>OZ038505.1:762500-980000 GCA_964036315.1 Acanthosepion esculentum
AAAAACCGCTTTGCAAGAAGAGTTAGTAGTTATCCTAAATTTAATGGAGGAAGGTATATGCTTAATAACAGAAGGGATGGTTAGTATTAGAATGTACATATACCGGTTTAGAATTAAACTTCACATATGGTTGAAAAGAACTATTATTAAGGTCTAGGGTGGCATCCTGAAAATCTACCTGTTTAATGTTGGTCGTAACTATAGTATTAAGACCTAATTCCTTAAACACCAAATGGATCATTTTTCTAATGCGATTTACCTACACTATCAGAATCTAGGCATTCAAAGGCACTTAAATTGTATAAAAGAAATAATCCCACCAAGACAGAGGCTTCAGCAAAATCTAAAGAACCCACTGAGATATCAAAATTATCACTGGGAGTCTTTTTGGTCAAATAATCGTCATTAAAAACCAGGACAGAATTTCGGCATTTTATCTATTTCTTTCTCGTAAATATTGGCGTATTCCTGAGTGAACTCCAAGGCCAAAGTGAACAGATCTTTATATATGGAGGGATAGTATTCAATAATGTCGAACAGTATGAAAGTACAGTAATCTTTATTTTGGATACCAGTAAACCAGTTGGTAACACCCGCAGTATTAATCCACTGTAGAGTCCAAGGGTGCTTTTAATGGATTGGTTTGTTTTCTCTAAAATGGTTTTGCTGATTCTAACGATTTCCGGTGTGGTAGGATTAATAAGACGTATTGATGGCTTGGAAATCAGGTTTATACATATACGTTTATATATATATATATATATATATATATATATATATATATATATATATATATATATATATATATATATATATATATATATATATATCGTAAAGAAAAAATTATACAAAGAATTAATGGCGAAATCACTTCGCTAACAAGACTTAATGAGACATTAACTTACTATACAATATTGGAAGTACTGGACATGTGTCTTCCATCTGACAACAAGCCAAATATAAGAATCTTATCATTCAAGGAATTGATAGCAAATTAATGTTTCATTTAACCTTGTTAGCGAAGTGATTTAGCCATTAATCACATTAATATTGGTATTCAATTTTTTGAGTACAGTGTGTAAAGACGTAGTGAAAGATATTATGGGTACGTGGCTGAGTGGTTAGGATGTTCGCATTCTGGCCATGAAACCCGGGTTCGAATCTCACCATGGTCGATTTGTTAGGAATCCTGATGTTATAGGACTGGAGGGAGAGCTTTGGAAAGTGCCTGAAAACTATTTCCACGCTTTGGAAACCCTTGGGCCCGTCGATAGATGTGCTAGCACGAAGTCATCGTGGTCTTGTTCAATTTGCTGATCACGCTAGATCCCTGTAACTAAGGTCTGCTCAGCATAGTTGCACATTGGGCCCTGTGGGTGTTGAATAAACACAGATGAGCCTGAGCAAGCGTCTGCAACAGTAGACGGGTATCCTCGAATACGAGTGGCCAGCTATATATATATATATATATATATATATATATATATATATATATATATATATATATATATATATATATATATATACACTGTGAAAGATGTAACAGTTGAATAAATTTATACAAAAGTGGGTACTTTAAACAAATGTACGAATAATGATATGACATTAATAGTATTAAAGCAGACCAATGCAAAAACAAAATGTTAGAAAACTACGTAAAGCTATCGTTGTGGGTGGGGGCGGATTCCTTGGGAAAAGAAAATATGAACTGCCTGTTTGGAGCCTTTGAGTTATTGTACCGGTTTCGTTGATTAATGGGAGACGAAAGGAATTGGTAAAAAGGGACTAATCGAAAATGTACCTACATTATAAAGTATTTACATTATTTAAATTATTCGGACTGTTATTCTCATCTTCTTTGCTATTCACAAAGTTTCGGGTCTAGTCACTGAATCTAACTAATGTGTCCGCAAGGACACATAGCTAAGCGGATGAAGACTAGTTAGATCCAGTGACTAGATCCAAAGAGTTATGAGTTCAATACCAAGCTACAAAAGTGGTGAACCAAAAAAGCTTGGAGTTAAAGGGAAACAACTGAGACACTCGGAAGAGGTATGGCATGTGGAACTAGAACAATTTATCCCGGTGGACAAAATAAACGGTTTGGTTCGAAATTCCACTCATCTGAAGAAGGCCGGAGTATACAACGGCCGAAACGTTGTGAGTATGGCAATAAAGATGAGGATAACAGTCCGAATAATGTCAATAATAATAATAATAAATACTCATAATTATAATTAATCATAATACTTAAATAATCATAATACTTCATCTCAGAGATATAGAAAGATATTGAAGAGAGATTCTATCCTGTGGTAACAAAACAAATTGATTCAAATATACATAAGGAATAGGAAACTATTATGTATTTTTTCCGAGCATTCTTATATTTATTTTTCCGTTTGGAAGGCGCTTGGGGCAATGAACCATGTGTCTGTTAAGAGTGACTTTATTTGAAAATTATGAACAGAGGCAAAGACCTGATATCATATCCTCCTCGACAGACAAGGCAAAGTTCTTTGCTTCTATATTTACCTCAAACTCAACGTTAGATGACAAACGCCATCCCCTCCCTTACTTACACGTCGATGCCTGTTGAGCTGTGGTCTAGAGACCATGTGAAGCACGCTTCAGTTTCCGGTCAGTTATGCTCACATTCAAAAGGAAGGAAACGATTGACCGTCCAAGGAATCATATAGGTAACACATGACAGATTCACTCTTTTACCACGTAGTTGGATCGGAGCGATTTGTAGCGGTTTTTCTTTCTCTCGTGCACCTCACACCTGTTATCCTCTTATGGAATCGTTAATTCTACTAGGACTACACACTTCTTTGAATTTGATCACACTCCAATGCCAGGGGGTGCGTCTCTCTGAATGACGTGTACAGGAAATTGCAGAGGTGTTGCAAGATCAACTAAACCTTCCCAATCAAGGGCTCCACTTAGTAGCGTCATGTTGGGAGATATTTGGCTTCTTCTTTTTAGCTAATTTCTGGGCGCTGAATCTGAAAATGACCTTAGTTTTTCTTGGTTAGCTACCCTTTATTTTGTACAGAATGCCTCATTTTCAGAAAAAAAAACTTTTTTTCATTTGTTTTCTGTATATATGATATTGACCGATGGTAATATTTCTCACCGTAAACTTGTAGAAACCTCACAATTCGTATTTAAACAAACAAATATTGGTCTGCGTATTGAGAAATACTATTTTTGCAATAACAATCAGACTCTAAGTCTTTAAAAATAACACTATTGAATATACCAAAACCAGCAATTATTTTCATCAAATCATTTAATAATCTAACAGCAGAAATGAAACCTTCATGAGCATAAGAACTATGGTAAAAATTTTCTCTTTCTTGATTGTCTGTCATGTTTAATATTATTTAAGTCCCTTTTGATACTCCAGCAGTATCATGTACAATGGAATAGGTGCATTCAATTGGGATGTCTTTATTTGAATTTCCTTTCCAAATGTGAAAACAAAATGCTCTCAATGTGCTTGGTTTCCTTCTGCAGTGAAGAGATAAAAGTGATGGGATAAATTTATGAATATCAAGCAGAAGATTTTAGGGTTTCATTGTTTTGATGTTACCTTAATTATCAGATTTACCAAAGTGTATTACTGATAAAATGCATCAGTTAATTTGAATTTTGGCAATAAACTGGAAAAATCGGTATTTCTATTTTTAAAATTTTGACTCAAAAACACGTTTTTTTCTCATAAAAATAGTTTATTTCAAGAGGCTGACATAAATTACTCGGCCTACCTGAAAAACTGATGGGTTTCTACGAACTTTATTAACTAAATTTTGCAGTCAGTCAAGATCGTAAATTGATATTTTTTCCAGAAATGAACAATTTCAGTACCGCTAAAACAGTAGCTAACCATGAAAAACTAAGGTCATTTTCGAAATCAGCACCATCAAATTAGCTAAAAATGTGTTTTGTTTCTTGGCAGCAAAAAATCACGTTGACTAGTGTAAATGTATATATATATATATATATATATATATATATATATGTGTGTGTGTGTGTGTGTGTGTGTGTGTGTGTGTGTGTGAGTGTGTGTGTGTGTGTAGGATGTCTTGACATTTTATATAATTTTATAGATACCAATAGATAACTGAGAAAATGAGCGTGTGCTTTTGAAGAGTTTGTGAGATATGATTAGCTCCGGGTTAGTCTGGTATGAAAGCCTTTTGCTTCTCTTTCTTGCAGACTGCTCTCAACTCATGAAAGACCGATTTCATCGAATAGGAGACGCCGGACACCGGAAGCAAATGCTAATCCAACACCACTCCAAATCGAAATAGAAGAAATCGACCAAGTGGCAGTGAAGGGACTTGCAACCGGAAGTTCAATCAAAGGGAAGACAATAATTGGACGCGTTTCACCTTCATCTGTGCACTTCCGTTCGCGTCTGCGCCTTGAGCAAATTCCGACAGAGACCTCAAAGACGTGTCTTCTCCTCCACCCGAGTTAACCACGATTGATTCTTTGCACACACACACACATAGACGATATCAAGCGAACGACAGAGAGAGAGAGAGAGAGAGAGAGAGAGAGAGAGAGAGAGAGAGAAAGAGAGAAAGAGAGAGAGAGAGCACATTAAGATTTTCTCAGTTTCACAGAATGTGTCATTTTAAAATTCTCCAACGGTTTTTTTTTCGGGATTAAACATTGATACTAATAAACGGATATTGATTTCCTACCTTAGGTCGGGTTACCATATTTTCCAAACCCCAGAGACAGATTTTAAGTGTTATTATAAGTTTAGCTTTCTTGTGTAATAAAAAAGTTTTCCTGACATAACCTCTTAAAAAGGTAGGACTGAAAGACAGACACACACGCCCATGCGCAGACACACGTACGCACGCATACAATTAAAAACAAAATCGAATATTTTGCTTAAATAACCTGACCAATTCCCTGAAACAAGAAATGAAGTAACTTGTATAGGTACATAAACACGCCTTCAATATTTCGCCAATTTTGGTTTCAAAAACAAAGAGATAATCTTTTTTGCCCGACCTACAGAATTCAGGTAATAACAATACAACGTCAAACCGTCCTGGGTATGACGATAAACTACATCCGTGACCTGGGTAAGACAATAAACTACGTCCAACAGCAAGGCCTCCGATCAGGAGGTTTTGAGGAGCGTGGAACCACCTCTTAATTGCTGGTGTTCCTAGGTCCACCCTGACCCGGGGTGGTAGCACCTGTTAGGGTCCCAGCTATAGGCAAATAGTTGACACCCAAACTTGTGTAAAAATAGATTTTAATACCAGAAATACTTTGTAATAAAAAAAATATTACCAACAATAATTTTTGAAGGAAAAATTATTATCAGCAATACTTTTAAAAAAGTACCAGCGATACAAACAGTTATAAATTCTTTGAAAAAAAATATTAGCAGCTATAGATTTCTTCAAGGAAAAATATTCCCAGAAATAGATTTTTGAAGAAAAACATAGTACGAGCAATAAAAAATATTGTCGGCATTAAATAACCCATTGAGGTGTTGATATGCCGTAAACTAAACCAAACCAAACCAAACCAAACCAATACACCGTCAAAGTAGCATTAACCATTCCTTATATCTCTGAGGCATCATCAACTTTGTAAAGAATTAAACGATCGATCGCATTACGCACAAAACGCTACCTGTATTTTTTTTATCGTTTCACCTGAAGCAAGCTGATAACGCCCCTGGAATGCAGGGGGTTACAGCGGTAAAAGTGAAAGAGAACGAGGAAACTGCAAATGGGGCCTATTGAGGAAACAGCCAAAAGTAATAGGGCTCAAAGAAAATGGAAGATGGCGATTGATATCGCATTTAAATTTTTGAAGATTCTAGCTGACAGGAAGCAGGAAATCGGAAGGGAGTTCCACAGGTGGAACGAGAAAAGAAGTAGCAGAAATGGCGGTTTGCATTTAGCTAGTTATACACTAAAACGGTGAAACCTATTTGTTAATCTAACAGCACCTTTAAATTCATGTAGTCGGGGCACCAGGGAAGAAAACTCGTCAAAGCATTTGTCATGAAAATATTTGTAAAAAATACAGAGGGCAACTACGTTATATCGGTGAGAAAATACCTGATGTCAAAAATCCCAGTCAAGATCGAGTACAATGCAGACCATTTTTTAGGATTTTGTCAATAAACTCTAGATGTACAGCAGGAGCACCAGACCAGATATGCGCGGACGAATGGTAGATTTTTTAAATGTGCAAGATGGAATCTGACGCGAAATATTTTCTGGCACGATACTGTGAACCAATTTTCCTTGTAATAGATGTAGCAATAATAATTCGATATGGTCGCTTCACTGCATGTCAGTGGAAAACGTGAGGCCAAGAGAGTGTACTGTGTTGGTCGCCTGTGTTGGTCGCATCAGCCAGTTAACCACTGATTGGAGGTCCTTGTCAGCTACCAGGTTTACTTTGTCGGATCTGGCGGATTTGCTACTGAGACAGGAGTAACTAGCTGTGTCATCTGCATAAATGCCTAGTGGGGAACTGATGACATTATTGAGATCATTGATGAAGATCAGAATCAGCGTAGGACTCAGAATATAGACTTTGGAGGCCGCTCGCATTCATTTGAAAAAATCTGGAAGCCAGTTCGTTCAAAACGACATTCATTTCACGATTTGGTCGGAATGATATGATTAAATCTAACATTAGTTCTGTGTCACCGTAGCCTTGAAGCTTGCGAAGAAGGCCAGCATACCAAACTCTGTCGAAAAACTGAGAGATATCAAGATCCATATCCGAGCTTCGTCGTTCTAATCTGGAGCTTGATATACAAATTCATTGATAACCTTTAACACATCAGCAGTAGAACTGGCGAGACGGAAGCCATATTGTTTGTCCGAGAGGTGGTCGTGAGAAGTAAGATGCTTACACATTTCAGCATCGATTAGAGCCACTAATACTTAGAAACAACTCGATAACATAATTAGTATGATGATGTGAGGGATCGCGTGTTCTCCAGAGTTTTTAAAAACAGGATCTACAAAGGATTTCCAACAATCGATAGGGTCACTGCCAATGATGCTGGGCGGTGAATCAGGGCCGTCTCCTATGTGCATCAACTTGGTCGTCGACCAGTTGACACACAGCCAAAACCTTTTCCCCTTGTTGAAAACAAAGAGTTCCCTCTCTAATTGAGTTAGCGAGCAGCTGAATGGTGTCATGACGTCGGGGTAATTTGGAAAGGTTAAGCTGTGCCTGAATCATTCATTAAAACATCGGAGAGTTTGCTCTGTCATTTTACTGCATAAATATTTAATTCATCGAGTTTAAGAAGAAACCTCAACGTAATGCAGAAAGCACTGGACGGCCGTTCCGTCCTATATTTGGGACTCATCAGCAGTGCGCATCCACTATCAGGAATTGAAACCCGGACAGTTACGTTATTACGTTTCAATTCCTGGTAGTGCTTTCTGCATTCTGTTGAGGTTTCTTCTTTAACTCGATGAATTACTTAAATCCTCCTAACAATTTCTTATATATATATATATATATATATATATATATATATTACATAGATTGAATATATATATATATATTTATATATATATATACACGCATATATATATATATATATATATATATATATATATATATATATATATATATATATATATATGTAACTATTTTACAGCAAAAAAAATTACCACAACATCGGAACAGACTATTTCAATGCATTCCTCAACGGCTTTTACACATGCTGTATTGAAATAAAAACATCGAGATCTCTGTGGATCAGTTTTAATAATTAATATTACTATCACCCACCCCTATTATATACCAACAGATCGATTACTTGTATATATATATATATATATATATATATATATATATATATATAGGCGACTCTGTTTCATGCTAGATGTAATCGTTAGACCACGAGTGTTGTTATTTATCTCGGCTATGTATATATACGGGTCAGTGGTGCATTGTGGGAAGTCCATTTTGGCGGTTATTTTACCGGAAGTCGTTTATTTGTTTATTTATTTATTTGGGTTAAATTATTTTGCTTTTTTTAATTTTTATTTTTTATATTTGTATTTTTATGTTTATTTCTTATATTATATAGCTATTTATTCAATTTGGGAGTTGATTTTTATAGTTTGTTCTAACTATTATTTTGGTGTGAACAGTTTTTAATTTGTTTATTTCTTTATGTATTTATTTGGATTGGTTATCTTTATTTGTTTTAACGGCTAGTTTATCGGGATCGGTTTGTTAGTTTATTTATTTGGATGAATTTAGATCAATTTATTTTACTTGTTATTATTATTTGTTATACTGTATATTTTCTCTTTTTGGTTTTCGATTTTTAAGTAACGTAGTATATTATTTTTTTTTATTTTATTTTTTTTTATCGTTATATTACAGTTATAGGTATTTCTTTCTAACTAATATTTTGGTCATAATGGTTTGCTAATTTGTTTATTATTTACGTTATTCATTTGGGTTCATTGATTGATTTGTTTATTATATTATATAGAAAATGATAAATATTAACTGTTTTTCCTTGTAGATGGAAATTGATTAATATAGGTTTGATTTAAAATACTGTGATTTAAATGTAGATGCTAAAAGAGATACTTCATCTTAAGAAAAATATAATCATTTCAATATATTAATTTTAATTTTTTTTTAAATTATTTTTCTGATATAATTTTTAATTTAATGTATCTTTAATTCTGAATTATCGCCCTTTCATATAAATGGTTTTATCTCTTATTAATGAATATAATATTAATATTAATTATATATTAGTATATATTATTATAATATATTATTATGTTATAATTGTTTTGATTTATTTGTGGTTGTTTTTTTTTGTTGTAAGACTATTGCTTCCAGCAATATAAGACTTTTCATGTTAGGATGCTTATTATGCTGCTTATTAATGTCTTGTCCGTTAGCACTATTGTCCCATAGGTGACAAGTGAGTCTCCATGAAAGGGTGGCTGTGATATATCCTATGTCAAACAAAGTTAATATTTATCTATTTACATTCATATCAATGTGTCTATTGCTATTAGTAGACACACGCACGCACACACACACACACACACACACACACACACACACACACACACACACACACACACACACACATGTATGTATATATGTATATATATTTCAGTGCTAAACATTTCTCGGTAAGCATCAACCTTAAAATGACGATCTCTAAGATGTTTTTAATCCTTTTCTTTTCCAAGATATTTCAAGTGGATTATATATACATAGTTGGGGAGTGAGCCTCTGTGAGAGTGGAGTTGTGGTCTATCCTATGTGAAGACTTATCTGTATTTTATGTACATCTAACTTACCGACTGTATACTGTATATCTCCGAATGGGTAAGTATACAGTGTGTTGGAAGTTAATATGCAAATCCTATAAACTCGAATTTTTCAGGACATTTTTGTCAAATATAGAACAATTAAATTAAACGTTAAAACAAAACCTTAGTTAAATTTTAGTTTTTTTTTTTTAATTAAGCAGTTACGTTTTAATATATTGACCCTTCTTTTCAATAACTGCCAACGGTCTATTATCCATTGATTTTGGTGTTTTTTTTTTAATTCAGCAGTTTTAATTATTGATATGGTAGTTTGAATTGTTTCCCGTAGGAACTAGTTTTCCACTTTCATGTAATTTCATTTTCACAGCTGAACATAGATTTTCGATCGGATTCAGATCAGGACTTGATGGCGTACATTCTACTATCTTGTAAACCTTTTATGCTCATAGAATTTACGGATAAATTTAAATATATGAGAAGTAGCATTGTCGTACATAAATACACACTTCACATTAAAACTACGAGACTTGCACTTCAAAGAATATCATGTGTGTGGAATCGCAATAGTTAGTACTGGTCAGTTTAAGTCTTTCATCAATTTTGAATACTTCAATAATAGTTTGATCGACAATTCGAGCCTATTTCATCACACTGCCGCCTGTTTGTGGTCTTCTTTTAGCTACAGGCAGATCTGCGATCCTTTGACCAATCCATTAGTTCCCTCAAGTGTCACCGAGATTCGTCCGTGAAAATTACTATAGTAAAGTCAATTTTCATGTATTTCTTGGTCCAGTTTTGAAGCTTTAAAATATTTACTTCACTGAGAGGAGATTTAGCGACAGATCGGACTTAGCGAAGTATTCTATATCTTTTGTCCTGTTTGACTCATAATTCCAACCCGTTCAAATATCTGAATACAGTTTTAATTCGATTTCGTTTCCGCTCCCGTCGATGAGAAAAGTTCTTTGCTTCTCAATCGAAAATTATATTTTAAACAAATATCCGTTTCGTCATCTGCGGGACTTTCCCAAGATATATGATAAAGTCCTTTACAGGACGAAACGCGTCGACCTTTTGTATTTATTCATATTATCCTTTAGTAGATATGCTCTATCAGAAATTTAAACAAACACACACATGTATATATATATATATATATATATATATATATATATATATATATATATATATATATATATATACAAGTCTAGGATTGGTGTATACGGAATAAACTCCAATAACCAACAATTACTATTCTTAAAAGAGTGCTCAATACAGAGTAGAGCAAATATAATTATTTATTCAGAATTTATAACATAAATATTAATTTGTGGTGGGAATGTTCTTTAAAGATAATCCGAAATTGGTTCTATCCATAGTATAAGAATAGAATAGACAGTATTCGACAGTAATAGGAGCTAATATCGAAGTATAGGATTGGTAATTCGTGGTGGGAATGTTCTTTTAAGATAATCCGAAATTTGTTCTATCCATAGTATAAGAATAGAATAGACAGTACTCGTAAAAGATAATCCAATTCTTGGATATTAGCTCCTATTACTGTCGAATACTGTCTATTCTATTCTTATACTATGGATAGAACCAATTTCGAATTATCTTAAAAGAACATTCCCACCACGAATTATACATATGTATATATATATATATATATATATATATATATATATATATATATATATATATGATAATTGTATATTTAGCCAGCAATCCTTCTTTTATGCAAGTTTCATTAAAAACGACAAACAAGGTACTACGGTTAAGTCTTTTATTTAATTTTTCTTGTGTACGAACAAGAGCTTTCTTTGCTGGACAAAGGGTGTGTAAGAACTGTCCAAATGTTTTATTTTTCCGAGCGCTTCCGGCTATACCTTTAGCCATTATCAAGGAGGATTTGATTTTTCAGCTTAATTGAGTGTCTGCATTATGTATGTCTTATTGGAAATTAAAACACCACAACTACACACTAAGACATATACATAATGCACACACTCAATTAAGCAGAAAAATAAAATCATCCTTGATAATGGCTAAAGGTTTAGCCGAAAGCGCTCGGAAAAATAAAACATTTGGACAGTTCTTACACACCCTTTGTCCAGCAAAGAAAGCTCTTGTTCGTACACAAGAAAAATTAAATAAAAAACTTAACCGTAGTACCTTGTCTGTCGTTTTTAATGAAACTTGCATATATATATATATATATATATATATATATATATATATGTATATATATATATAAAGAATACCGGATGTGTCGGTTTTAATACATCCGGTATTATTTACTATTTATTTCCTCTTTCCAACGTGAGATTGTGTTTCCGGTTCCTTCTAATGTCTATGTCCACCTTTTTACTTTTAACGTCTGCGCCTGAAAGCCGATATTTTATTAATTCATTACCATTTCTTCCTCTCCTCACTTCTTGCTGGTCAAATCTATACTTCCAATGTCTCTGAATTTTCTATTCTATAATTATTTATCTTAGATTTCTCTCTCTCTCTCTCTCTCTCTCTCTCTCTCTCTCTCTCTCTCTCTCCACACCAGTAGGATTTGATAGACTCGTCTATCGTCCGGTTCACATGCCTCCCTGGTCTTTTGAACAGGAGTAGAGATTTAATACTTGTTTCCACTTTAGGATTCGGTTTCCGGTTCGTTCGGCTCTGTACTTCTGACCTTCCCACCTGGAATCTGGAGTGATTATTACGATTATCCCTCTCCCAATAGGAGTAGATAGGTTCGCCACCGCCCGATCCATACTTCTCCTTGGTTATTGAACATAGTAGAGTTTCCTCACTGCTTTCCTGTTTAGAACTTAGTTTCCGGTTCCTTCTAAAATCAACTCCATGCTCCTAATGTCTACGCCTGAACTCTGGAATTTTATTCCTTAATTAAATTTTTACCTCTTCAAGTCTAGAATTAGCGGTCTATCTTTCTTGTTATCTTGCCTATATACATATACATATACATACATACGAGGGTCCTTCAATAAATAAGGAGAGCTTTTTGGTATAAGGACTTCTAATACAGAAAGAAGCTTACTTTTTCATTTTTATTTCTTGTTTTACTTCTTTTTCACATGGATTTAATTTCTTTTGCAGATAAAAAAAAACTTTCAGAGTTTTGGCGATTAACAAAGATGGCCGACCAAGAAGCATTCTTCAGGATTGAACAGCGGTCAGTTATCAAGATTTTGGTTGCTGAAGGGTGCAAACCAGTTGAAATTCATAGGAGAATGTCAACTGTGTCTGGTGCCACATGTTCCAGCCAAAAAAATGTCTACAAGTGGGCTAAATTGTTTAAAGAAGGACGGAGCAGTGTTGAGGATGAAGACAGGCCTGGGAGACCTACAGAAGTGAGGTCTCCTGAAGTGATCGAATCAGTCAGTGACCTCATTCAGTCTGACAGAAGGGTGACAGTGGATGACATTACAAGGATTTTGAGCTTATCTGTTGGGACAGAACACAAGGTCAGCTGCCGGTGGGTGCCAAAGATGCTTACTGCAGAGCACAAACAGCACAGCAGCCCAAACGGTGCAGACCATCAACGAGCTGGGCTGCTAACTGCTGCCTCATCCCCCTTACAGCCCAGACCTTTCCCCTTCAGACTTCCACCTGTTTGGTCCCTTGAAAGCGTTCACGAGAGGCACGAAGTTTAAAAGTGACGATGAAGTCAAAAGTGTTGTAAGCGACTGGCTGAGACATCAGTCCAAAGATTGTTACGCTGAGGGAATACGGAAGCTTGTGCACAGATGGGAAAAGTGTGTGACAGTGCTGGGAGACTACGTTGAAAAGAAAAAAGAAAAAAGTAAGCTTCTATCTGTATTAGAAGTCCTTAAACCGAAAAATTCACCTTATTTATTGAATGACCCTCGTATATATATATATATATTACAATTAATTTTTTAAAAATATGTATTCATCGCGACACAAAAATTACCATGATTGCAAACCAAAACCTAAATCTTTATTTTTTTCCAAGGTTATTCTGCATCGTTTGAAAATGGAACTGAACCTTAAATTTAAGTTTAATTTAAGATTTAGTTTTTGGTTTCAAAACATGTTAATTTCTGTGTCGTGATGAATACATATATTTAAAAAATAATTATATCATACTCTGCTGCGTATCGAACAGTGTTTTCAAAAATAAATGTAAAAGAAGTCTGGGCTATAAATGTGACTGTTATTTCTTTTATATGTTATTTTATATATAATCCGCGTAGGTGAAACCTAGGTAGGTTTACCTGGGTCTTTAGGTTCATAGTTAGATTTGCTCTAATTAGTGTATTGAGCACTTAGTTACTTTTGCTTTACTCGTTTTGGAGGGTTTTTTTTTTCTTTGGACTCTGAACTTGGATTCTGGACGATTGTTTTCGCCTCAATTACATGGTTTTAGTTCTTTCTTTTTTTATCCCTTATTTTTCCTTGGGTATTAGTTTGTTCATTTACAAGCCAAAACACCTAAGGTTTTTCCAGACATATATAATTACTTATATTTACATTATATATATATATATATATATATATATATATATATATATATATATATATACAGCAAAAAAAAAAGAAAAAAAATCCTCAATATTTCAATCAGTTCTATAGAAGGCTATCATCAGTAATTTAGTCTTAGAGGTGGAAATAGACTATGTAGATATAATTTTTGTTTTGTTTTTTTTTCTGTAAAAATTACATAAGGTCAGTTATAATAAATACATCGAGCTGTGGATCAGTTTTAATAACTAATTTTACTAGGGTCCAGTCGGATTATATACCAATGAATCGATTATTTGTAATATATATATATATATATATATATATATATATATATATATATATATATATATATATATATCAATATCTGTCTATATTTCTGAGATGAGGTATTATGTACACTATTTACATTATTCGGAATATTGTCCTCATCTTTGTCGCCATATTTATTACAACGTTTCCGCCGTTGTACGCTCCGGCCTTCTTCAGGTGGTTGGAATGTCGAGCTGAACCCTTTATTTCGCTCACTCGGGTAGACTGTTCTAGTTCCACGTGCCATGTTTCATGAATGTAAGTTATCAGTTATCTCCTGTTAACTCCCCTCTATCTACTGCCTTAGCCGGGTATTGAACTCACACTCTTTGTCCTGTCACTGGATCTAACCAACGTCTTTATCCACTGTGCTTTGTGGCCTTGAGGAATATCATATATATATATATATATATGATAGAAATTATTAGGAAGATGTGATAATTATAATTATGTAATTCATTGAGTCTGAAACCTGAACAGAATTGAAACCTAACTGTCAGGCTTTCCATTCTCGGTAGTGGATGCGCACTGCTGATGAGTCTCAAATATAGGACCAAACGGCCGTACAGTGCCTTCTGCATTCTGTTGAGGTTTCAGACTCGATGAATTACTTTATTAATATATATATATATATATATATATATATATATATATATATATGTAGAGAGATAGCAAGAGGATAGGGGCTAAACAAAGAGTGTGGATGAAGGTGCAGAGGTTCCTTAGACCAACTCGAAACTATCAAGCATATATTGGTGCATCACTGCAACAACTGATTTTCTCTGTTGCCCAAATCGTACCCTATACATGAAGAGTGCAATGCGCATCACTCTTTTGTCTTTTTCTTCTTAACTCTGCCTGCCACAAACACACACTCTTTTGTCCAGTTTTCTTTCCTTTCTTTCCAGTGTTGATGCAAACCATTTGAAAGACAAACTTATCCGCAGGGATTACAGAGCCAATATTAACGCTTTTCGCGCTAGGGTAGTCCATTAGTGATGCTGACGTGCTTCCATAGAAAATCTTTGCCGAGGTTGCCATTATTAGACTGGTTAAGAAGTGACAATGGCGGACGCGTATTATTCATGGCGCCAAGATTGTATTATCTGGAGATAATCAGGCCACACCGTTCGCCTTTCGCCATTATATACCGTCGTGTTTTCCAGACAATATTCTATTCAAATCTGATTTGTTACAGGCGGCTAGTTTTATGACGCAGTATCCCCTTAAAAACTGGTGAAACTGTCATCTTTTGCTAGGAATTCTAGTATTATTTCGGATATTGCTTTTACCCTATTTTGAAATGGAGTTTAATTTCATTCTTATGTAGAAACTTTTTTTATAGGGATCAAGAGGCAATAGGATTTCTCGGAATTCTCAAAATGCACACAGAAATATAGAAGACTCATCAAACCATGAGGACATTTTTCTAGCTTATATTTCATACTTTTTTTTACCTGTGTTGTCTCTCTACATGTTCACACTATTTTCGTTTCTTCGTGAAGACTTTTTTAATGGCGATCACCCCAAGAAAGGCAATAAAACCACTAAGGCACAAAGGGTTACTGGGTGCGAAAGAATTCGAAAACAGAAACATTACTAATGAGCGAGAACAAAAGAAGAGTAATCAGGAGGACAGTAGATAGCGATTGACATTGCATTTACGTTTTTGATGATTAAAATTTGCCGGAAAGCATGGGACCGGAAAAGAGTTCTACAAGCGAGAAATGTGAGTAGAGAAACATTTAGCATAGAATTTACGGTTATATTTACTCAATTCAATTGTAAATTTAATGAAACCTTCTTGTAAATCTAGTATTGCACTGAAATTCAAAAAGTAAAGCGAAGAGTTGATCCCAGCAATTACCATGAAAGTATTTATAGAAAAGGAACAGGCTGGCAACTTTACTGCGGAGGGATAGAGACAGAAGCCGAGATGCCAGATCAGGACCAATAATATTGCCGATTCTTGTTTAGATTTTAACAAGGAGCTCTAGCAGGAGTACAGGACTATATGATGCAACAATACTCTAAGCATGGACGAATTGTAGACTTATAGATATATAAAATAGATTCTGAAAAATATTTTCACAAGGCTTACGGAATCTTGAATACTTACACGTTTTTCTAATCTCCCTTGTCAATTCATAAATAATAGCTATAATCTCCAACTATTCAAATGTAATGTCAATCGGCATCTCCAGTTGCCTTGATCTATCCACTATCCTTCTCCTCATCCTTTCCTCTATCACTCCTATCTGCTCTCGCTCCAAATCTTCTGTAAACCCTTGCGTGCTAGTGGATTCCCGCCTTGCTTGGGGTGAAATGCTTAAAAAAATCTTCATAAATATTATCGTATCTAGATTATATTTTATAATGTTTATTCTTCTCTGCGATATTGTGTCTGTACTTTCTCGGTTTTCAAATTGTTCCTGTCTCTTTCCGAAAACTATGTTAGCATTTTAAGAATGCTTGCTGAATTCCAGCCTGTGTTAAAAATGGCAAAACGTAAACTTATACTGAGAATTATAAAGAGACAATTGAAACTTATTGTACACATAATGAGGAAAGAGGGCTTGGGAAATGTGACCCTCACAGGGCATATCGAGAGTAAGAGAGACAGGGGAAGGCAGCAAAAATCTCCATATCTTTTTCGTTAATGAGAGTTCTCGAATATTCAGATCTTTAAACGAAAATAAATAAATATACTGTCTAATGAATAAATATGGAACGTCTACTCAAATACGAGTATCCACTAAAAATAACATTGAAGGGATAAAGAATTGTACGATTATTAAATAAAAATCCATTACCTTAGAAAATTACTTTCTTTACGTTGGGATACGAAATTGAGCAGATGAGAAAACTTCGAAGGCGCATTTTAATATATTTCCCGGACATTCAGGCCGCTAGACGAAAATAAATAATAAAAAATATATATATACTGTCTCATAAATAAACGAAATACCTACTGACATATGACTATCCATTAAAGTTAATGTTTAAAGTGTTAAAAATCTGTTGGATTAATAAAATCAGTTCTATAAAGGTGTTTTTGTTTACGTTTGGATGCGAAAACGGTGCAGATATTTCGGGAGATTAATTTGTTCTTTGCAGCGTGTCGGATTAACGATAGCGCTCTCTGCCCGGGTTCGAATTCTGCCAGAGAGCATAAATTTGCTTTAATAAGATTTCTCAAACATTCAGGCCGATAGACGAAGATAAATAATAAAAACATCTACTGTTTAATAAATAAACGGATCAACTATTGTTTAAAGTGATATACATTCATTCATACATACATACATACATACATACATACATATATATATATATATATATATATATATATATATATATATATATATATATTTCATTAAATAATATAGACAAGTTTTGTCTATATATTTTAAGTAAGTTTCTTTCATATTGACTGATGAGCTTAATAAGATTATCATTGAAAGACGAAAGGAAATCACCATATTGATACATGTTTAAATCCAATCTAAGGTTTCGGATGATACAAGCCATTATCAAAGATGACAGTTACATTTCAATATATCAACGAATACACGGACGAAACAATAATGATAGTCTGTTTTTGTTGCATGAAATATTACAAAGCAACGACAAACTCGTGTATACGAGACGCGGAATGGAAAATCGCGTAGCAGCTCGTGACGTCACACATGACCACGCGAGAGTGAAAACGGGAAGTATTAAGTATGGGAAGCCGTTGGTATAAACCAATGGCTTCTGTTATCAATTACAGGCATTTAAGAATATTTGTGGAGATTTCGTAATTTATTTTGTTCAGGTTAGGTTTCAACTGTTTTATGTATATAGCTTGAAGAATTTTTAGATTTTGTTTATTGTTTTCAGGATTAAGTAGAGTTGTGTTTTCAACAAGGATTTTCCGGAATTGAGTAACCGGGTAGGCATGTTGTTTTAAATGCCTAAAAAAGTTAGTTATCATTCAAATGTAGAGTCATGCGTCGTGAAAGCGAGTTTGTGGTGCGACCAACATAAATATGAAAGGAACTTAATTAAAATAAATAGACAAAACTTGTATATATTATTTAATGAAACATGCATCAATGAAAAATTGCTGCCTAAATATACACAATATATATATATATATATATATATATATATATATATATATATATATGTATTTGATGCCACGTTAATTCAGGGCTAGCGCCCCTGAAGTAAAATTTGATGAGTCCCCAGTGACTTGAAAGGAGGTCCAAGGAGTTATACGGAAGTCGAGAGCATATTCTGCGCGTGGTCCTAATGGTGTGACGTATGCTTTTTACAAGAGGTGTCCCAAGCTGCTCAGGTGTCTGGGAAGGCTTCTTGTGACGATTTGGGAGGTTGGTGATGTTCTGGAATGTTGTTGTCGAGCTGATGGTGTGTATATACCGAAGGAGGAGAATTCTTTGACACTTGATCAGTTTCGTCCAGTCTCTTCCGTGAATGTTGAGTGAAATATATTCGTCAAGGTGTTTGCCAGGAGGCTGACGAGCTAGTTCTCCGGAATAGCTATATAGACACTTCTATCCAAAAGGCAGTAATCTCAGGTTTTCCGGGGTGTTTGGAGTATGTGTTACTGATTCGGGCAAACATCTGCGAGACTAAGACTGCCATGAAGAATTTTCACGTCATCTGGCTGGATCTTGCTAATGCGGCCGCTTCAGATCCTCATAGCATGATACAGTTGGCGCTGGAATTCTTCTACGTTCCGCAGTGACTCAGGGATTGTCTGGCTATGTACTTCAATCAGTTTATACTGCGTTTTTTGACGACGAAGTACACCACAAGGTATGTAGAGCTACAGAGGTGAATTGCTATGTGATGTGCCATCTCTCCAGTATTATTTGTGACGGTGATGGAGGTGATCCGATCGTGCGACTTGAAGCCTTTCGATTTCTTCCTTTGAGGTCATTTCAAAAGTAAGGTCTATGCTAACAACAATTCAACAGCTGAAGGCTGAGATAATAAGGCATATTGGTGAGATCAGGGAGCAACTATGCTGAGACGCCATCAAAGATTTTGACCATCGAGTGGAGGTGTGCCGCCGAGGCCTTGGCGGACATTTGGGCGATGTTATTTTTTACACATAATTGCCATGACTTAAATAACATGATCCAACAGAGACATAAATTTTCACCAATAACACTGATTTATTTACTGATGTCTTTGATCCTTAATGAGATACTCTTTATATATATATATATATATATATATATATATATATATATATATATATATATATATATATATATATGTATGTTTCGTTAAATAATATAGACACGTTTAGTCTATTTTAAGCAAATTCCTTTCACATCGTCTAATAAGCTTAATAACATTATCATTGAAAGACGAAAGAAAATCACCATATTGATACATACTTTTTTAATCCTGTTTTAGCTTTCGGGTTACATAAGCCATCATCAGTGATGACAAGTACATTACAATAAATTAAACAATACACATACCAACAATGATAGTCTGTTTTGTTTACATGGAAGATTTCCAAGCAAAGACAACCTCGTGCATACGAGTCACTGGAAGCGAAAATCGCACCGCAGCTCATCACATCACACATGACCGCGCGATTGTGAAAACGAGAATTATTAAGTATGGGAAGCCGTTGGCATAAACCAATGGCTAATGTTATCAATTATAGGCATTTAAGTATATTTGTGGATGTTCATAATTTATTTTTTTCAGGTTACGTTTCAGCGGTTCTTTGTATATAGCTTCAAGAAGTTTTAGTTTTTGTTTATTGCTTTCATGTTTAAGTATAGTTGTGTTTCCAACAAGGATTTTCCAGAATTATATATATATACATACATACATACATATATATATATATATATATATATATATATATATATATATATATATATATATATATATATATATATGTATATATTCTCTTGATTGTTCTTGAATGGAATATATCTATATATATATATGTTTGTGTGTGTGTGTGCTTCTGTGCGCGCGTGCGTGTGTGTCTGTGTGTGTGTGTATTTATATATATATATATATATATATATATATATATATATATATATATATATATATATATATATATAGTGGGAAATGCTTTTGGAACGCGTGCCATCCGGATGAAACGTGCCCCAAATCTTTAACAAATTTTTCATATATATTTTCTTTCAAAACATTTATTGGTATATAAAAATGTCTGTAAAAATGCCTATATCGTTATCCCATATATATATATATATATATATATATATATATATATATATATATATATATATATATTATTTTAAATGTTATTTATTGTGGATACTCATTTATTCATGAAACATTGTATTTATTTATTTTCGTCTGCCTGAATATTTGTATTTGAATGAGAAATCCAGATATTATTACAATTTTATTTTTATTTAAAAGAATTGACCTCCAGAATTCGATGGTATGATAGCATTTAGTCTTATAATGAAAATTTTCTTTTCAGTCCAATCTGAAATTCTATGCTTAATACAATTTTAAGCGAGCTTTTTGAAAAAACAAGGAAGAAACGATTTTCTATTATCTATTCAGCTGGAAACTCTCATATCCAATACAAACGTTGTATCTTAGAATTGATTAAAGATATTTTTCTGGAATTCTTCGAGGTTATATTAACACTATTAAACTCAACTTTGAGCAATAAGAATTTATTTAGATTTATATTTATTTTTAAATGATGATACCTCTTCCTATTGTCACCTCCTGATCAGTTTTCCTGTCTACTGTTCCTTCTTTTTACAACTATATCTCCGTTCTCATTCTTGTTCTCGAATAGACTTTAAATATGGAAGCAAGAGTATGAGGGTTGGAACTATTACTGAAAGGCATGAATGATCTTTTTCCTCTCACCATTGCTCATTGGGGAAGACAGTGTGGATGGAATAAAACTAAATTAACCTGTTTCTTTCTAACTGAATAACTCAAAGGGTTTCCACTGATGCGTACGACAAATGGCCTCTACCTGGGAAAAAGATCTTATATGGAAAAAGAAACTCAGTTTAGTGGATTTTTAGATATTAAACATTTTGTACGATGGATAACTATCATATGTTCTGTCTATATTTCTGAGATGAGGTACCATGTACACTATTTACATTGTTCAGCCTATCGTCCTCATCATTGTTGCTATATTTATCACAACGTTTCGGTCGTTGTATGCTCCGGCCTTCTTCATGTGTTTGGAATATCGAACTGAACCCTTTATTTCGCTCGCTGGGATAAACTGTTCTAGTTGCACGTGCCTTAACCAGGTAATGAACTCACACTCTCTGGGTCTTGTCACTGGATCTAACCAACGCCTTTATCCACTGTGCCATGTGTCCTTGAGGGCATCTGTGTATGAATTTCTCGGACTTATAAACTTCAGCAACCATTTTTACCAGCGCTCATATTGCAATTTTTGATGTAATCATTATATTTATTTTAACAGAGCTCATATTGCAATTTTTTTGTTGCTATTGCTTTTCTCTGGCACTCTTTATTACAGATTCCCATATGGTCTTCTTTTCTATGCTTGGTCGGCTCAGGAGATTTTTTAAGGCCTAGCATATGTGCTGATTCCTTAAGGTTACGAATTTTCCAATGATGTTCTTTGTCTATGATTTCAACCTGATCCCACAGAGGACGGTGATCTCCTTTTTCCCTTCATATGTGGTTAACCACAGTTGTTTTTTACACTTACCCTCGTGTTACTGCTTTTTTAGTGTTCTTGAAGCCTTACCTTAAGGGGGTGGCCTGTCTTCTCTTCATATTTCTTTCCACAGCTGCACGGGATGGCGTACACACAGTCTTTAGTCATGTTCTCCTCTGTGGGGGGTCTTACTTGGGAGAGATATCTGCGAAATTTCGTCCTGCATTTGAAGGTTGTCCTAATGTTATATGGATCGCAGATCCTTTGTATTTTCTCCGATAACCCCTTCACATAAGGCATGCAGACTGTTTTCTGAGTGTTGTTGTCCTCCTCGTGTACCCGCCTATTCCAATATATTGCTACTGCCATGTACCCACGGTAGTTGTTACGTTGTAGGGTATTGCTTATACTGACCAATTCTTTATCTAATATCTCTGCGTTGCCACTTATGACTTTTGCTCGGTGTTGTAAGCAGTGGACAATCCCTGTCTTTACGCTGTATGGATGGCGGGTGTAGAAATTGAGGTACTGTCTGGTGACTGTCTGTTTGCGGTATACGGATGCCTTGAACACATGCTCTGTTCGAGATATTAGAACATCCAGGAATGGGAGAGTGTTGTTACTCTCTTTCTCCATTTGTCAACTGTATCAAAGGTCTTATTGTGTTCACAAGGTCCAGTAGAACCTGGACATCTTCCTCGTGTAGCCAGGGTATGAAGGTGTCATCTACGTTTCTTAACTATAAAGTTGGCCTTATAGATATAGATTCTAATGCCTCAAAGTATTCCATGTATATATTCGCCATTTCTGGTGATAATGGCGAGCCCATTGCTAAGCCATCATCTTTTCGATATATGTGTGATCCCATTCCGAAGTGTGTTGTTTGTGTACAACATCTCCATCAGATTATCTATTGGAATATTGGTCCGTTCTCCTACGGTTCAGTTCAACATTCCAACCACCTGAAGAAGGCCGGAGCGTACAACGACCGAAACGTTATCGCATGCTGTTACACGATTTAGACAATTTTGCTGTTAGACCCGGTATATTACAACAAAGTTAGTTTCCGCGTTTATTTTTTTAATGTTACAGCTCTAAGTTCATTTTTTTATTGATTGATTCGTTCGTTTTCTACAGTTTATCAACCATCTTAGGTTATTTAAAGCCAATACTCTTTTGGACATTATCAAGACTGGGTGATAAAGAGTGGGCAACTCCTGTCCATATAATACAGATAGTATTCAAATTTCAGTGATTGACTCGTTTTTTTGGGGTTTAAATACACTGTGCGGTTGTTGTAATGGATAATGGTTAGTACTTGTTAACTGGAGAGAAGCGTGTCCTTTACCTTTGGGTTCGTTATATTCACTAGCGTACAGATATCCCTGATATAAGTATGAATGCACCACTTCTCCCTCTTGCTATGGGTTAATTAATAAGACTTGATAATACACACACACACACACACACACACACACACACATATATATATATATATATATATATATAAACTTTTTAGTGGATATCCATTTATTTATTTTATTTAAGAGTGTATTTATTTATTTCCATCTCACTGAATATTTCTATTTCACTGAGAAATCCAGATATTTTTCCGATTTCCGGAAGTCGTTAGTAGGATAGCATTTATTGTAATAATCAAGATTTTCGTTTCAGCCCAATCTCAAATTAATGCAACATCTTAATGCTGTTCCAAGTGTGGTTTATGAAAAAAAAAAATGGAACGACCCATTTTCTATTATCTATTCAGATGGACACTTTAATACAAATACCGGTTGTAACAGTAAAATTGTCCAAATCGTGTAACAGCAAAATTGTCCAGTTGTTACATTAAGCTTTGAACAGTTGTATCTTAGAAATGATTAAATATATCTTACTGGAATTCTCCGACGTTTTATAACACTGTTTAACTCTACTTTGAACAATAAGAATGTATTTAGATCTATGCTGAAATGATGATCCCTCTTCCTGTTGTGAACTCCAGGTCCAGTTTTCCTCTCTGCTCTTTCCTCTTTTTTAAAGCCTAATCACCGTTCTCTTAATTGTTCTTGAATGGACTTTGAAAATGGAAGCCCGAGTATGAATATTGATACAATTACTGAAGGTTTGAATGATCATTTTTCTCTCACCATTGCTCAGTTTGGAAGACAGTGGGGCTGACAGAGAACATTTTTACCTGCTTTCTTTCTAACTGAATAACTCAAAGGGTTTTTTCAGCGATTCTTACGACAAATGGTGTCAACGTCGGTAATAGTCTTATTTGAAAACCTGGAAAAATAAACTCAATTGATGTAGTGGGTTTTTAGATATTTTGTATGACGGGCATTCATCGGGTGCTGTTACACAATTTGGAGAATTTTGCTGTTACAGCCGGTATACTACAACCAAGTCAGTCGCTGCATTTTTTTTTTAGTTTTACAGCTTTATCTTAGTACATTTTTTATTGATTGATTGATTCTTTTTTTACAGTTTGTCAACCATTTCAGGTTATTTAAAGCCAATACGCATTTGGATACTATCAAGACTTGGAAGAGAAAACTGCGCGGCTCCTGTCCACGTAATATGGATAGGATTCAAATTTCAGTGATTGATTCGGCTTTAGGGCTTAAATAAATATCCTGTGCAGTCGGTGGGATGATTAACGACTCGGAATTATTAACCGGAAAGCAGCGTTTCACTTAGCGTTGGGTTCGTTATATTCACTAACGCAGAGATATCTCCGATATAAGTATGAATCAACCTCTTCTCCCCCTAGGTTATTTAATAAAACTTTATAATATATATATATATATATATATATATATATATATATATATATATATATATATATATATATATTGTCCAAATCTCCACCTAGCAATGGCTTAATTAACAAGACTTGACAATATATATATATATATATATATATATATATATATATATATATATATATATATATATATATATATAAAATGACAATAAAATAAGTAAAATAAATTAACCCCCAAAAATTACCAAATCACATCCTTTAGAATAGACGAAATATCTATAAAAGGCAGGATGTGTGTGTAACGAATGCACGGCCGCAATTTTCGATTGGATTTGCACCAAAATTTACATGCACATGCTCCAAGTTAGCGGGAAGACCAAGACCGACTTTGCATTTCCCAACGCCCATCGATAGTGGAAATAATCGATTTTTTCATGTTTCTACGGTAGTTTTCATGTAGTTTGCGGACATTTTCTACTGGCCAGAGTGAGAGCCTATAGCGGGCTGCCACGAGTGTGTGTGTGTGTGTGTGTGTGTGTGTGTGTGTGTGTGTGTGTGTGTGTGTGTGTGTGTGTGTGTGTGTAAAATTGTGCAAATCGTGTAACAGAAAAATTGTCCAGTTTTTAGGTGAAGCTTTGAGCCGTTGTATCTTTGAAATGATTAAAGATATCTTACTGGAATTCCCCGAGGTTTTTATAACACTATTGGATTCTACTTTGCTTTGTAAGTTTTGTATCAGTAAACTGTTATTATCTCCAATAAATTCTTACAGTCTAAAACTATTTGTTTTCTTCAAATAACCTGCAAAGGTTTGATAAACTTTAGAAAGCGAATAAACAGTTGTAACCACTGGATATAATAATGACTTAGTGATAAAAGGTTTATTAATTGACCCGTAGCTGATGGAGAAGAAGAGGTAGATTCTTACCTCTCCAAGGGTCATTTGCGCTGTAGTTAATATACCGAATGCAACTGGAATTGGAACTCGTTTCTCCGATTAACAATTCCGAGCCATTATACATTACACCAACAGCACATCCAAGATTACAGAACCTTTTATTCCCAAGCCGTCACCTGTCTGGTTATTGACCAGGCTCATCGTTACTTAACTT
Organism: Acanthosepion esculentum; assembly: GCA_964036315.1. Taxonomy (NCBI): domain Eukaryota; kingdom Metazoa; phylum Mollusca; class Cephalopoda; order Sepiida; family Sepiidae; genus Acanthosepion; species Acanthosepion esculentum. Next base: position 788,211 of record OZ038505.1, read on the forward strand.
CGGTGATTGTACGGGAACCTGTCTTTCAACATATATAGATAGTCGGGATGGGATATTTCATCACCCCGATTTCAGTACCGTCGACTCAGCACCACCCAACTCGTCTCCCTGACAACTGAGCCATAGGACAACTCAGCATCAACCTATTTAGCATGATGGCAACTCAAAGCTGGCGTCGAATTAAAAAAATAATAATACGATAAAAATAAAAAAAACGAAATTCTAATCAGGAAAGAAGGGATAGACCTTTACCACTGTTAAAAAATCAAAAACAAAACAAAAAAAAACCAGAAAGAGTGCCAATCTTCAATCTTAAATGGAATATTCGCGTGTCAAAACTTCGCAAAATTTTTGCTTCCTTATTCTATAACTGAAACATGTCTCGTAACCCGGGATGATGCTGACCAAAAACATGTCACCGTAAACCCCGTAGAACTTCAGGATTTTTTCTTTAGTAAATGTTCACTAAATATAAAGCCCGAAAGCCACTTAAGGTAGAGGATTGCTAGGGTTATTAAGTTGTTTCATTGACGTCAGAAACGGAAAGAGAAAATGAGTGCATATTATCGGAATACATACAATGGTTAAGCGTTTTAACACATAAGTGAATCCATTCCATTCACTTACGTGCTAATACCCTTGGGAAAGGTATGAATCCTCTTCTTCACCCCCCCATCTATGGGTAAATAGAAAGAACAGACCGGGTTCTAAAGCCTTGAATGGCAACTGGTGTATCGCAGAAAGAAACGGCACCCTACTGCGGGAAAAATCTGCCTCGTCAGTAATGTATCGAAAGTTACATGATCGCCTAAGCGTGTATCACTCATGGTACATAACTGTCACATCTAAGTTACGCTTAGAAAATCATCATATTAGAAATAGATGGTGGCTGGGATTGAGGAATTGGAGAGCCGAATTCGAATTCCATTCAAAATCCACTACGTTCACTTACTTGCTAATAACCTTGGGAACGGTATGAATCCTCTTCTTCACCCCCCCATCTATGGGTAAATATCAGGACAGACAGAGTTTACATTGTACGATACGTAGATAAAGGTTTATTGCAAGGTCACAAGTAAAGAGCGCTTAGCAGGACAGACCGGGTTCTATAGCCTTGGATGGCAACTGGTCTACCGCAGAAAGAAACGGCAACCTACTGCGGGAAAAAATCTGCCTCTTCAGTCATGTATCGAAAGATACATGATCTCCTAAGTGTGTATCACGCATGGCTCTTAAGTGACTAACAATAGACAAAGTTTAAATGCAATAACAGCTTCTATCTACTGTGCACCTGATAATTTTTCTTTTGTTCTTGCGTCTTAATAATACTTCTGTTTTCTAATACTGCCATACCTAGTAACCTATTGTGTCTTAGTGGCTTTTTTGCCTTACTTAAGGTGATCGAGATTAAAAAAAACAACACGCATTTAGATACCTGATAAGATTAGATTTGCATCAGGTAAAAGAAAACAAATAGAAGTAGGATGTTCGAAAATTGTTATTAATATTCTTGGCTTTTATACCCGTTGAAACAATAATCCCTTGTATTAAACAGATATATGTCATTAAACAGATATATGTCATTAAACAGATATATGTCATTAAACAGATAATGTCATTAAACAGATATATGTCATTTTATCGTTCATGGGGTAGAGTGCCGGCATTTTAATGTTTACAGAGCTTCACTTACTACAGCACAAGACCAAACAGAACGAAACAGGAGATAAGCAATTTCCGCGACGTTAATTTAACAATTGGGAAATCCTTATCGTTTAGAAAATTAGCATTTCAAATTTCAACTTAGCACGGTGCGTATAAAAAAACAAACATAAAAAACAAACTAGAACCTCAGTTACAATAAAATACTGCTCTTGTTCTTTTCTTTTTTCTTATAGAAATTTCAAGAGCCACTCAAGGTAGAGCTTAAATACTAAAGTTGTCATGACAAACGAAGTGTGATATGAGTGGAAGAGGAGGTTGTAGGAAATAAAGGTTTCGAGGTGAAGGAGGATAGATAACGATTTGACCTTTCATTTGAAGGAAGGCATCCAGGTGGGAGCATTTTTCACTGGAACTTTCTCTCTAAACGGGGAACACGGGAGAAATGAGGGTGAGTCGACATTGCAGAAGTAACATGGCGTGTGCTAGCAGTAAAGGTTTGAACTGGTGGAACTAAAGAAAGGAGCTCATCTGAACATGGAAATAAAAGAGAGATTAGCGGCCGGGTTGAGAACTTGTCCGTGAGAAAGTGGTGGCATTGTGGGAGACGTCTATATATTAAGGCCGAGAATTAGGATTGTGCAGTTACAGAGAAGATATGGCAGCAATCTTTTTTTTTTACATCTAATCTATTATGAGATATAAGGAAGGAACACATCTGCTTAATGTCAGTTATATTATAAAAAAGTAATTCTAGAGGTCGATTGAGTACAACCAGTTCAGCCAGCTGCTTTCAAAGAATCAGTCATTAATTTATATCTTAAGATTTGACAGCTAATATTCCAATGTAATCGACTTCTTTCGAGATCAAAGAATTTGTCATTATTAGCATAAATTGAAACTAACTTTTGAATTATGTTGTTCTTTTTATATTTAGTTTAATACCGCAGCCTCGCAATTATTCCGATATTCTCAAAATTTATCATTCTCTTAATCTGAACACCATACGCCAATTCCATTTCATGTAGTGTCAATCGTTATTCAAAACACCTCTAATATACAGGGTGCGGCTGGTATTTGAGGATAGATTTTATGGACTAGTAAAAAACTTGCTGAACAAATGAATATAATTATATTTCATTACAAACAAGTAAATATGAAATTTAGCTAACTATTATTTAATTTTATTCAATAAAATTATTACGAGCATCAATAATTGCCTCTACACGAGGTTGAAATCGGCTGCAAGTTCTGATTATTTGGTCCTTATTTATGTCAGACATTACTCGAACTATTGCAGCTTTAAGAGAGTCTTTGGTGTTATGAGGCTCTTTATTAACCTCCTTCTCAACAACGCATCACACTTAATAGTCTAGTGGATTGATATCTGGAGAGTGAGGAGGCCAAATGTTGGGTGTGATGTGGTCGTACAAATGGTCAGCCATCTATTCTTGCAACTCTGAAAAAACGTGCAATATCCAAATCGCTATGATCAGCCTTTAATGCCACAATCACAGCATGCCTTTTCATTTCATTTGTTATCATAGGGTTTGCCATTCTTGATTTCAGAAAAATAAAAGCATTATAAGTTAGTGGGAAGCAGTATTAATGTTAAATGTCTCCTCAAATACCAGTCGCAACCTGCACAGTAATCAACGTTAATATTGATTTGCCAGCTCCCTTCGGGATGTGAAGATCACGGCTCTCTATTCTCCTGTTGACTGTAAGCAGCGTTTACATCTTTAACACTCCCGTTTGCTCTAGGCTTATGTCTATGCAGCTAAAATTAGGTAAGTTGCTCATTATTTACATCTACCTCTCGTTCCTGCAAAGAGTCTTATGAGTGTTTAATTTTAAAGGACTCCTTTGTTCATTATGATTCCTAGAAATGAAAACCTTTTCTGATTTTAACTATAGTGATTTTCACAGATGTGGCACAATGCCGAAAGGATAGGGCACCCTGTGAGGATCGAACTCACTATTCAGTTGTAATTGATCTAGCGAGACAAGCTTGCGAATTTTCGGTAAGTAATGGTGATTTTATAAGAGTAATTACGTGCTGCACAAGGCCAACAGTTTGGACCTCCCAGTGAGGATCAAACGAACTATTCAGTTGCAATTGTTATTGCGATCAAGCTTGTTAGCCATCACACCACGTCGAAGTGTCCAAATGATTTTAACTATGGTGATTTTAAGCGTTTTTTTTTTAGATGTGGCACAAGGCTGAAAGTATGGGGCATCCAGTAATGACTAAAGTCACTACTCAGTCGTAAATGTTCTCGCGAGACAAGCTTGTTAATCATTACGCAACATCGGAGTGCCCAAATGATTTTAGCTATGGGTTAATTAATAAGACTTGTAACAATAAGACCATTATCACCAAAATTTAAAAAAAAATATTGTATGCACAATATTTAGATTTCAGCATTAAATTGCCCATATAGATGTTGATGTACCGTTAGACAAAAACAGCTTAAAACGGCAGCAACGTTTCATCTTTCTCGTTCATGTCTTTATATTTTATTTTATTTTTCTTTCTATTCTCATCACACTCATTATTTTTATAAGTCACAATATCTTCCTCTTCCTCCTCTTCTTCATCTTTTTCATCCTTCTCTTCTTACTCTGATGCTGATCTTCTTTATCATCCTCCTACTTCTTCTTCTTCTTCTTCTTCTTCTTCTTCTTCTTCTTCTTCTTTTTCTTCTTCTTCTTCTTCTTCTTAATATTTCACATACCTTCTTTTGTTCGTTCTCTTCTTCTTCCACTTGATTTTCTTACCTCTTTCTCCCACTTTACTCTCTTTCCTTCTCTTTTTGCCACTACTCTTTTTTTTTGTTATTCACCCTCATCCTTTTCTTCATTTTCTTTCTCTTTCTTTCGTTGTTCCTCCTTTTCTTTTCCATATTATTATTTCACACTTCTTTTTCGTTCTCGTCTTCATCTTGCTTTTCTTATTCCTCTTCCTCCTCCTATTCCCTCTTTTATTTTTGTTATTCCTCCTCGTCCTCCTCTTCGTTTGCCGTCACTTTTTATTCTCCCTTGTTTTTTCTCTTCTTTTTAATATTATTCATTCTGACCCCTTCCTTTTTTCCGTCCGCTTTTTTCTTCTCTTCGTCTTCCTGTTGCTATTTTTCTTTCTTTCTTTCTTTCTTTCTTTCTTTCTTTCTTTCTTTCTTTCTTCTTCTTCTTCATTCACATTCTCTTTTTCCGTTTTCCTCCTATTACCCTTCCCTTCTTTCTCCCCGTCTTTCTCGTACCCCTCATTTTACGCTTCGTCCCTGCTTCTCCTACCTCTTCTCTTTTTTATTCTTCTTATTCTTTATCCTCCTTTCCTTCACCCTTGTTCAACTTCTGTTCCCCTTTCTCCTCTTCCTATTACTATTTCTCACCCTTCTTTTTTTCATTCTCTTGCTTTTCTTACTCATTCCTTCTCATTCCCCCCCTCTTGCCGCTACTCTTTTCAATTTTGTTATTCTTCCTCCTGATCCTACTCATCATCTCCTTCCTCTTTTTTCTTCAACCGTGTTCCTCCTCTTCTTTTTAATACTCGTTTCTTCTTTTCCATCCTGTTCTTCCTCCTCTTACTGCTTTTCTTACTTTCCTTTCCACTACCTTTCCTCTCCCTCCTCCTCTTGCTAGAATCGAACAACAGGCGAATGATGTCGTTAGTTTTGCACTTTCTTTCCGTTATCAGATGCTTTTAAATCTCGCCGTGCCTTTCCCGCCTTTTACCCTTGCAACCTGCTGCCGAGTTCAAAGGCAGTCCTACCGGAAATTGACTCTTCTTGTAATAGCCACTTCCTATATTTCGCTGTAGTAATTTTCCATTGGCTGCGCGCTGCGTAGCCCCAGTTCTATGACTTCCCTTTCCCAGAATTGCACCCAATTCCAAGGTAGAACCCCTAAGGTTGAATAATAAAACAGCAGCGCTAGAATGCCCACTGATGCTCATATGTACACTGTTGTACTTTCTGTCTATCGACTTTTTCGAAAGTGCCTTACTGAGCGTAACAGCTAAAGGAAAAGAACGTAACCTAAGAACCTTGTCCATCGGATTATTTTAAGATGGCCTCAGTTTCTCTGTGAAGAAATCAATATACATGTCGCCAATCAATACTGAACTAAAAAAAAAGAGGAGTTGAACTCAATTCTTCCCTTATTGCAATGCTTTTAATATTCATATGATGACATGAATAAAATGAACACGAAAGGTTATCAGCAAAATCATTCAAGACTTCTCAATGTTGCTTTAATATCGATTACCTGCAGGCATATTTTTCGGATTGGCACTAATGATTTTTTTTGCGATGATAGATCAATAAGAATAGTTACCGGATTTTATTGATTTGGATATATGACTTGATGAAATATTAAAAGACTGCAGTCTTGGTGTCATCTGATATCCAGGAGAGGTTAACAAGCCAGCATGGTTGAGAAAATAAGTAACTACAGAAGAGATTTGAAATTACATTTCATCATCTCATGAGGCCGTCTGAGTTCAATAGCAGGCGAAATTCAAATTTTGGCCTACAGGCATACGCTTACTTATATATAGTTTACTCCATCTCGTAGATGATACAATTATTAACAAAGGCGATTACATTATATTGATCAAATTCTTTCGATAAAATATTGTCAGCAAAATCTTTAATCTTCGTAACCGCGCAATGAAACAGTGTATAAAAAAGGATAGCCTTTTCCTTGACGCCGCTATTAACTAGTTTAACTTGTTCGGCAATTTCTGTTGTTTTAAAAAGCGATGTTTAAAATTTTAATAAAACCCAAACATATGAAAGTGAAAAATTTTAAATACTAGTTATTAGATTATTTATTTGCAAGAATAATTATATATTTAAACATTCTAAAAATGCGAGCTCTAAAAATACGAACCAACCTAATACTATGCAATAATTAATAATTGATAAAAAAATAAATATTTGTTTGTATTGTAATGGAATGTTCCACTCTCCCTATTACCTATTGTGGACTGACTATGTCTGTAATATATATAGTGTGCACAGGGCATACCGGAGACTGTCTGTCTGTCTATCTGACTGACTGGCTTCGGGAGGTGTAAGTCGACTCCCTGTCTTTCAGTAGTGTATTCTCTTTTACAATAAACATCTCTTTCTTCCCTCTACGCCCGTGTTGCTGTTCCTTACACTCGAGTACCACCTTTGTCTGTTGTAACCTTTTTAAGGATACAACAGTTTTATAATTCATTGATATTTTTTAGTAAATTTCTGAATAAAAACTTTTCGTTGTTATTTTTAAAATGGTAAATAATAAATATTCCATTGGAGTTTGATAATTTTTCTATTTCTTCTAATTTTGCATAAAATATTTATTTTAACATATAATTCTTTATAAAAAGCTAAGAAAATAAATATCGCCTTGTACTTGGTTCACATATAATTATAATTTTGTAAATACACCATTGAACAAATTAATTTAAACAAAACGAATAATTCCGTTACTATTCATTTTTTCGTGTTTTTCCAAAGAAACATGACTCAGTGCACATGTTATGTCCATTTCACAAAGTCATTACTTGAAGTTTGATCACAAATTCTCGATTGCATTTGAATCAGGAAGAGTTTCTGGGACAGTCTATAGAACTTTTTTTGCTCAGTGGTACTGCTTGTCACTATCTTTGTGCAGCGTTAGAATTTTTGCACGCTTCCATGGAGTAACGTCTATCGCAGACAGTGGTGATAGAACAACTAATCGACAGTCGAGAATAGTGCCTGGGCCTGATAAAATCTTAAGCAATCACGGATGATACAATATTTTTCAAGGCTAAACAAATCTCATTATACACATCGAAAATAGATTCATATTACTGCGAACCACTGCAAATAACATAATCTGATAAAAAATAGAAATGGATTACACCCTGTCACTTCAGTGGATTTACAACTGAACGTATGATGAGAGAGAGGAAACAAAAGTGGTTGTTTCAATTAATTTGCACAAAGGTGTAAACATTGTAATTGGAGTGAATTTAGTACAAAATAATAGCAGGGTCAAGGGTAAAATCATCATTGACACACTGTTTTTGAGGGATACAATGTTAAAATTTTTGAGTAGGTTTCCTTAACTTCTGCTGCATTTTATAATAGTGTTCACGTCATTGGGAAGTTCCTTTCCATATGGAAAGATATTCTCTGGCATTGCCTTTCAAATAGATACAGAGGTATTAGCAGGAAACTGACTTTCAAATAGATACATAAATATTACCAGGAAACTGATTTCAAACAGATAGACACATAGGTATTAGCAGGAAACAGACTTCAATTAGATACATAGGTATTAGCAGGAAACTTATTTTCAAATAGATAGATACATAGGTATTAGCAGGAAACTGACATTCAAATAGATAGATACATAGGTATAAAAAGATGGATACATAGGTATTAGCACGAAACTAATTTTCAAATAGAGATACATGGGTATTAGCAGGAAATCGACTTTCAAATAGATTTATACATAGGTATTTGCAGTGAACTGACTGTCAAATAGATAGATACATGCATATTAGCAGGGAACTGACTTTCAAATAGATATAAACATAGGTATTAGCGTGAAACTAACTTTCAAAATGATAGATATATCACTAATAGCAGTAAACTGACTTTCAAATAGATAGATACATGGGCCTTAGCAGGAAACTGACTTTCAACTAGATGCTGCATTTTATGACAGCGTTCAGGTCATTGGGACGTTCCTTTCTATATGGAAGGACATTGTCTGGCATTGACTTTCAAACAGATACATTGGTATTAGCAGGTAACTAAATTTCAAATAGGAAGATAGATAGGTATTAGCAGGAAACTGACTTTCAAATAGATAGATACATAGGTATGAACAGCAAACTGACTTTTAAATCGATTTATACATGGGTATTAACAGGAAACTGATTTTCAAATAGATAGATACATAGGTCTTGCAGGAAACTGGAATTCAATTAGATAGATAGATAGATATTAGCAGGAAACTGACTTTCTAATGGATTTATACATGGTATTAACATTAAACTGACTGTCAAATAGATAGATACATGGGTATTAGCAGGCAACTGGCATTCAAATAGATGGATACAAAGGTATTAGCAGGAAATGACTTTCAAATAGATTTATTCGGGGTATGAGCAGGAATCTGACTGTCAAATAGATAGATACATGGGCATTAGCAGGAAACTGACATTCAAATAGATAGATACATAGGTATTAGCAGGAAACTGACTTTAAAATAGATAGATACATGGGTATTAGCTGTAAACTGACTTTCAAATAGATAGATACATGGATATTAGCAGGAAACCGACTCTCAAATAGATAGAAACATAGATGTTAGCAGGAAACTAACTTTCGAAAATATAGATATATGGGTAATAGCAGGAAACAGACTTTGAAATAGATAGATACATGCGCATTAGCAGGAAACTGACTTTCAAATATATAGATACATAGGTATTAGCAGGAAACTTACTTTCAAATAGATAGAGATATAAGTATTAGCAGAAGGTGACTTTCAAATCGATAGATACATCAGTATTCGCAGGAAACTGACTTTCAAATAGATTGATACATAGTTAGTAGATGGAAACTGTATTGAAGTAGTACGTAATAGTGAATCACTATAATTGTTTCTTTTTGACCGTAACAACCGGTTTTACTTTACGAAATATTATTTATCTTTTTTTTTTTAATTACTGAAGAACTATTCAAATATCTACCGATGATATATGATGAGAGTTCAAATCTCAGTGCTGGCTATTTTCTGATCCAAGATAAATAAACATTGGAATTATTTTATCTTTTGCTGTAACAATCCAACATTCGCTACCGTAAATGAGGACAGATATTACTTAGCCGTTCAGTACTTCTCTCTTTGTTACCAAATCCTTCTTTCTCGGAATGCTCTCACTAGCTTTTAGAATGAGCGTTTGGCCATCCCAATACGTCTTCGGATATCAGCGTCTCACGTACTTTCGCACCTGCATAATTCTAGTGTCCCCGACTTGTAAATCGCATTTCGGGCTCATATTTTTTTTTACTGATGACCATGCATTCTGTCTTCTTGTACTTTATGCTTAGTCTCTTCTTGCTCTCTCTACAACATCTCATGCATACATACACGATGGATTTCGGCTCATTAAACGAGTATGAGCATAGCTAACAAGTTCGAGTCAGGGTTTCACTTCTCGTGCGAACGACGATGGATCTCGAAGTCGGCTAGTGATTTGCAATAATCACTGTAAACTAAATTATACTGTACAGGGCTTGGTCTGTTTTGTAAATACAATTCAGGTTTTTCATGTGGTTTCATGTCACGGATAACCAAGGAGACTTTTCGGAAGGTTGCTAGTTAAACACCGCATAGTAATCTATTCCCAGCGTGGTACTGTCAAAGATCAAACAATATGACTCTCAAACGAAGTGTGCACTGGAGAGGCACACTGTTCCTTCAGTATCATTGTGTATTTCATAGATTTGAAACCTTCACTTACAATTAAGGAAGGAAAGTAGTCATTATTTTTTTTATCCATTTTTTCTTAGTTTGTTTTCTATTGTTATATTATTGCATGATGTTTTCATAATACTGTCATAGCAGTAAATAGATTCCACCTATCGTAGAGTTCAAACTCCTCCTTGGTCATTTGTACAAGAATAGAGGTTTATACCTGTTTAAGACTGGGTTTTCCGGTTCCTTCTAAAAGTCACTTTCACTCGGAGTAGTCCTTTGCTTTTTGGTGCAATTATCACCTTACTTGAGGTTTCGTCTCTCCTGAAGATACATCTTTAGACTAATAATGGTTTTATCAAGAGAGTTGGGGAAAGTTAACACAAGCAAGATCAAGTGTGGTTGCAGTCTGGCGATGTTCTTCTCGGCCAGGAACTGCCTGATGAGCAGGTGCATTGCCGTGGTGAAGTAGCCACGGTTTGTCCTTCACAACTGATCTCAACACCGAAGGGCGAAAATCTTCAGGAAATGTGTGTTGTGTATAGGCTCGACTACTTATATATATACTGAAATAAATGTTAATGGTGCATTATGGGTAGCAAGATATATCGCATTATCCTTGCAGTTATTAGGTAGACGGTATTATTCAAATTATTCTAGAAGCTATTGAATAGAAATATTTGTAGATCCAAATGCAGTTAATTTAGCTAGTGTATAGTGTTGTTTGTTAACTTTTTAATCATTATTTATTATTGATTACTGTGTATTTTTTAATTATTCATTATTTGTTGGTGATTATTATTATTATTATTTTTATTTCCTTTGATATCTGGCGTTTACACATTTCTTTCCGGGTCCCGCCCAGGGACCTAAGTTTAGAAATGGCATCATGACACTTTCCACTGCAAATAAATAAATAAATAAATAAAATAAAAAATAATAATAATTACATAGATAAAGCCATTATTATTATTATTATTATTATTATTATTATTATTATTATTATTATTATTATTAATATCATTATTAATATCATTATTATTATTATTAGATTTGTGTTTATGTATGCATTCGTAGTTAATTTACTTAATTTATTTATTTATTTTAACTTTTTGTCTGTATGTTAATTTTTTTCTTTTCGGGGTTTGGTTATCCTATTTCTTTAGTTGAAAGGAATACATTTGTTTAAAGTATACAAATATCTTTGCATTATCTATTTTGTCCAAATCGTGTAACAGCATAATTGTCTATCCCACAAAATGTCTAATATATTAAAAAAAAACACTAAACTAATTGAGTTTCTTTTTTCCAGGTTTTCAGATAAGACGTTTCACCATATAGACACTATTTTTCATAAGACTCACTAAAAAACCGTTTAAATTATTCAGCTTGGAAGAGAACAGGTTAAGATCGTTTTGTGTCAGTTCTATTGTCTTATCAAATGAACAATGCTTAGAAAAAAAAAGATCATTCAGGTCTTCAGCAATGTTAGAAATATTCATACTCTTCAAAGTCCATTCAAGACCAATCAAGAGAAGGGTGAATAAGTTTAAAACGAGTGAACAGTAGAGAAGGAAACTTGACCAGGGAGTCAAAGCAGGAAGAGGGATCATAATTTCAACTTATAGCTAAAAACATCAATGAGAAAAGATTCAACTTTGGCACGTGAGAGAGGAGTTTCAGCTATGACATCCAAAGAGCAGTGATAAAAGACATGAAAATGAAATCGTACGTGAAAACTGTGAGGCACCTTGTTACTCCAGGACAGAAAGTTAGAAGGTTAGAGAGGTCGAAAATCATCTTGAATAAGTTGGAAAATGATACTGGAATAATATATATATATATATATATATACGTTATATATATATATATATATATATATATATATATATATATATATTAAAGGCAGGATGTGTGTGTGTGCGTGTAACGAATGCACCGCCGCAATTTTCGATGGATTTGCACCAAAATTTACATGCACATGCTCCAAGTTACCCGGAAGGCCAAGGCCGACTTTGCATTTCCCAACTCCCATCGATAGTGGAAATAATCGATTTTTCATACTTCTACGGTAGTTTTCATGTAGTTTGCGGACATTTTCTACTGGCCAGAGTGAGAGCCTATAGCTCGCTGCCACGAATAGGCAGGAAGATTGTATTGGCCAGCGTGAAAGCCAACAGCTGACTGACACGAATGTTAACTAGCATGCTAGCATGCAAAAAACATCGATACCTGCATTCGTCACAAGTGGGAAAAAATTAAATCTGCATGGCACTTTACTCCAATTGGGCCATTCGCTTGCTTACACTCAACGTTGATTCTGATTCCGCAGAACTGCGTTGGGTGTGAAAAAGTATTTGTTGTTAACATTCTTTTTTCATTCAAGTTACGAGTCCTTTTTTAAAGCTGATCGTTTTGTGTTCATTTTGTTTAGTTCTTTTTTCGTAACAGATTTAATGTTTAGTATAGAATTTAGAAAAAATTCGCAGTGTGAGATAGGCAAGAAGTAATCCATGTAGCAACATCAGCACGGCAAAGGGCACTCCTTTAAAGGCAAGGAAGAGCAAAAATATTTTAAGTCAAGTGATAGCGATTGGTGTATGAGTCGTACGATTCTTGAATCAAGCACGGGCAACGCCGGGCCATGCTGCTAGCGTTATATATATATATATATATATATGGACTTAATTTCAAGCCTTTATGAGATTCCGATGCTTAAATATGAATAATAATGATGAAAATACCATTTTCGTTTATAATCGATTTCATCACTATTCTTCTGTTAATCTTGGTGTGTCATTTTTACATTTTTATTGCTCAAAGTAGATCCCAATAGTGTTTAAAAACCTTAGTGAATTCCAGTAACACATCTTTAATCATTTCTATGATACAACGGTTCAAAGCTTAATCTAACAAATGGAAAATTTTGCTGTTACACCGGTATTCTCGTTGGGCACAAGTGTGAACCAACGCACCCCACGATTCTCCTGAAGGCACGGCACTTGAAGCCATGGACGCGGAAGTCAAGGGTCTTGCTGAAAGATCATGTCTCTGCGGAGGATATTAGCCCAGAGTGGCCGGTAGTTATAGACTTGATGCGTCGTGCGATGCCGTGATGGCATTACAGTGGTCTCCAGAGGCCTCTTAGGATGCTTGAAACCAGCCCATGCCTTCTGTTCATCTCAGTGATGAGGTCGCCTGTGTTGGAAATTTCTGAGCGCATGTAGACGAAATACTTGACTAACTCTACGGGATCATTGCCAATGATGATGGGCGTTGGGGCCATTTCCAAACAAATTCATTAAGTGGATTGTTTTGTAAAAACCTTCCTTTTGTATTCATATAAACTTTTATTTACTCTCCCCTAAGTTGCTCCATAGATATATTTCTTGGAATAAGTTTATGGTTTATTATTTAAATACCTGCTGCAGGTTTCAGGTTCTTATTTTGATTCGTGTTAAATAGTTATATGTCTGTAAGCTTTCGGTTGAGTCAGAAATAATTTTTGTTTCTATTTATCAAATTTATTCTTACAAAAATTAAAGTAAAATTATATTATATTCAATTTTATATTCGCCATTATTGTAATGACTTGTTACCACGCGTCTTGCATCCCTTCTGTACCTTTTGATTAAAATTCCTCGGGGTTTGATGTGAAAAGGTTTTCGACGAACTCTTGAATCTGGCTTTGATTATGGAAAGTAGTCCTCATCAAAGAATTTTGCAGCGATTGATAAAAAGTTAATAATCGATTGGTACAAGGACAGATGAATATGGTGGGTGTAGTAAAACATAGCAATCGAATTTCAAAACTTTTTCTTTCGACCAGTCGGTTTCTTCACGTTCACTTACGTGCAAATAATCTTGGCAAAGGTATGAATCCATCTCTTTTCTCCTCCGTCTATTGGTTGAATAGCAGGACAAACTAGATCCCCATAGCCTTGGTTGTTAGCCAGTCTACCACAAAAAGAAGCGACAGACTAATGCGAAGGAATCTTCTGTCCAGTCATGAATCGAAAGTGACAGGATAACCGAATAATTCCGTCTTGTGCTGTCCTGGAGCAGAAGAACATTTTTCGTTAACCCACTGTGTACGCTGCCCCTTCTGGGTAAAAGATAAGGTATTTTAGTGTAGTCCAAATTTATTCTTAACTGAACCTAATGATACATTCATCATTGGCTCGTCAAAACGGAAATTACTTATGATTCAACCTGTGACACTATTGTGGTACTGGTAGTAAGAAATTAGAAGGATTCATGTGAAAATCCCGTAAAGACTTAGGGAATTAAAAACGTCAGAAATACGTTAATTTAAAAACATGAATTGAAATATGAAGCGAGGGAAAAAAGAAAATTAGTTTTTCTTTTTGTTAACCAGAAACGCTGAATATTGAGTCCCAAAAATGGTTTGGAGAAAATATAAAGTGAAAAGCAAATAAGACTAACCGGAAAGTAAACGATCTGGTGTTTCGTTTTGAAAATGGACAAAGAATTATTCGGGTCGTTTTGGTAAATCAACAACCAAAGTAAAGTCGGCAACTAAGAAAATTCTTTTCGTTTGAAATAAATTTCAAAGGTGCAGAAAGTTGTTGTCAGGAAAATCATTGTTTTGGACAGTTAACTGTTTTGTATTTGAAGGTCATTGTCAGGCAGGAAATGATTTAAATAAAGCCAAATAGTAAACAATGAGATTTGAAATCGGTCGTTTTGGAAATCGGAAATCAAAATTAAATCTTTAGAAATAATTTTTAAAAGTATGTTAATTAGAAAAAAATATTATGATATAATGGCTGATTGACGGCATAAATGTTGAAACACAGTTTGTTTGTTTTTTTAAATAGCTGATCGCTTTCTTCGAGGGTCGGTATCGTGTCTCCGAGTTTGGAGAAAATAATTAATTGATGAATATCTAATTAGTTTTGAAGGGTGGCTAGAATCGTGTGAAATACATAGGAACCGAACGCTTAGGTGAAGTCAGCAGTTGGAGTGATAAGTGACTAGAAGACACGAGAAGCCAGAAGAAGGCACTAGAGAACCGTGGAAACCGGGAGAGGCCGGAAGAAGTCACGTGATCTGCTGTCAAGAAATCTTTAGAAATAATTTTTAAAAGTTGTTGATGACAAAAATTATTTTCCTGGTAAAACGGCCGATTGTCAAAAGGAATGTTAAAACAAAGTATATTGTTTTGAAATAGCTGACCAATTTGTTTGAGGTTCGGTATCATGCCTCCGAGGTTGGGGAAAATAATCAATTGAAGAATAATTAATGAGGTTAGTGTGGCGGTAAGAATTGGGCGAAAGACATATGAACCGAATGCTTAGTTGAAGCCAGGAGTCAAAGCGAGAAGCCAGCGGAGGGCTTCAGATGACGGTAGTGTCCGGGAGAGGACGGAAGACGCCACTTGACCTGCTGCCGAGAGAATTCCTGGTGTTGAGCCTTGACACACAGAATTCCAGACGACCATATTGTGTGAATATGTTGACCCGCTCCAAGTTTTAAGAGTTGCAAGACGTAGAGTGTAACGATAGAGAGTTTAACGAGAAGAGTTAATTTTGTTGTATCAACAGCTATATAAACCAATTGCAAAATAACACTGCGTCTTTCTTCGTTATTTGTTACGATATTTGTATTTTCACCAGCGGAAGTATTTTTTCCCTTTTTCACAGTACGGTTCCGTCAATTTGATCTTCACTGCTCTGTAATCAAGGAACACAACGTGGGGAAGGGTAGAGGAAGAATCGATGTAGTCAGTAGATAACCGTTGACCGGTGGCAGTATTGACCAGCGGGGGAACAACCAATGATCGCCGGTGCCGACCGTGTTATAAAACTAATTATATTTTATTGTTTGCATACAAAAGAACTGATGTCTGGAAAAAAAGGAGTGTAGCCACGGCGTGTATGGTCCTTAGTAAAAAAAAGTACAGTCCAATATGTAAGAAACATAATGGAGACGTCAAAATAAAGTAAGTAGAAAAATTTAACGTTCTGTGAACTTATATGACAGAAGATTGAAAATATGACACTGAAATCCAAAGTATAACGAAAGTAGCTTTCCAATAAGTAAACGAAATATTTAGAAGAAAGGAAACAAACTTACTTGCAACTACATTCAGTCGATTGCTTCATCCACTGCAAGGAAAGTTGGCTCCCTGTGCCGCGCAAAGAAATTCTTCTCCCCTGAATCGATCCTCCAAATTTACAAAGCAACCATCCGCCCTCGCATGGAGTATTGCTGCCATATATGGTCTGGAGCCCCTTCTATTTGCCCCAATGTTCTTGATAAGATCCAGAGACGGGTATGGAATGTAATTGACCCTGATCTGCCTTCTCGTCTGCAGTCTCTCTCTCACAGACGCACCGTCGCCTCTCTCTGTCTCTTTTATAAATACTTCCATGGTAATTGTCCCGATGAGCTGCTATCGCTGGTTCCCAGGCTCCATGAATTCAAGAGTCCTACGAGGCTGGCATCCCGTTCCCACCCGTTCACTGTTGAAATTGTTAAATGTAGACGTCTCTTCTACTCCAATAGCTTCATATCTCGCACCTCACGCCTATGGAACTCCCTTCCTCATTCCTGTTTCCCTGATGACTATGATCTCCAACTATTCAAGTGTAACTTCAATCGACATCTCCAGTTGCCTTGATCTATCCTCTATCCTTCTCCACATCCTTTCCTCTAACACTCCTATTTGCTCTCGCTCCAAATCCTCTGTAACCCCTTGCGTGCTAGTGGCTTCCAGCCTCGCCTGGGGTGAAAAGCTTTAAAAAAAAAAGAATTAAAAGAGACAAGGGGGAAGTGTGAAAGAAAAGATTGGCTGAAGAGTGCCAGTTTATGTTTCAGTCCCCCAAAATCTACACAGAGTCAGGCGAGACGTGTTGATTAACCCATTAACTGCCAATTTTTTTTTGGCCTAGACAGGTGTCTTAGGAGTTTATTTATTCCTTATGTTTAATTTCAGTAGTTACCATTGTCATTTTTATAGAAACTAGAACATCAAATATGTATGTGTATAAAACATCAAAAAGTAATATTGATTAGAAATAATAAAAAATACTTTTCAAAATAGTCATTACGAAATGTAAAATTACGACAGAAAGTGTCTTCTGGCTAAAAATAAAAACTTTAAAGTCTAAGTGTTGTAAAATATACTTCAGCAAATGCAATGTATGTATGCAATTCAATGCAAATACAAGGAATAACATGTAGTGAGTTTAATTTTAACAGATCCCCAAATGGGGCTCATGGCAGGTAATGGGTTTCGCGTAAACAAATAATAAGTGAGCAGCGAGGAACATGGAAAACGAAAGGAATGTTTTATTTCGGATTAAAATGAGACAGTTTAAATATCGATGACGCATAAAGAGGCAAATAAGCGCAGAGAATTCTTCATGCACACAAGTGATATTGAAGTTAAAAGGAAGACAGGGAAACATTGCGAAATTTCTCAAACGACTTCGTGTAAAAAGATGGAGTATGGACTGGGAAGGATTTTATGAACATATTGTTTAGAGTAGGAAATTGTGGAGAGCTATGATCATAAACTTTTTGAAAAGACACAGAACAATAAGGAGGAAGCGTACCAAAGTAAGAGAATGATTACAATTTGTGAGTCATGGCGAGACAACGAAACAGGCAACACAGAAGCGAAATTTATCATTGGGGTAGATGTTTTCTTTCGTTGTTAAATACAAGTATTCGGAAAAGTCAATAAACACTTATACAGGGTGTTCCAATAACTTGGACCGATTTTAAGTGTATGTATCTATATGTGTGTGAAATTATTCAGAAAAAAACTGAAATTTACACACACACACGCGGACACACACATTTTTCTCTTCATAACAGACACTGCAATTTAAAAGTATATATATATATATATATATATATATATATATATATATATATATATATATATATATATATAAGTGAATATAGAAGTCAACACATACAGGCGACAGTCCGTTTCATGCCAGATGCAATCGTCAGGTCACGATTGCATCTGGCATGAAATAGCCTGTCGCCTCTAAGTGTTGACTTTTATGCTCACTTTTATATTTACACACGCTCTATCACTGATATTGAGCACTTTATCCCATAAATATAGCACATCTTAAGACTATATTTCTTCATATACACACACACACACATATATATATATATGCATGTATATATATATATATATATATATATATATATACATATATATATATATATATATATATATATATATATATACACATACATAGAGGGTGTTCCAATAATTTGGACCGATTTTAACTGTGAATTAAGTTTAAGCGTCTAATGACTTCTTTCTTTTTCTTTCAGATTTGGCGGACATTTGGGCGATATTATTCTTTTACACATAATTACCATGACTTAAATAAAGATGATCCAATACAGAAATAAAGTTTCACCAATAAAACTGATTTATATACTGCTGACTTTGATCCGTCTTAATGAAACACCCTTATATATAATCCGTCTTAATTAAACACCCTGTATTAACGTAATCTGAGATATGGAATCATGCTTCGTCAGTAAAAAGATGCTGCGTGATAGATTATCAGTATTCTCTGCGATAAATCGGTTGAACTGTCTGCAATCGTGCAGTCGCTTTTCATTATCAGTTGTTTTCTCTACTTGTACAACCATTATTCTGAATGGGAAGGATTTTAAATTGTGTATGATATCTTCAGGAGTAGTTCAAAGACCTCTATTTTCCGACTGTGCTGACTTTCGTAATGATTTTTTTAGAGTCTGCTACTGTCTGGAATATCTAACAGTTTCTCATCCGATAACTTCGTTGGCCTTCCACAACGCCTGACATCGTCCACTGTTCCTGTGTCCCAAATTTATCAACAAAGGTATATACGGCATTGCAATGTGAATCAGGTGGATATGAAAATTTATCATCAAAGGTATATAGAGCATTGCAATGTGAATCAGGTGGATATGAAAATTTATCATCAAAGGTATATAGAGCATTGCAATGTGAATCAGGTGGATATGAAAATTTATCATCAAATGTATATACGGCATTGCAATGTGAATCAGGTGGATATGAAAATTTATCATCAAAGGTATGTAGAGCATTGCAATGTGAATCAGGTGGATATGAAAATTTATCATCAAAGGTATATACGGCATTGCAATGGGAATCAGGTGGATATGAAAATTTATCATCAAAGGTATATGCGGCATTGCAATGTGAATCAGGTGGATATGAATTTTTATCATCAAAGGTATATACAGCATTGCAATGTGAATCAGGTGGATATGAAAATTTATCATCAAAGTTATATGCGGCATTGCAATGTGAATCAGGTGGATATGAAATTTTATCATCAAAGGTATATAGAGCATTGCAATGTGAATCAGGTGGATATGAAAATTTATCATCTAAGGTATATGCGGCATTGCAATGTGAATCAGGTGGATATGAAAATTTATCATCAAATGTATATACGGCATTGCAATGTCAATCAGGTGGATATGAAAATTTATCATCAAATGTATATACAGCATTGCAATGTGAATCAGGTGGATATGAAAATTTATCATCAAAGGTATATACGGCATTGCAATGTGAATCAGGCGGATATGAAAATTTATCATCAAATGTATATACGGCATTGCAATGTGAATCAGGTGGATATGAAAATTTATCATCAAATGTATATACGGCCTTGCAATGTGAATCAGGTGGATATGAAAATTTATCGTCAAAGGTATATAGAGCATTGCAATGTGAATCAGGTGGATATGAAAATTTATCATCAAATGTATATACAGCATTGCAATGTAAATCAGGTGGATATGAAAATTTATCATCAAAGGTATATGCGGCATTGCAATTTGAATTAGG
The DNA here is from genome assembly GCA_964036315.1 of Acanthosepion esculentum. Classification (NCBI taxonomy): domain Eukaryota; kingdom Metazoa; phylum Mollusca; class Cephalopoda; order Sepiida; family Sepiidae; genus Acanthosepion; species Acanthosepion esculentum. Next base: position 808,210 of record OZ038505.1, read on the forward strand.
TGGATATGAAAATTTATCATCAAAGGTATATGCGGCATTGCAATGTGAATCAGGTGGATATGAAAATTTATCATCAAATGTATATACGGCCTTGCAATGTGAATCAGGTGGATATGAATTTTTATCATGAAAGGTATATACAGCATTGCAATGTGAATCAGGTGGATATGAAAATTTATCATCAAAGGTACATGCGGCATTGCAATGTGAATCAGGTGGATATGAAATTTTATCATCAAAGGTATATAGAGCATTGCAATGTGAATCAGGTGGATATGAAAATTTATCATCAAAGGTATATGCGGCATTGCAATGTGAATCAGGTGGATATGAAAATTTATCATCAAATGTATATACGGCATTGCAATGTCAATCAGGTGGATATGAAAATTTATCATCAAATGTATATACAGCATTGCAATGTGAATCAGGTGGATATGAAAATTTATCATCAAAGGTATATAGAGCATTGCAATGTGAATCAGGCGGATATGAAAATTTATCATCAAATGTATATACGGCATTGCAATGTGAATCAGGTGGATATGAAAATTTATCATCAAATGTATATACGGCCTTGCAATGTGAATCAGGTGGATATGAAAATTTATCATCAAAGGTATATAGAGCATTGCAATGTGAATCAGGTGGATATGAAAATTTATCATCAAAGGTATATGCGGCATTGCAATTTGAATCAGGTGGATATGAATTTTTATCATGAAAGGTATATACAGCATTGCAATGTGAATCAGGTGGATATGAAAATTTATCATCAAAGGTACATGCGGCATTGCAATGTGAATCAGGTGGATATGAAATTTTATCATCAATGGTATATACAGCATTGCAATGTGAATCAGGTGGATATGAAAATTTATCATCAAAGGTATATACGGCATTGCAATGTGAATCAGGTTGATATGAAAATTTATCATCAAATGTATATACGGCATTGCAATGTCAATCAGGTGGATATGAAAATTTATCATCAAATGTATATACAGCATTGCAATGTGAATCAGGTGGATATGAAAATTTATCATCAAAGGTATATAGAGCATTGCAATGTGAATCAGGCGGATATGAAAATTTATCATCAAATGTATATACGGCATTGCAATGTGAATCAGGTGGATATGAAAATTTATCATCAAATGTATATACGGCCTTGCAATGTGAATCAGGTGGATATGAAAATTTATCATCAATGGTATATAGAGCATTGCAATGTGAATCAGGTGGATATGAAAATTTATCATCAAAGGTATATACAGCATTGCAATGTGAATCAGGTGGATATGAAAATTTATCATCAAAGGTATATGCGGCATTGCAATTTGAATCAGGTGGATATGAATTTTTATCATCAAGGGTATATACAGCATTGCAATGTGAATCAGGTGGATATGAAAATTTATCATCAAAGGTACATGCGGCATTGCAATGTGAATCAGGTGGATATGAAATTTTATCACCAAAGGTATATACAGCATTGCAATGTGAATCAGGTGGATATGAAAATTTATATAAGTTATATAAAAAAACATAGGTAGTATATTTTGCACTTCGAAAAGATTTCTTCAGACTAATTAATTATCGTTATATCCAAGAAATGTATTCATGTTAATAAGTTATTCCAAAAATGTATCCCTGGTATTTTTACTTCAAAAAATGTATCGCAGGTAATAATTCTTTTCTATTAATGTATTGCTGATATTTTTTTCTTCCAAAAATGTATTGCAGGTAATAATTTTTTCAAAAAATATATTACTGGTAATAATGCATTCCCGGTAATATATTTTTATCAAAAATATAATACTGGTAATAATGTATTGCTTGGGATATTTTTAAAAAGATATATTAATGGTAATAATGTATTGCTAGTAATATTTTTCCCAAAAATATATTACTGGTAATAATGTATTGCTGGCAATATTTTTTTATTAAAAATATGTTACTGGTAAGAATGTATTGCTAGTAATATTTTTTAAAAATATATTAATGGTAATAATGTATTGCTGGTAATATTTTGTATCAAAAATATATTACTGGTAATAATGTATTGCTGGTAATATTTATTTTCAAAAATATATTACTGGTAATAATGTATTGCTGGTAATATTTTTTTTCCAAAAATATATTACTGGTAATAATGTATTGCTGGTAATATTTTGTATCAAAAATATATTACTGGTAATAATGTATTGCTGGTAATATTTATTTTCAAAAATATATTACTGGTAATAATGTATTGCTGGTAATATTTTTTTTCCAAAAATATATTACTGGTAATAATGTATTGCTGGTAATATTTTGTATCAAAAATATATTACTGGTAATAATGTATTGCTGGTAATATTTATTTTCAAAAATATATTACTGGTAATAATGTATTGCTGGTAATATTTTTTTTCCAAAAATATATTACTGGTAATAATGTATTGCTGGTAATATTTTGTATCAAAAATATATTACTGGTAATAATGTATTGCTGGTAATATTTATTTTCAAAAATATATTACTGGTAATAATGTATTGCTGGTAATATTTTTTTTCCAAAAATATATTACTGGTAATAATGTATTGCTGGTAATATTTTGTATCAAAAATATATTACTGGTAATAATGTATTGCTGGTAATATTTATTTTCAAAAATATATTACTGGTAATAATGTATTGCTGGTAATAATTATTTCCAAGAATATATTGCTGGTATTGAAACATATTTTTACACTTTCATAGGGTTTGATCCCTGTTTGGGGTTAACTCATTGCCAATAACTGTGACCCTAACAGCTGCTACCACAGTGGGTCAGGGTGTACCTGGGACCACCAGCAATTAAGAGGTGGGTTCAAGCTCCTCAAAACCTCCCACTCAGTGGCCTCGCTGCCGGATGCAGTTTATCGCCATACCCAGGAAGCGGATGTAGTTTATCATTATGCTCTGGACGCCTCATTGGAGGTGCGGGGTCTTACAACAGGCGACGTATTCTGAAGCAGAAGCCGGCCGTCAATGTGGTCAGTTTAAATGTCTTATGGGAAATTTTATCTCTAACAATAAATCATATATATTGGCTTAAGGAACACATTATCAAGACGTCCTACTGCACAACAACTGAAAACACATGCCTGTCCTATGCAGAAGACCATATCAGTATACTTCAGAAGGAAAATAAAAAACAGAAATTTCAAATATACGAGGCGAGAAAACTTTAAATTTACTTAGAGCGCGTTTCATGCGTATTTACAAAAAATCACAGCTATCAATCACATTAATTTTTGGTCTCACACCTGAAGATGATCTCGGATGAGATTGAAAGTACTTGGTAACATTAAAGAAATGAAAAAACCTACGAGGTCTCCTTAATCAATTTAATATCAACATTAAGAAGTCCATCAGAAAATTCGAGAGGATTAATATATATATATATATATATATATATATATATATATATATATATATATGATATTAGTTGTAAATATACACATACATATGCAATCATATATCTAAAATATATAAATATATATATATACATACATACATACATACACATACATATAATTATGTATAAAAAATAATTCCAAGAGGATAGAATCCAGGTAGAACTCAATGTCCAGGACAGAGTAAGGATATAATAAAATATAATAAAATAAAAATATAAGAAAAATTTAATAAAATATAAGTAAGGATAGAATAAAAAGTATAAGTAAGGATATAATATATATATAATAAAAATATATAATATATACATATATATATATATATATATATATATATATATATATATATATATATATATATATATAAGAAAAAAATATATATATATATAAGAAAAATATATATATATGTATAATAAAATATATATAATAAAAATATATATAATAAAAATATATATTGTTGACCATTTTCACCGTAGTCTGTCAATGTAGAATCCAGCACAGTAATTAATTTGTTCAATGAAACAACGCCAGTACCACTAGCAGCAGCTGTTCAGTCTTCGATATCAGAGGTTGGCAGTGAATATTTGGAGAAAAAACAAAATGGCTGCCTTTATACACGTCGGATTGAATATTCAGTGCATTCTGATTGGTCAGCTCATTTTGGTTGTCTCACTAGTAGAGTACCCAAAAACTCCAACATATATATATAATAAGAATATATATATATATATATATATATATATATATATATATATTAATAATATATATATATATATATATATATATATATATATACATTTGTGCAGATTATGCAAGGAAACATATCTATCTATCTATCTATATGTGTGTGTGTATGTGCGCACGCGCGTGCGCGCGTGTGTGTTTCCTTGAATAATATTATTCTTTTAGAATGTTACGACATCGACGTGGAGTAACAATTGTGTATGTATGTATGCTCGAACGCGTTGATGCGAGTCTGTGCTTAGCCTCTAAATGTTTGTATGGATTTATATGGGTGTGTTTTTGTAAGATGGAGTGCATGGACCTGCGTATATGTGGGTCTATGCATATGAGAGTGTCATCCCAAACAAATACAGAAGAAAACTCCCCACCACCAAACATAAGCAAACACAAAGTAGCATAAATAGATTCATTTAAAAAAAAATTAAACCAGCTTTTCTGATGATCGCAAAAGCGTGAAACACAAGATTACAAACTAATATCCTTACAATTCAATATATTAGCTCTATCTCTGATATTGAGCACTTTCCACTAATTACTGTGCATATATATATATATATATATATATATATATATATATATATATATATATATATATGGAGATTGATAGAGAGAGAGAGAGAGAGAGAGAGAGAGAGAGAAAGAGAATAGCAGGCGTGTCAATGTATGTATGCGTCACTTTTTATATCAACCTGTTTCCTTTGATGTGCCTAGTTGCATCGTAAGATGAAATGAGTTGATGGCAGTGGAAAGCAAGGAATTGCAACAAATCGCTGTGCAACCCAAAGAAAGGCCCCCGTGGTCATGTGACTCAAGAATGAGTCACATGTTCAATTGAGGACCTTGGACAACCAATAACCGGAAATGCGTAAATGATACGATAGGATATTGTGGGAGAAGAAAAGAAGGGTCGGTGTTTACGCATGGGGGAGAGAGTGAATCTATATGAATAGGAAAAGATGTTGGGATTAAAAGGCAATGGTGAAGATGACAATTAAGTTGGGTGGTAAGATCAAAAGTGAGGCTAGGAAAGATGATACTAACAGAAAAGGAAGCCGTAGGGGGAGAATTTAAAGGTGGCAACAAGAAAGGGGGAAATTTCTATCTGATATTCCCGACAGAAAAATGAAAAGAAATGACGATAATTTTATTGAATAAAGAAGGAAATTCGAAAGAAGACAAACAAAGTTTTCCGAAGGAGAAGAAGGAAATTCGAAAAAAGAAAAGGAAGACGAAAAAGAAGAAGAAAAGATCTGAAGAAGAAGAAGAAGAAGAAGAAGAAGAAGAAGAAGAAGAAGAAGAAGAAGAAGAAGAAGAAAAAAAAGAATAATAATAATAAAAATAAAAATAATAATAATAATAATAATAATAATAATAATAATAATAATAAGAAGAAGAAGAAGAAGAAGAAGAAGAAGATAATTCGGAAGAAAACTAAGAATATTTGGAAGAAGATAATTGGGAAAAAATGAAGAAGAAAATTTGGAAGAAGAAGAAGAAGAAGAAGAAGAAGAAGAAGAAGAAGAAGAAGAAGAAGAAGAAGAAGAAGAAGAAGAAGGAGGAGAGAAAATTCGAAAGAAGAAGGAGAAAAGTTCCTTGATAAGGTAATGAAGAAATGGGAAAAAATAGCTATAGGGTGAGCCCAAAAGATACTAAAATACAGAAATCCAAATGCACATTGGGATAGAGAAAGGTGCCTTCTGAAAGCTAAGCAGAGTTTTAAGAAACACAAAGATTCCGATAGAAACAAGGAAAAGGTATTGAACTTTTAAATGATATATCTCCTCCTATATGGCAGTGAATGCTAGACAATCTCTTTAGAGATGAAAGCGTGAACTGAGGCAAAAGATATGTGATTCTAAGGAAGGATATTGAGGATACCATGGACAGAACATATGAGTAACAACGAGGTTTTGGGGAAAATGTAGACAAAAAAAAACTTATACTTAACACCAAGAAGAGGCAGGTGAAATCTGTGAGACAGGAAATGAGGAAGGACAGCTTGGAAAACGTGATACTCATAGGGCAGATTAAGAGGAAGAGAGAAAAACAGCGCATAGTGTTTGATGAGCTTCAGCAAATGGATGGCGGAACATGGTTTAGGAGAAATAACAAAAAGACAAAATTTAATAAGGGCTACAAAGGACAAGAAGTTGTGGAGAGCCAAGATTGCCTACGTAATGAGGGAACGAGGCATGAAGAAGTCAAACTGGTTAACACTTCACACGGCCTTCTTTCAGATAAAAAAATATGGCTTTCTTTTCTTTAAGGTCAATCACAGATGAGTTAACGGTTGTTGCTCAATTGTCCTATCAAGATTTACTTTTAAGTTTTTTAGTAATTATTCAACTGCTAGGTGTGCTGCTCGAAAAATCGTTCACTAATTCGTACCAGACAGTTTTTTCTCAGCAGAAATCAAGCTTCAGCTCCTCTCCTTGGTACATCGACTGCATGAATTACGACTCATTGCTTTCACGTTGAAATAGTTTTGTGTAGCCGTAAGTCCTATTCTAATAGTTTCTTCTCTCGCACTTCTCGCCTGTGGAACATCTTCCGTTTTTTTTTGTTTTCCTGTTCCTGTCACCTACAATCTTCAAAAACTAAGAGCCCTGTTAGTCAGCATTCTCTGACTTACTGAAAACTGTCCTTTTTCCTTGCAAATGTCTTCTCAATCTTTTTCACTTAGATTAACCCCTTCCACCTCGGCTGACGACGACATCACAATGAAACGCCGGTTCCCGTACGATCACCGAATGTAAGCAACGTCGAAACTCGTCATTACATAGATAAGTGACCAATTGGGAATACCAGCTGTAAGTTTGGATGTGTCGGTGGTGCAATATCTAATGGCGCGGAATTGTTAATCGGAGAGCCGGGTTCTAATTTCCGTTGAGCTGTAAATACTTCCCTTACATGCAAATCCCCTTCTATGGGTTAATTAGTAGGACTTGTGTCACTAAACAATTATTATTTCCAAAAATAAAGTAAAATTGTGTTATTTTAAAGCAATTTACCCGCACGCAAGGGGTTACAGAGGATTGAGGACAAGAGTAAAGAGGCGTGTTTGAGGAAAGGATGCAGAGAAGGACGGGGAACAATATCAAGGTATCAAATGTCGATTGACAATACACTTGAATATTTGAAGATTATACAGGGTACGGCTGGTATTTGAGGACAGATTTTAGGGATTTGTAAAAAACTTGCTGCACAAATGAATATAATTATATTTGATTACAAACAAGTAAATATGAAATTTAGCTAACTATTATTTAATTTTATTCAATAAAACCACTACTAGCATCAATAACTTCCTTTACACATTAGCATAAATTGAAACTAACTTTTGAATTATATTGTTCTTTTTATATTTAGTTTAATACCGCAGCCTCGCAATTATTCCGATATTCTCAAAATTTATCATTCTCTTAATCTGAACACCATACGCCAATTCCATTTCATGTAGTGTCAATCGTTATTCAAAACACCTTTAATATACAGGGTGCGGCTGGTATTTGAGGATAGATTTTATGGATTAGTAAAAAACTTGCTGAACAAATGAATATAATTATATTTCATTACAAACAAGTAAATATGAAATTTAGCTAACTATTATTTAATTTTATTCAATAAAATTATTACGAGCATCAATAATTGCCTCTACACGAGGTTGAAATCGGCTGCAAGTTCTGATTAATTGGTCCTTATTTATGTCATACATTACTCAAACTATTGCAGCTTTAAGAGAGTCTTTGGTGTTATGAGGCTCTTTATTAACCTCCTTCTTAACAACGCATCACACTTAATAGTCTAGTGGATTGATATCTGGAGAGTGAGGAGGCCAAATGTTGGGTGTGATGCGGTCGTACAAATGGTCAGCCATCCATTCTTGAAACTCTGAGGAAACGTGCAATATCCAAATCGGTATGATCAGCCTTTAATGCCACAATCACAGCATGCCTTTTCATTTTATTTGTTATCATAGGGTTTGCCATTCTTGATTTCTGAAAAATAAAAGCATTAGAAGTTAGTGGGAAGCAGTATTAATCTTAAATCAGTATGTCCTCAAATACCAGCCGCACCCTGTAGTTATCAGGAAAGCAAGCAAGGGAAGGGAGTTCCACAGACGGGAAGTGCGAGAGAAGAGTTTGAGTAGAAGAGACGGTTATATTTGAAAGGGTGGGACCGAGATGCCAGTCCAGTAGCTCGCTTAAATTCACGCAGTCTGGAAACCAGCGAAAGTAGCTCATCGGAAGAGTTGCCGTAAAAATTCTTGTAGAAGCGACAGAGAGAAACCACGTCACGTCTGTGAGAAAGCGACCGTAGACTAGATGCTAGATCAGGACCTGTAACATTGCGTATCCTCTCTGGATTTTGTCAAGGACCTCGAATGGGAGCACCATACCATATATGAGAGCAACATTCCATGCAAAGACGGATGGTTGATTTATAGATTTGAAGGCTGGACTTAGACGAGAAAAAAACTTTCTGGCACGATATAGAGAACCAACTTTCCTTGCGGTAGATGAAGCTATTGATTCAATGTATTTATTCGACCTCATGTCAGCCGACAGCGTGAGACCAATCAGGCGTAACGAGGAGTTGGAATCACCTATTCTGATGGGAGGCAGGGAGGGTTCTCTGTGGTGGGTAAAAATATTTAGATTTCGGCATTAAATAACGTGTAAATGGTTCATATAACGCTAAATAAAAGCAACCACCCAAGCAATTCCCTTCCGTCTTAGTGGCGTTATCTCCTTACTTCGGTTGAAATGAATACTACTACTACTAATGATAATTTTTGATCATGTGAATGTGTGAAGAATTGACATTTGGGAGCGCGTTGCTAGAATTGCTAGCCACACACAAAAGAAAATATGTAAAAAATGTAGAAAAAATATCTGGAATACATATATATGTCGTCGTCCAGTTGTCGGTGGCGACAGTATTACCTTAGCGAAAATTGCCAGCATGTAATATCACACTTATGAATAATAAAAATTCTTTTTTCTTTCCTGGTTATATTATTTTATTTCTGAAAATTAAAAACATATTTAAATTAATTCTCGCCCAATTATAAGAAAGTGACAAAGGCTTGATTATGTATGTTTCCCGGCAACGAAATAGGAAAATGAAGAAGTAAAAAATACAAAGATAATTTATATCATGAAAATTAAAAGAAACGAAAAAATTCAGAACTTGAACAAATTCAAGTGTTAAGGGCGTATTTAATTGTTGTTTTAGCTGTGTAACGATGTTTGAGGGTTTCACTGCATAATTATAAACAGAAGCCATTCTAAAGCGAGCACTTTTCAGTTTTCCTTCGGAGCCCCTAAATATTAAGCAGAAAAGGGAAAATGAAATTGATTTCATTAAACAAAGAAAGGTTTCTCCGATTCTGAACGTGTCTAATAAGTACCGACAACAGCAAAATTCTTCTTGTTTTCGTTCCTATCATTCAATCAATGTGATCAAACATCCGTTTATCAATTAACTAAAATAAACAATATTTTGAAAATATTAATTTCAATTTAATTAACGCTGGTATTCATCGTCTTGCCAATGTCATTACTGATATTGAATGTATAATTATATACATTAATAGATTAGATGCTCTCGCATAGAACCTGTGAAAATTGTTAAAAGTGTAGATAGGTAAGTGAGGGTCGGTAATTCTCCCTTGGATGTATACGTTCTACATTGGATTAAAGCGTAGTATCAGTTCTCCCTTGATTTCAGTAGGATAAGGTGCATGATTGTGGTTAATCCAAACCTGTGACAGCACTATTCTCATTGCACTAAGAGAGATGTGGCCCATGTAATTTCGACTCCAGGGTGACAGTGATCGCGGGGTTTGAGTATTTTTTAAATCTTTGGCCCATGTACATATATATGCGTATAGGCAGCCCACATATAAAAAAAAAAATTATGACGCATCCTGGCTAAGTTGAGAGAGTAGATAAATATAATAGTTTCTCGACCTTTTGGCTTGCATGAAAGCGTAGTATAATTTCCCTTCTCATTTGAGATAGCAGAAGGCGCCCGATCCCGGGTAGTCCGAACTTGCGGCAGCACCTCCCTCCTTACACTATGAGAGATGGGATCGATGGAATGTCAAAGCAAGCGGAATAAAATAGACCTGGTACCTTATCCTGCCATACTGGCGAGGTAAATATTATCGGTTGCCAGGAATCAATCTAGGACCACAGTATACGTTCTCTTCCTCTATACCGTATTTCTGTTTTCGGGAAGTGAAGGACAAAGTTTTCCTGGTCCCGGAAAATCCAACCCTACTTCAGCACCTTCCTCGTTCAATAAACGAAAGACTGTTTGGTGGAATATTGACACCAGGGTGAGTTTAGTCGAGGTCACCGGGGAATTTTTTCAAGATATACTGAGAAGGTTTTTTTTTTTTTTTTTTTTATTAACTCATATCAACCTCAATGGATTATATAATGCCGACAAGATTTCTACTGTTGGTAATATTTTTTCAACTGTATTGTTGGTAATATTTTTTCAAAAATGGTTTGCTGATAATAATTTTCTTTTTCAAAAATGTACTGCTGGTAATAATTTTTCAAAAAAAGTATTTTTAGTATTAACACGTATTTTTATACTTTCATAATGTTTTGACTCCTTGGGGGGGGGGTAACTATTTGCCCATAGCTGGGGCCCTGACTGGTTCTACCACTCCGGGTCTGGGTGGATATTGGAACACCAGCAATTAAGACGGAGTTCCATGCTCCTCAAAACCTCCTGATTAAAGGCCTTTCAATCGGATGTAGTTTATCGTCTTACCCAGAACGCGGATCTAATTTATCGTCTTACTCAGGACGCGGATCTAATTTATCGTCATTCCGAGGACGTGATACTGAGAAGATGTCGAATGAGGCATTTAAACGAGAATCAATTAGCAAAATATTATTAATTTAAACAGAGTGGGCAGTGATGGTGATACAAAATATATCTGTATGTAAATTTCAAGATTAAATAATCATACTTTTTGTAAGCAATGGTTCGCGGGAAGAAGCTGCCCGAGAGCAACTTACATCTCACTAATAGAATACAGAGAGGATGAGGTTGGTTCGCTACAATGTGCGTGTCATAGCGGGTCTAAGCCGTAAAGGTTAAAACTGGTGTGAATGTAGTTCGTGTGAACACTTTTCATGGAAATATTGATAGAGCAGAGGCAGGTTTGCGACGTTTTATCTGTGAAGAATGGGGTTGCAAAATAAAAAATAATACATCACCCAAAAGGACGCGGAGATGCTTATTGATTCTATCGAGATTCTATAGCATAAACTAGATAACATTAAAATTTCGTTAGAAACAAAGCAAAAATTAACTTATTGATTGATTCGTTTTTTACGGTTTATCAACCTTTTGCAGTTTATTTAAAGCTCGAAAATATCTTTTAGATTGTAAGAATTTTTAAAGATAATAATGATTTAGGGATACCTGTCTTAATAATTAATCCATAACTGGGGGTGGGGAGAACAGGTGAATTCGTACATTTCCCACTGGTATTTGCGCGTAATTGAATACAACAAACCCAACTGGAATTCGAACTCGGCTCTCCGATTAACAATTCCGAGCCATTATTCATTAGACCTCCAGCACATTTAATGTTACAGCACCTGTTATTCCCAAGCGGTCGCCCATTTCGCTACTTACAGCTTCAACGTTGCTTAACTTCAGCAATAGAAATTGGAGGCATCAAAATGAAACAAGAACAACTATTTAAATACCTGGGAAGTGTGTTAAGAGAGGACGGAAAGTGCAAAACGGGAATCCAAAGGTGCGTTGGGATAGTGAAAATGCCTTCGAAAAGCTAAGCTAAGTATTAAGAAACGGAAAAATTCCGTTGGAAGCACAGAAAATATTAATAAACTGTGATGTAGTACAGGCCTCCTCTATGACCGTGAGTGCTGGACAATCTCCTCAGAGATGAAGCATAGATTTGAGGCAAGGGAAATGATGTTCTACAGAACGATGATGATAATACCACAGGCGGAATGTGTGGCAAATTATTAAAATTTACAGAAAACGGAAGCGAAAAAGGCACTTGTAATTACCACCAAAAAGAGATCTTTGAAAATTCTATGGGACATAATAAGGAAAGAAAGCCTAGAAAACTCCAAACTCCCGGGACACGTTGAAGGTAAGAGGTTCATAGGAAAGCACCGAATAACCTTTTCGCTTTTAACTTGGTGGGAGTGTCACTAACACAGACGGGGTTACAGAGTGTGAAAGTGAGAGAAAAGACTGCGATTGAGGAAAAGGATAAAAGATGAATGTGTTTCAAGTCAAGAGAAGATACCGGTTGACGCTATATTTAGATTTTGGAAGATTTTAGTTATCAGGGAAGCAAGAAAAACGGAAGGGAGTTCCACAGTCTGGAAGTACGAGAAAAGAAACTGTTGAAGTGGTGGTTACATTTAACTGTTTCAACATTAGAAGTGTGGAATCTAGATGCTTATCTAGTAGCACGCTTAAATTCGCGCAGTTGGGCCCCAGGGGGAAAAAAAGCTTGTCAGATCAGTTGCCACGAAAAAGTTTCCAGAAAAGACAGAAGGGTGCCGGATGCGGATCGATTACGTTGCAGATTCTTATTTGGATTTTTGCCTAATGACCGTGTGGATCTGGATGGCAGAACTGGGATTAGGAGAAATAGCAAAAAAGGAAAACTTTACTAAGAGCTACAAAGGAAAGAAAATTGTGGAGAGCCATGATCGCTGACGTTCTGAAGGGACACGGTACATAGAAGAAGACAATGACGACGACGACGAAGAAGAAGAAGAAGAAGAAGAAGAAGAAGAAGAAGAAGAGGAATAAAAAGAAGAAGAAAAGAAAAAGAAGAAGAGGAAGAAGAAATAGAAGAAGAAGAAGAGGAAGAAGAAGAAGAAGAAGAAGAAGCAAACAAGAAGAAGAAGAAGAAAAAAGAAGTAAAGAAGAAGAAAGAGAAGTAGAAGAAAAAGAAGTAAAGAAGAAGAAGGAGAAGAACAAGAAGAACAAGAAGTAAAGAAGAAGAAGGAGAAGAAGAAGAACAAGAAGAAGAAGAAAAAGAAGAAGAAGAAGAAGAAGAGGAAAAATAGAAGAAGAAGAAGAAGAAGAAGTAAAGAAGAAGAAGAAGAAGCAAAGAAGAAGAGGAAAAAGAAGAAGAAGTCGACGTAAAGAAGAAGAAAGAGATGAAGAAGAAAAGAAGTAAAGAAGAAGAGGAAAAAGAAGAAGAAGAAGAAGACGTAAAGAAGAAGAAAGAGAAGAAGAAGAAAAGAAGTAAAGAAGAAGAAGAAGAGGAGGAAAAAGAAGAGGAAAAAGTAGTAGTAGTAGTAGTAGAAGAAGAAGAAGAAGAAGAAGAAGAAGAAGAAGAAGAAGAAGAAGAAGAATCATACAAGATATTTTCTTTATTTGGATTTCTTGCTTTATGTTAACTGTATATAAATGTTTTGGCTAATTTTTTGTATTGTCTTGCAATGTACAAAAAATTGAAATGTTGCATACTTAAGTACTGTTTAAAAATTAATTTCTAGTGGATACCATTGTTTGAAACAGACTCGCCGTTTTTTTTTATCCTTTTAAGGAATCTACATACACTCGTTCTGATTTTCTCAAACGCCGAGATTTGCTCAATTTCATATCCGATTTAATTTATTTTTGTTTATTTTGTTTTATGGCATATCAACACCTCAATGGGTTATTTAATGCCGTCAAGATTTTTAGGATAGATTCATATGAATAGAATATGTATTTTTGTAAGAAATCAGTTTGTAGATCAGGTTTGATTAATGTATGTTTTAAAGAGAGTGACAAATATGGCGACAAAGATGAGGACAATAGTCCGACTAATGTAAATACTGTACATAATACCTCATCTCAGAAATATAGACAGACTCTGGCAATAATTTATTTTCAAAAATGTATTGCTGGTAATCAATATTCTTTTCAAAAATGTATTGCTGGTAATTTTTTTTTTTCAGAAATGTATTTCTGGTAATAATTTAACAAAAGAAATGTATTGCTGGTATTTTTACTATAAAAAACTATTTTTACACTTTCATATTATTTTGACTTCAGTTTTGGGGGTTATCTTTTTCACATAGCTGGGACCCTTACAGGTGCTACCACCCTAGGTATAGGTGAATATTGGAACACCAGCAATTAAGAGGTGGTTCTACGCTCCTCAAAACTTCCTGATCAGAGGCGCTATTGACGTATGCAGTTTATCGTCATACTGGACGCCTCATGCAGTTGAGGAAAACTTACCTCTCTGCAGTCAGCGTATTCTGAAGCTCCAGCCGAAAGGGCTTTCGTATCCGAGATATAAACAAAGACATTTCTAAAGAGTTTAAGGATTTATTTTTAATCGAACATTTTTATTGCTTGAAATATTATTTTTAATGGATATTCGTGTTTGAAATAGACGGCCTGTTTTTTGTATTGTATTTGTACGTATTGCATCTACCGGCTTGCGTAGTCGAAAAAAAAAAGGGCTCACTGACAGGTTTCGAAACTGCGTCCTCTTTAGTAGGAGAAACCACTGTCTGATCCGTGCTTTAATACAGAAAAAAAAATCCGATATATGTGATCTGCTGAAATGACGGATGGGACTCTCAGGCTCGTGTGTCTTTTCTGCCGTAAAGTACGGTTGATGTGAAGGGGTTATGTTTAAAATGGATTAGACTAGGTTACGGTATTCTCAGTAAATTAATAAAAGACTGTGGATTCCGTGGTGGGAGGGATTTCAAACTTAAAAAAAAAAAATTTAACCAAGTGGATGATTTGGAGAGTAATTTCAGTTTTAAATAAATATAATAGTAAAAAACAGTAAATTTAGTATGTCGGCATATGGAAGAGTTTACATTGTACTATGCATGGATGAAGGTTTATTAGAAAGGTCACAAGTAAAGAACGCTTAGCAAAACTCAGAAGGAATTTTTATGAGAGACAAGCTCCTTGACTATTAAGCCATAACAAAGCGCCGTGAGATATATTACTAATAGAAGTTTACTATGCTTGTTTTTTTAAGTACAAAGCCAGAAATACAGGACCGATCAGGTGAGGATTGAGCGCCCTCAATCAGACAAGAATCAGTAATCCTAACTTATCTAGCGAGACAAGGTTCATATATATTGTAATTTACTACGTGTAGCTTAGATGTGATAGAAGCACGCAAGTATGTAACACTCGCTACTCAGTGATAACTGATAGATCGAGACAAGTATCCTAAGCGTTAAACCATGTTGAAGTACCCCACTTCAGATGGGGCATAGGGCCGCAATTATAGATCAACCAGATGGGGCACCTCGAGGCGGTGTAATGGTTAGTGAGCTTGTCTCGCTAGAACAATTACTACTGAGTAGTGAGGTCGATCCTCACTGGGTACCCCCTACATTCGGCCTTGTGCCAGATCTAAGCTACGTTTGGAAAATCACTATAGATCAACCAAACATGATTAAAATCATGATTCAGTCATATTTGATCGCGCGAGATAAGCTTACTAACACCTTACTTCACATCGAAGTCTCCCATTATCGTGATTTTCTGAGCGTAGCTTACACGTGGCACAAGGCCGAAAGTATGGGCACCCAGTGAGGATCGAATTCACAACTCAGTCTTAATTATTCTCGCGAGACAAGCTTGCTAATCATTACTCTGCGTCGATTTCTGTAATGATTTTATAAACGTAGCTTAGATGTGGCATAAGGCCGAAAGTCTGGAGCATCCAGTGAGGATCGAACTCACTACTCACTTATAACTGATCGAGTAAGAGAAGCTTATTAACCACTAAAGTTATGTGTAATACGTGATACACGGTTAGACAATTACGTATCTTTCCATACATGACAGACGAGGCAGATTTTTTCCTGCAGTAGATTGTCATTTCTTTCTGCGGTAGACCAGTTGCCATCCAAGGCTACAGAACCCGGTCTGTCCTGCTAAGCGCTCTTTACTTGTGACCTTGCAATAAACCTTTATCCACGTATCGTACAATGTAAACTCTTCCTTATGCTGGCATACTCAATTTACTGTTGAACTTCCTACGTACGTTTTAATATTTACTGTGATAATATAAGATCTGTGGTCCCCTACAATGTCCCACCTGTGATCCCAGATTTTTTCACTGACTAATCTATTTTGAAATGTAGATATTTTTGTAACTATTATATTTATTAAAAACCGAAATTACTCTCCAAATCCTCCTCTTGGTTAAAATTGCCTTTTTTATGTTTGAAATCTCATAACTAGAGGGAGGGAGGAGAAGAGAATTCATACCTTTCCCAAGGGTATTAGCACGTAAACGAATATAATGGATTCGACTGGAATTCGAACTCGGCTCTCCGATTCCTCGATCTGAGCCGCTATCCATTACTCCACCGTACGCCGAAATGACACAGTACGATATATGTCGTGATTTAGTAATCGTAACGTAAGATAACTAACAGGACAAAAGACTTACTCGTCAGCATATAATCCAAGGATGGGATGCTGATATTTTAGAAAGAAAGGTATTTCTGAGCTGGAACTATTGTAATATCCTTCTCAAATATGTTACGGTTACCTCAGTGGTCAAATACTAATTCAATAATTCCCAATGGAATAGGGCTGTCATATGTAAAATGCAAATGTATATCTAATTGTCTCAGTAATAGATTACATTTAAGATCAGGAAGACAACGTCAGAAAGTAATGAAATAAGTGTGGCTATATGAGGTTTGATAAAAAAAAGTTTCGGCACTGTTAGTATCAAAACAACATGTATTAATTCGGCATTTAATCACTGTAGTATCGTATGCAAATTAGATAGACAAGTATAAATGGAGAACAACTGGCGAACATAGGGTGGCTATGCCTAGCAAACCCGGTTGCTATTCTGGACACGGATAACTGTACTACGACTACAGCTACGCAGAGAGATATGCAAAACATAACAATCACCTTCGAAATAGGCCCCTTCTGAAGTCACACACTTTATCCAGCGCCGTTTCACTTGCTAGAAGGATTCCTAGAATTCCTTTTTTTTTCAGTATAGCAAGCAACTGCCTGCCTGCATTCTCTTGAATATCCTCGACGTCTTGAAACCTTGTTCCTGTTAAGTGGGATTTGTTTATAATCGGTATAACCCCATGCAAGGCAGTAAAGCCACTAAGACGCAAGGACTTACGGGATGCGGAAGAATTAGGAACAGAAACATTAATAATGAGAGGGAATAGAAAAGAGTAATCAGGAAGACAATAGGTAGCCATTGACATTGCATTTAATTTTTTGCAGATTGAAGTTGGTCGAAAAGTATGGCACTCAAAGGAAGATCCACCAGCGAGAAGTGCGAGAAAAGAAACAGTTAGCATAGACATTATGGTTGCAACGAGCAAGCTCAGCTGTAAATTGATGATCTATCGACGCCAGTAATGCCTTTAAATTTAATAAGTTTACGTACCATAGCGCAGTGATCATCCGAGCAATTACCATGAAAGTAGACTCAGAGACACAACCTTACGGCGGCGGGATTTGAATTTAAAGAGTGAAAAAGTTGCAAGGGGCGAGATTGCTGCACAAGCAATAGTCACTGATGGAATCTCTTTTGCGTGTGAGACGACCACACTCTACACACATTCATTCTTGCATTGCTATAAACAAGAGAAATGAGCGATGACCTTATGACTTACTGTGCATGCGTGACAAAGTTCGTCTATCAGTGTGAAACAGTTTCACTTTAGCTTCGTCTGTATAGCAACTGTCCCGATACTTTTTGATCAAACCTCATATAATATTGAATAATAATTATTCTTTTTTATAGAAATATACTACCAGCATGGCCGCGCGTTGCCCGTGCTTGATTAAAAAAATCGTACGACTCATACAGCAATCGCTATCACTTGACTTAAAATATTTCTGCCTTTCCTTGCCTTTAAAAGAGTGCCCGTTGCCGTGCTGATGTTGCTACATCGATTACTTCTTGCCTATCTCACACTGCGAATTTTTTCTAAGCTCTATACTAAACATTAAATCTGTTGCGAAAAAAGAACTAAACAAAATGAACACAAAACTATCAGCTTTAAAAAAGGACTCGTAACTGGAAAAACTGAATGAAAAAGGAATGTTAACAACAAATACTTTTTCACACCCAACCCAATTCTGCGGAATCAAAATCAACGTTGAGTTTAAGCAAGCGAATGAGCCAATTGAAGTAAAGTGCCATGCAGATTTAAATTTTTCCCACTTGTGACGAATGCAGCTATCGATTTTTTTGCATGCTAGCATGCTAGTTAACATTCGTGTCAGTCAGCTGTTGGCTCTAACGCTGGCCAATAGAACATTCCTGCCTATTCGTGGCATCCAGCTATAGGGTCGCACTCTGGCCAGTAGAAGATGGCTGCAAACTACATGAAAACTGCCGTAGAAGCATGAAATACTCGATTATTTCCACTATCGAAGGGAGTTGGGAAATGCAAAGTCGGTCTTGGCTATGCCGCTTCCTTGGAGAATGGGCATGTAAATTTTGGTGCAAATCCGTCGAAAATTGCCGACGTGCATTTGTTACACGCGCACACACACATCCTGCCTTATATATATCTATATATATATATATATATATATATATATATATATATATATATATGCATTCGTCACACACACACACACACACACACACACACACATACATAATGCCTTTTATAGATAGAGATTTTTAAAAAAGTAATACGATTTTACTAGGAAGCATTGAAAAAGAAAGAAGTTTATTTGCTTTGAATTAAGTATCTAATCTCATAGGTCAGCATTTAAATAATTGCATGCACTCATAGAAAATTCGTCTTCTTTCTGTGTATCGTGTCGATTCAAGACACAGCCGATCATTTCTATTCCCAACTTTTGCAGCTAAGATTTGCATAATTGGTCTTTTCACGATGTCTACTATCCATTATTCTGCCCATCCATTTACACAAGATTGTAAAATTTCTTGTTGTTTCATTCTGCCCCCAGGCCTTCTAAATGTCATGTGAGTGTCTAAATCTCCAATCCCTCTTTCTTCATTATGTGTCGATTTTGTTTCTGTTTTCCTTAAAACTTCCTCGTTAGTGAAATGTTTAGTCCATGGTATTCTCAGCATCATTTTATAGAACCAAAAAAATGGATGTAACCAAAAGTCATCGATGAGGAAATTATCCAGCATGCACTGCAAATTAGGAGAATTAGGAGAAACTATAGCACCCATCTCTCTTCTTCTTTGGAAATGTTCCCGTTTCTTAATACTTTGCATAACTTTCGGAAGGCATCTTTCTCTATTTTAATGCGTCTTCGGATTACGGTGTCACATTTTCCGTCGTCTGTTAAAAAAACCTCGCGGGTCTATATATTTTTCCACTTGCTTTATTTTTCTAATCCGTAGTTCCCGTCATGGGATGTTGCTTTTGCTGACACCCATAAGTTGTCTTCATACAATTAATGCATAGTCCTTTCTTCTCACTTTCTTTTACTTAACTATAAAAATGTTTTAAAGCGCAAAATTTAACAGATATATAAGAGATAAGATTATGAATTCATTAAAATATGCATTATTATTTATTTGTTATGGTTTATTATAATTAATTATTATTTAAAAGGGTTAATTGAGTTTGACGCAAGATCAAAGTTGGTACGCTTTCAGTGAGAATCGACCTCACATTACAAACTGGTTTCATTGTGTCTGTTTCATATTATTATGGGAGATAAGGCAATTTTGCTAGGGGTAGTTTTGCCCAACAACGCGCGTTGCTACAGAAGCAAAACATTAAACTTAAACCCTCAACTTCTATTCTTAAATCGCCTCTTATGATCGAGATATTCTAATGAGTCTTATTCATCACGTCGAACCCGTTCAAAACTATGTAAATTGTCAGCTGTATACCGCTTTGTATATAGCCGGCTTATCAGATTAATAGCTAAAAATGGCTTCGAGCACAATACTTTTCGTACCGGGTGGGGAGGCACTACGTGCCGTATTCTTTTTTTCTCCCTTTCTTTTTTTTTGGGTGCCGTATTCTTTCTTTCTTCCTTTGTTTCTTTTTTGGTGCCGTATTCTTTCTTTCTTGCTTTCTTTCTTTTTCGGTGCCGTATTCTTTCTTTCTTCCTTTCTTTCTTTTTTGGTGCCGTATTCTTTCTTTCTTCCTTTCTTTCTTTTTTCGGCTCGTATTCTTCCTTTCTTTCTTTTTTGGTGCCGTATTCTTTCATTTATTCCTTTCTGTCTTTTTTCGTGCGGTATTCTTTCTTTCTTTCTTTCATTTTTCGTGCCGTATTCTTTCTTTCTGCCTTTTTTTTTTCGTGCCGTATTCTTTCATTCTTCTCTTCTTTCTTTTTTCGTGCCGTATTCTTTCTTTCTTCCTTTCTTTCTTTTTTGGTGCCGTATTCTTTCTTTCTCCCTTTCTTTCTTTTATCGTGCCGTATTCTTTCTTCGTTTCTTTCTTCGTTTCTTTCTTTTTTCTTGCCGTATTCTTTCATTCTTCCTTTCTTACTTTTTTGGAGCCGTATTCTTTCTTTCTTTCTTTCTTCCTTTCTTTTTCGGTGCCGTGTTCTTTCTTTCTTCATTTCTTTCTTTTTCGGTGCCGTATTCTTTCTTTCTTCCTTTCTTTCTTTTTTCGTGCCGTATTCTTTCTCTCTTTCTTTCTTTTTTCGTACCGTATTCTTTCTTTCTGCCTTTATTTCGTTTTTCGTGCCGTATTCTTTCATTCTTCCCTTCTTTCTTTTTTCGTGCCGTATTCTTTCTTACTTCCTTTCTTTCTTTTTTCGTGCCGTATTCTTTCTTTCTTCCTTTCTTTCTATTTTGGTGCCGTATTCTTTCTTTCTTCCTTTCTTTTTTCGTGCCGTATTCTTTCTTTCTTTCTTCTTTTCTTTTTTTTTTTCGTGCCGTATTCTTTTATTCTTCCTTTCTTTCTTTTTTCGTGCCGTATTCTTTCATTTATTCCTTTCTGTCTTTTTCCGTGCCGTATTCTTTCTTTCTTTCTTTCTTTCTTTTTTCGTGTCGTATTCTTTCTTTCTGTCTTTCTTTCGTTTTTCGTGCCGTATTCTTTCATTCTTTTTTTTTCGTGCCGTATTCTTCCTTTCTTTCTTTTTTCGTGCCGTATTCTTTCTTTCTTTCTTCCTTTCTTTCTTCCTTCCTTTCTTTCTTCTTTTCTTTCTTTCTCATGATCTGCCTCTTTAGTTCTCTAGAACTCTTTTACACTTTCCTTACTACGGCTGTTGCATGGTTTTCGTCGTTTTCTTCGTCTTCCTTCGCTCTTTGCCCGTAAAACATTATTGCCACGATCTGTAGAAAGAATTACCTCTCATTTCTCCATGGGATTCTAGTTCTTTTATTTTTTTCCCGATTTTTCCTCAGACCGCTTCCTTTTTACGCACAATTTGATTAACCTCTAATCTCCCATGCCTTCTAAACATTTAAATGCCCATGTTGCCCAAGAGAAACCTCAATTGCTCTACCGGATCCTCGCGTTAGATAACCTTGGGTGAGCATGATCCGAACGATTAAGTCAGTGCATTTGTATGGACCCAAACATTTAGGTTAGCGTTTTCGTTTAGCTTCCGACGATTTTAGCTCAAATAAAGTGTGGTCGATGAAGAATTCGAAGAATTATCAGGAGTCCAATGCTTAATTTAAGCAATATCTACTGATTCTTCAGGCGACAAATAACTGCGCAGTAGTTGTCTTAAACAGCCTATACGAAGCCAGCCACGTAGAAACACTATTGAGAAACCATGCATTGTAATTTCAACATGATTTGACCGTGTCACCCAAAATAAATGCTTACAATAATAAACAAAAATTCCATCTCATCTTTAGAAGCGATTCAAGAAAATTTTAACGGAATAATATTTTTTTTTTACAGTAATTGTAACCCTGTACAAGGCCCGGGGGCCACTTGAGGTAGAGCAAAGAGGCAGTTTATGCGGATAGGGAAGGAAGATAACGATTACCGCTAGGCTTAAACAGGTTAAGATTGAAGTGATCGGAGAAACCTTCTCTTGGGAGTCGGTTCCACCGAGCAGTGGTGCGCGAGAAGAAACTGTTTGAGCGGAACAGTTTCTTCTCGCAATATTTGGATTCATAATTTCCGTTAAGTTACCAAAAAAGGATTTTTTTACGGATTATCTACCTTTAGCAATTTATTTTACAGGCAGAAAATATTTTTATATTGTAAGAATTTTTTGAGATAATAATGATCTACTGTAAAGGTTTTACTAATTAACCCATAGCTGGAGGGAGAAGATTTGGATTCTTACCTTTCCCATGAGTATTTGTGCGTAAGAGAATATAATGAGCACGGCTGGAATTGGAACTCAACTTTCCTCTTCCAAGCTTACAGAACCTGAAATTGCCAAATGGTCACCCGTATGCAGTTGCGGCTAAAATGTTCAGAACGGCATTGTTTTCGTCAGAAAAGTAGGTATATTTTTTTTTATCAAAGTTGTTTTATATTCTATAATTTTCCCAGACAATAAATACGATATTATTTATTATTGTCTGAGATTTTGATGTAATTTGAGAGGATAATACAAAAGTTATGCGTCCTGGGTATGACGTTAAACTGCATCCGAGTCCTGGGTAAGACGATAAACTACATCCAACAGCAAGGCCTCTGATCAGTAGCTTTTGAGGAGCGTGGAACCACCACTTAATTGCTGATGTTCCCAGGTCCACCCTGACCTGGGGTGGTAGCACCTGTTAGGGTCCCAGCTATGGGAAAATAGTGAAATCCCAAGGTGTGTCCACGTTCTGGGTATGACGATAAACTACGTCCGCATCCTGGGTATGACGATAAACTACATCCGCGTCCTGGGTATGGCGATAAACTACATCCAACCAAAATGCCGTCGATCCGATCAATCGGCTGGTCATGTCATGCCCCATCACATCTAACCCATCCCAAAACAACTACAACTTACAATTAACTTTCCCCCTCCCCCAAACCCTACACTAAATATACTAACACTTTACCCCTAAAATGTGATGGGAAACAATGATGTTGCCAGCGATACGTTTTTGAAACGATGATGTTACCAGCTATACGTTTTTGAACCAATGATGTTGCCAGGGATACATTTTTTGAAACAATGATGTTGCCAGGGATACATTTTTTTGAAACAATGAAGTTGCCAGCTATACGTTTTTGAAACAATGATGTTGCCAGGGATAATTTTTTTTTTGAAACAATGATGTTGCCAGCTATACGTTTTTGAAACAGTTGCCAGCTATACGTTTTTGAAACAATGATGTTGTCAAATATACATTTTTGAAACAATGATGCTGCCAACTATACGTTTTTGAAACAATGATGTTGCCAGGGATACATTTTTTTGAAACAATGATGTTGCCAGGGATACATTTTTTTTTAAACAATGATGTTGCCAGGGATACTTTTTTTTGAAACAATGATGTTGCCAGCTATACGTTTTAGAAACAATGATGTTGCCAGGGATACTTTTTTTGAAACAATGATGTTTCCAGCTATACGTTTTTGAAACAAATATGTTGCCAACTATACGTTTTTGATATATCTAGTAAATACTGAATCTGGCATTAGTGGTTGATATGCCATAAAAACCCAAACAAACAAACAAACAAACAAAAGTTATGGATGATTTAGTGATTTGCTGCAAAACCCATGGCGGCCAAAATGATCAGAACGGTTGAAAAAATAACAAAATAATAAAAAATGACAGTGAACACACACACACACACACACACACACACACACACACACACACACACACACACACACACACACACACACACACACACATACATACACACACACACATATGTATATATATATATATATATATATATATATATATATATATATATATATATATATATGAAGACAAAAGTAAATCTTAGCCTACGTGTTTCGGCTAAGTTTTCCTTTTCTCTTCATCCATATTGTCCTTTAACGAATACACTCTGAGTTTTACACACACAAAAACACGCACGCACGCACACACGCACGCACTCACACACACACACACACACATATATATAACTGACTAAGTTATGTATTGCATTTGCATCACTTGAGGAAAGATTCAAGAAGGACTCGCTTGAACTTCATTGTCTGTTTCAAATATTAAATATTTTGCTTTTTTTTCTTTACGCATTGAGGTTTTCTGAGTGGCTGAGTTCAATGGATATTTTAAAGATTTTTTCTTTCATTATATTAATTTAGAAAAGTCTTCCATATTGAAAAATTGCTCTGTAAGATCTAACTTGCATTTCTTATTTCCTTTCTGCTCTTCACTTTGTAATAATAATAATAATGATAATAATAATAATAATGATAATAATAACAATAATAATAATAATAATAATAATAATAATAATAACAATAATAATAATAATAATAATAATAATGATAATAATAACAATAATAATAATAATAATAATAATAATAATGATAATAATAACAATAATAATAATAATAATAATAATAATAATGATAATAATAACAATAATAATAATAATAACAATAATAATAATAATAATAATAATAATAATAATAATGATAATAATAACAATAATAATAATAATAATAATAATAATAATAATAATAATAATGATAATAATAACAATAATAATAATAATAATAATAATAATGATAATAATAACAATAATAATAATAATAATAATAATAATAATAATAATAATAAAGTGCCTCCTTACTGATATGGCACTCCCTGCAGACTGTAATATATCTTTGAAGAAAAAGCTATCAAAATACAAGGACCTTGAAATCGAAATCTCAAAAATGTGGCACATGGGAACATCAACAATCCCCGTTGTAGTTTGAGCCCTCGGATTGGTTGGAATAGATTTCAGTAGACTAATTGCTGGGATTCCTGGAAGCCCATGCCATAAAAAAATACAAAAATTGTTCTCACGAGTACAGCCCATACCCTACGAAGAGCTTAGTCTATGTAAAATAATTTTTTCTCTATTGGAAAATGTCATGGTGCCATTTCTAACCTTAGGTCCCTGGGCGGGGCCCGGAAAGAATTGAGTACACATAAGAAATAAAAAAAAAAATAAAGTAATAATAATCATTTAATTTTAAAATAAAACTACTTCTAAGAATATTATTAGGAATAAAATCAAAATATAAAGAACCTGAGAAGGGAAATTTCCACAATGTGATATTTAAATGCAATTACATTTCAAATAATAATTTTATCACGGGTAATGATTAAAGCGTACTTTAAGAGAAGTTAACCCATTAAGTTAATCCCCACATCCCCTTTGGGGAGCAGCAGGTATTAAATGCTTACACATATCCATATATTGTTGTATATATCATATATTTACATGATACGTAATATTAGTTTACCGTTTAATTTAAAACATTAAGTTTACAGTTTTATAAATATTTTTATTCAAAGTTTTATTTTATTTCATTTAAATATTTATAAATAAATAAATTTATAAAATATATTTATAAAAATATAATCATATAATTATGTATAAAATATATATATAATCCATAATATCTGAAATAATATATATATATAAATATTAAATATTTAGACACATAATATGCATATATATATATATATATATATATATATATATATATATATATATATATATATATATATATATATGTATGTATATATGTATATATATATATATATCATCCATATTTATATATAAAATATAGTTATAAAATATATTTATTAAATATTGATAAAATATAAAAATTTATTTATTTCTCTTATTCATTTCATTTAAAGTCTACAATTCTAGAAATATTAAATTAACAATTTACATAATCATTTACATATGTATTTATATATTTATATATATCATATAATTATATATTAGATCTTTTATTTTTAAATCGGAATCAGCCCAAGCAAGGCAGTAAAGCCATTAAGACTCAAAGCACTATAGGGTGTGGAAGAATTAAGAGCAGAAATATTAATGATGAGCAGAAAGGCAAAAGAGTAATCAGGTGGACAGAATTATAGAAGTATTATTAATATTGGTTTGTTTTTATAAGCCAAACATTAAAAGTGTTCTCTTTATAGACCTATTTATTATGTCAGATTTTTTTTTTAAATCACCAAATAATTGACGTCTTTATAAAGCTATAAATCATATAGTTTTTACTTAAAAACCGATTATTAATACAGGATTTGAACTTTTATTTTCATAATTAAAACGCGTTTTACGGCGGGAATTGAAGAATTAAATTCTAAGAAAACTTTTCACTAATGATTGTGCTCATATACAGACTGCTTTTATGAAAAGCACGCGTGCCTAATACTACTTGAATTAATAATATTCTTAGTTCTCATTTATTTTCGGTCAGACAGTTGCGTTTCTGAAGACATTTATATTCATAAACACTCGGAAACTTCTATCGCTGTCCTTGTTCGAACTGTTGATCCCAACTGCACAATTTTGTGTGCATTATAAGCGACACCAAGGAAGTATCTTTAGGTAAAAAGCTTCTTGTTTCTGAGATCCTACCTTAAAAGTGTGGATATTTGTGGCAAGATCATCGACTTTTGGGATGAAACGATGCCAAACACGATAGTCACCGAGTTATTTCTCTTTTCCACTTCTTTTCTTTCGTTTTATACTACTACTACTACTACTACTAGTAGTAGTAGTAGTAGTGGTAGTAGTAGTAGTAATAGTAATATTAATGGCTGGCTGATCGTTATCCAATTATGCCTGCCTACAAGGGCGGCTAGACAAAATCTGTTTCAGATGCTTGCTCAGGCATATCTTGTGGTTATTCAACACCCATATTGGTTACCTGTGGCTTAGACTGCAAATATGCTGAGCGGAACTCAGTTACAGGGAGAGAGCGCATTATTTGGCGCGAACAAAAATCTGAACAAGACCAGTACACAAACACACTCGATCACCATGGCTTGCAAATCCGTGCCTGCTCATCCATCGACTACCCAATTTCATTCACAAGACTTGGGTCTTGTAGTATGGGTTTTAATAACTTTCCAAAGGTGCCACACGCCGGCATCGCCTGTATAGGGCAATAATATCAAGAAGTAACCTTCCTGATAACTCGACCATGGTGAGATTCGAAGTCGGAACGTTCTAACCAGTCGGCCATGTGTTCATTACTACTATGACTAATACTACTACTACTACTACTACTAATTCTACTACTACAACTACTACTAATACTACTACTACTACTAGAAGAAGAAGAAGAAGAAGAAGAAGAAGAAGAAGAAGAAGAAGAAGAAGAAGAAGAAGAAGAAGAAGAGTGGAAAATACAAGGAAAATATTTTGTTCGGAAGAAAATCGTAAATTTACAATCAAATTTACTATAAAAATAGATATTCTGTTCCATGAAAACAAATACTTCCATCCATTTTCTTTCATTATTTCATGTGATCCTTATCTTAATAATAATGATTATATTCCTCGCATTAACTTCTCTGTCACAGAATTGGTAGGAACATAAGCCACCACAATTTGTAGAGAAGGAAGTGGTTACAATCCTCTTCCATTGCTCCATACATACTTTGATCAATATGTCACGAATTCAAACTCCCTCACAAAGAGAATTAGCGCGAATATAAGCCACCACATGTTGTACAGAAGGAAGTTGCTACCATCGTCTGAAATAACAGCGTTAAGACTGATAGGGAAATCAAAGCAAATCAACAAGACGTAATTATGAAAAATGATGTTGAAAACATTTGCCTTCTGAAAGATTTTGAAAACCGAGCCAACAAAAATGTTTGAAAACTTTTGAAAAACGAAGTAAGTATAAAGACCTCAAGATATGAATCAGTAGGACGTGGTATCTCAAGACAAAAGTATTACCTGATGATATTGGGGCTTTGGGCTCTGGGAATTATATGAAAATGAGCAAATTTTGTCAAATTCCTGGTAGCCCTGAAACATGTACGAAAGTATTGCAAAAGATTATAATCGTGGTTACTTCTCTCATTTTGCGTGTATATGTTAATGTTCTCACATGACGCTAAATAATCGTAAACTGATGCTGGTGTCTAGTCTGTATTGTACCATAGAGGAATCCGATCCGCCCACAAATATTGGTTGTTTAAATTTATTATTCCATATCTTCCAAATGTTGCCTCATCCGTAAACAAGACTGAAGAGACTAACAACGGATCAGCAGTTTGTCCAAAATACCATGGGCAAAACAACTCCCTTCGTGAGTGATCAAGGGTGAAAGACCCTGCACCCGTTGCAAATGATACGAATAGAGCCGCTGGTCTTGAATTACGCTTCATGCAGTACTAAGAGATGTACGACACACTAGAGCCACTTGGCGTGTGCTGCTACCTGGATCGTCTGTGGCAGCCTGTAGAATGTATTCGTTGTGATCAGGCGTACGAGCTGATCTAGGTCATCTTCGATTCATACGTAGTGATGCTACGGCAGAAGTTGGATGACTCGGCTGCCTTCGGTCTGGAAATGAAATATAATACAGCTGTGCAGACTCGCGTCCATTAGCATTCCCGAGGCTGTATATAAAAATCGTATCTGCCTACAAACGATATGAATATCCTGCCGTTGTTACACAGAACACGTCTCAGTTAACTAACTGCTACACGCATTAAACATTGACAGACTAGCCACAAATGTACACGAATAACAAATGTAACCCATTTTTAAGGCAACACAATACTATCTACCGCAAACATTATTTAAACTTAATAACTCAAAAACGAAATATTTGCGGACATAAGTTTATATGAACTTTTGTTCTTGTTTTGGTATTTGGTAATACATCATATATATATATATATATATATATATATATATATATATATATATATATATATATATATATGTGTGTGTGTGTGTGTGTGGGTGTGTGTGTATAACTGATGAGCTGTGAAACAGAGAAACAGTCTGTCTGTGGATGACAATATTAAAAACGAAACACGTAGTTGAAATGGACATAAAACATTCTGCATTTATTTGATGGGAAGTTTACATCCCACTTTATACTTTTAATTTTCTTAGTGTCAAGCGGACACATACAAAAAATATTAACTTTATATATTTAAAAATTAGAAGTAAACTATAACATCAGATTAATTAATACCCGATTTTGAATCCTGTAAATGACTAATATTTAACAAACGAAGTGCGATAAGAGATAAAGATTTCTGTACACTCTAAATTCTATTTTGTGCTTGTATGATACCAAATCGAGGATATATATATATATATATATATATATATATATATATATATATATATATATATATATATACTTCTGTTATATTCGGCGAAGTTCAACTCCGGAGCTGCTTTAAAGACACTAGTCTCGAAGTTGCCGGGAGATGTCTTCAGCGGGAGATTCGTGCCTTTCATTGGAAGCGCTCCAGCGTGTAACTTCCGGTTTTATAGATAAGGTCAAGAAAAGAACTGTAGACGACCTTAGATGTAATATCTTTCTACCAGTCCTCGACAAATATATATGAATATTAGAGAACCATGATCACTTATATCCTGAATGGATAGAGTCTCTCTCTCTCTCTCTCTCTCTCTCTCTCTCTCGATCTATCTATCTATCTATCGATATATATATATATATATATATATATATATATATATATATATATATATATATATATACATACATACATACATACATATAGTTTTAAGGTGTGCTATATCTATGGGATAAAGTGCTCAATGTCAGAGATAGAGCGTATGTAAATATAAATATAAGAGTGAACATTGAAGTCAACACTCAAAGGCGACAGGTTGTTTCATTCTGGATGCAATCACCAGGCGGCCTGACGATTGCGTCTAGCATGAAACAGCCTGTCACCTTTGAGTGTTGACTTTAACTTTCCCTTATATATATATATATATATATATATATATATATATATATATATGTACAGAGTGACTGCAAAGTAACTCCCCATTTTAAAACATTTGTAATTTATTTATTTAAGTATAATTTTTTACAAGAAATGGATATAAGAGGAAAGCGTTTAGGATGAGGTTTTATTTAGAATTTGATATGGGCACCGGATTTCGCTACCAGCTTCTCGTCCAGAAATCGCGTCAATTGATTTCACTTGGAACTCTTATGGAATGATAGACATAACACACACACACACACACACACACACACACACACACACACACACACACACACATATATATATATATATATATATATATATATATGATAATAAAAAACGCTACCGTCCTGGGTATGACGAGAATCTACATCCGTGTCCTGGGTAAGACGTTAAACTCTGATCAGGAGGTTTTGAGAAGCTTGGAACCACCTCTTAATTGCTGGTGTTCTCAGGTCCACCCTGACCCGGGGTGGTAGTACCTGTCAGGGTCCCAGCTATGGATAAATAGTTAACACCCAAATTTGTGTAAAAATAGATTCTAATACCAGAAATACTTTGTACTAAAAAAAAATTATTACCAGCAATAATTTTCGAAGGAAAAACTATCAGCAATACTTTTAAAAATACCAGCAATACAAACAGCCAAACATTTTATAAACATTTTGTCGGCATTAAATAACCCATTGAGGTTGATATACCGTAAAACAAAAACGAAACAAAACATATTGTATTCATACAAATCTATCCTAAAAGTTTTGTCGGCAATAAATAAACCATCGAGGTTGATATACCGTAAAACAAAAACCAAACCAAACATACTGGATTCATACAAATCTATCCTAAATATTGTGTCGGCAATAAATAACCCATCGAGGTTGATATCCCGTAAAACAAACCAAGCCAAACCAAACCAAAAACCGCTAAGTTGAGAAAGGTATAAATCAATCTCTGAAATATCGGATCAAAGTAGATCTAATAAGTTTTTGGTTACAAATTTAATGATACAGCCACACACACACACACACACACACACGCACGCGCGTGCGCAGACATACACGCACATATATATATATATGTATATATATATATATGTGTGTGTGTGTGTGTGTGTGTGTGTGTATGTGTGAATAGAAGATCAAATATTGATCAAGTTTTTGATAGGAATTCGACGAAATGATAGGATAAGGAACAAGTAGGTAACAGATCTAAATCTAACATGTTTCACTTTATTAAAACTTTGTCAGAGACCAAGATAGAAATGAAAAAAAATGATGAAAAGCAAAGAGAAAATGGACAAAGTTATTTCATTTCTAAAAAACATTAAGGAAATGAATATTTAAATATTTTCATGAAACAAATTATAACCGAAATGGCTTTTTTGGGTTGTTTACATATATATATATATATATATATATATATATATATATATATATATATATATATATATATATATATATTAATAATTCTCGTTTTCGCTCTCGTGTGACGTCACGAGTTGCGATGCGATTTTCGTTTCCGTGTCTCGTATACACGAGTTTGTCTTTGCTTTGCATTTTTTGATGCACCAAAAACAGACTATCATTATTGTTTCGTCTGTGTATTGGTTGATATATTGAAATGTAATTATGATCTTTGATAATGGCTTATGTAAGCCGAAAGCTTAGATCGGATTTGAACATGTATCAATATGGTGATTTCCTTTCGTCTTTCAATGATAATATTATTAAGCTTATCAGACAATATGGAAGGAACTTACTTAAAATAGACACAATATATATATATATATATATATATATCAGAGGAAGAGGTTATAGTAGTTCCAACGAGAGAAATGTGTGGATATTAAAAAGAAGAGGGAAACTGCAAGCAGTTTTCGTTGTAATGTGGATTTTTTTAACAAATATTATGCTTTATAAAGCACAATAATTAAAAAAAAAATACACATTACAACCAAAAACGTTTGCGATTTCTCTCTTCTTTTTAATATATATATATATATATATATATATATATATATATATATATATATATGTAAATATAAAAGTGTCCTGACGATTGCATCTAACATGAAACAGACTGTCGCCTCTAAGTGTTGACTTCTATGTTCACTTTTATATTTACACACACTCTATCTCTGATATTGAGCTCTTTATCCCATAGATATAGCACACTTTAAGACTATATTTCTTCATTCATATATATATATATATATATATATATATATATATATATATATATATATATATATATACTTCCGGCCGCCTGACAATCGCGGTCGAGTTGTGAAACTCTGGTAGTGGGTCCAAAAGGAGGGGCGCTGGGAGGCATTAACTGCTCTGTTTTGGTTATTTCGACAACAAACAATTTTTGTGACTATTTCCTCAGGTGTCTGACGTTTATTTTTTTTTTCTTCTTAGTCTTTGCCTTTTTCTTCTACTGGATTTTTTTCATTATTTTGTTTTAGTGATCGTTAGTTTTTATTTACAGCACGTCATCCTCTGTTCACCTAGCTATGGCTCAATGGTTAGTGACTCGGGAAGAGAAATCACCGTGCCGATTTCGAAATCCGGGCTACTTCGCTACATTCACTTTCGCAGATATAGCTGTGAATCCATCTTTTTTTTCCCTTGCAGATATGGGTTAGATTTTGGTTCAAATTGCACTTTCTCGTCATTGTTGACAACCAATATAGAAGAATAATAATTCTGAATTTAGAACCGTATGTAGCACTGCTGCTGCATAGTAGCAGAATAAACCACAGGTGCTCTCTGTGCCAAATTAAAACAAATTAGCCGAAGCAGTTGGGCATTCTTAGAAAAAAACAGCAAGGCTCAACATGAGATACTACACAGATTTGCATTGTACTTCCATTACATATGGCTGGATTTACGAAGTGATCTATTTGAACAAGAAATAAAAAACAGACAGTTCCTCGTTGAGAGTGAGTTGTTGTGGTCAAGTAGTGTCGGAATAACAGAATGCTTCCTTGATTATCAACAATGTAATGATCTTTGAGTAATATGTGGCCCAGACAACATTTACTTCAGTGTGTGAGGCTGTATTTTGTGCTAATTGGCGAATCTAATTAATGACCACCATTAAAAGACAGCTAAAAAAAAAAAAAAAAACACCAGTCGAAAAACTAATACAGAATTTATCCATTTCAATGTTTCAGTCAGATGAAAGGCACAAGAGAGGTATCAGGAAACACACACACCTTCGACTCTCCCCTGACGCCTGCCTTGTGCCTTTCGTCTGACTGAAACATTGTAATGGATGAATTCTGTATTAGTTTTTAGACTTTAAAAAAATTTTTTTAAGTTCACAGTTAATTTTCTATTTTTGACATGAACTCAGTTCACACCGGGGTTGATAAGACAGACAACAGGTATCTTCGTCTGCCGAAATAGTTCATTCCCCATATGAGGTAATCTCGGATTTTACTGTTTATCTTTTCTTCCTTGACCCATATACTTATATATGCATATGAACATCACATATAAAAAGTAGACATTGCATCAAATCCTGCCTTTGTGGGGAGGTCAAGCAAATAGATATTAATATCGATTAAGTGACTCTCTATGTAGACGAACGCTGAAGCATACCGGACCCCTGTAAAGGGAAACGCAGGCTTGATCGCTGCCGGAATGCATATTATCCTTTGGTCATTTACGGCACGCTATAATTTTTTTAATCACCCCCCCCCCAACAACGTGGGAAAGCCACTAGTACGCAGGGGGTTACAGGGAACGAAAGTGAGAGAAATGACTGAGAATTGGGAAAATTGACGAAAGGACAAATTATGAACGGGATTCAAGAACATAGAAGATGGCGATTTAAATTTAAATTTTTGAAGATTGTATTTATCAGGCAAGCAAGTAAATGAAAGGAAGTTCTACAGGTTGGGAGTGCGCGAAAAAAAACTGTTGGTATAGAAGTGGCGATGACATTTAATATTTCCACAGTAGGATCTAAATGAATGGTTGTGCATGGTTACAAGCTGAAACTGAACGTTTTATCCTTGCTGCACAGGACCAATACTTGTTAACAAGAAATTATCAAACACACATACTAAAATATTGTGTTAGCCCAAAATGCAGGTTCTGTGATAAATATTCAGCAACAATTGATCATCTTTTATCAGGTTGCACGGTATTGGCACCCACTGAATATAAATCCCGGCATGACAGTGGGTCAATATCTGCACTGGAAAATCGACAACTTCTACAGGAAGGGAACTAAAAGAAATTGGTATGAACACCATCCAGACCCGGTTACGGTGATAGGAACAGTAACAATTTTATGGGACAATACACAATCAAAGCTAACCGCCCAGACATTGTTATTAGAGACCACAAACAAAGAAAACTGCCTCCTTATTGATATGACAGTCCCCGCAGGCTGCAATATATCTTTGAAGATCTTCGAAAAACTGTCAAAATACAAGGTCCTTGAAATCAAAATCTCGAAAATGTGGCACATGGGAACATCAACAATCAATGTGGTAGTTGGAGCCCACGGATTGGTTGGAAAAGATTCCAGTAGACTAATTGAAGGGATTCCTGGTAGTCCATGCCTTAAAGAAATACAAAAATATTGTTCTTACGCGTACAGCCCACACCTTACGAAGGTCTTTATCTATGTAAAATGTGTATGCGTTATTTAGTTGCTCAGTGGAAAATGTCATGATGCAATTTCGGACCTTAGGTCTCTGGTTGAGACCCGGAAAGAAATGTGTGCACATCAGACATCAAAGGAGATAAAATAAACAATAATAATATCTCACGTTCTAGAATGAAATCGTGGTTATTTTCCTAGATATTCGCCTACGTGATGAAGGGAGAGAGTAAAATTGATAAAAAGAGAATCAATTCTCTTAATTAATTCTTGAAGGCTTTGTCTTTTTAGTTTTTAATACCGATTTCTTCTCATCGGGAAAATTAATAAATCTATTAAAAAAATCGATAATTGCTGAAGTACGTATTTTGAAGTTTATCATTAAGAATTATTTGAAGATTTTATCTAATAATTTAATTCTTTCAACTTATTTTTTCAATGAACAATAATCGTCAAGTGTCTGGACTTTTAACAAGAATCGTTAAAATAAAGCTGTCGATTAAATATGAGCTTTCTGTTTGTTATTGAAGTTTAATCACTTTCTCAAACCTATATCTTCCTGGCGTCAGTTTGAACTGACATCCTCTCTTTTTCCCCATATGCCCTCATCATTTTTTAAAAGGCGCTGTTTTCTTGTTTCAGATTAAAAATCTAGAGTTTTTCCGATATAATTCAGTGTAATCTTCACTAACCATAATATACAGGGGTTGGACAAAATAATTGAAACACTTGTCAAATTCAAAGAAAATTTTTTTTAAATATGGAG
Source organism: Acanthosepion esculentum (assembly GCA_964036315.1). Taxonomy (NCBI): domain Eukaryota; kingdom Metazoa; phylum Mollusca; class Cephalopoda; order Sepiida; family Sepiidae; genus Acanthosepion; species Acanthosepion esculentum. The sequence continues at coordinate 843,635 of OZ038505.1, forward strand.
TTGGCCCTCCTTTAGCCTGACATGCAGCTTTAATACGTCTAAGAATGGAATCATACAACTTCCTGGCTTCATCCAGAGGAATTTTCAGTTATTCTTCCATTAACACCTGCTCCAGCTCTTTAAGACACGACGGTGGAGGATAGCGGCTCCTAACTTGTTGCTCCAAAATGCACCACAAATTTTCAATAATATTGATATCTGGAGATTGGAGAGGCCACTCCATGTGTTCTTCTTCACTTTCATGCTCTTCATACCAATTCTAACCACTCCAGCGGCATTTATTGAAGCATTATCGTCTTGGAAGATGCAGTCATCATCAGGGCTAAAGTCTGGGCCATCGGATGAACATAATCTCCCAAAATGTTCAGATATTTGCTGTTGATTCTTCTATTCAGGGCAACTATTGGACCGAGACATTTCCATGATATGGCTGCCAAAACTATCACTGATCCACCTCCATGCTTCACTGTTGGAAGAAGGCAGTCAGGGATGTACGTTTCTTTGGGCTGCCTCCACACATAAACTCGCCCTGAAGGTGGGAAAAGAGAAAAACTCGACTCGTCTGAGAATATGACTTGCTTCCATTGGACTGCAGACCAGGCATTGTGATCTCTGCACCACTTCGACCTCTTCTGAATACTGCGAGTGGAGAGTAGAGGTTTTCCTTACGGCGGCTCTTCCATGATATCCAGACTTATCGAGCTCACGATGAACAGTTTAACTAGAAACTGGACTATTCAGATGATTATTCAACTCAGCAGTCACTTTGGCCGCAGTAATCCGATTATTTTTTGCCACATTGCGTTTCAATGCACGTCGGTCCCTGTCAGTAAGTTTGCAAGTCCAGCCCGAATTGCTTCGGTTACTCGAGGTTTTGCCCTGTTTCTAGAATTGCGTCATAGTTCTTGATATGGTAGCTTGTGAAAAAACAAACAGTTCAGTAACCTTGGGTATCGAGGCTCCTGCCATGCAAGCTCCAACAATTTGCTCTTTTTCGAACTCGGAGAGGTCACGCATTTAGCTTAAATTTTACTAAATTCTAAAAATAAATAAGACAAAGACAGTAAATTAGATAAATAAATGTATTTACAATAGATATAAGCTGAAATTACGAAGTTTTAGTTAAAGTTCTTAATATAGTAGGTCTTTGAAATATAGGAGTGGAATTTGCACCCGTTTCAATTATTTTGTCCAACCCCTGTATATGTAAATATTAGAGATATGGAAAAAAGTCATAAGATGAAACCGACTTCCGGGGATATGGCTTTATAATTTAGAAGAATCTGCAATGTTATTGGACCTGACTTGACATCTCGGTTTCAGTCACTTTCCCACCATCGCAACGTAGCTTCTCTGTGCCCTCTCTATAAATACTTTCATGGTAATTGTTCTCATCAACTTTTCTCTATGGTAGTTAGTCTTTATGAATATAAGCACAGTACTAGATTAGCGTTAAGTTCTCATCAATTTACCGCTGTAGTGGCTAGATATAACCATAAGTTCTATGCTAATAGTTTCTTCTTTCATATTTCTCGGTTGTGTAACTTTCTTCTGGCTTCTTGATTCACAGTCAACTTTGGTTTTAAAAGATCTAAATGCAATGTCAGTCGTTTATCTTCTCTTTTCGTAAATCTATGTTCTTTTATTGTCCTATTTCCTTAATAATGTTTTATTTGTCTCATATTCTCTCACACTCAGCAACCCCTTGCGTCTTAGTGGCTTTATTGCCTTGATTGTGGGTGAAATTAAAAAAAGAAAAAGAAGAGATCTTGAAGAAATAACGAAGGGGTTAGTTTAAACTGACACCAGGTTGTTGTGGATAGAAAGAAGTTTAAAGACCTTCAAATAACACAATCTAATTTATTTGCTAAGAACGCAAACTGCGATTACGTTGGTTTTTGCTCGTTACTATTCTCTCGCTAAAATGTTTACCCTGTACAAGGCACAAGAGTCACTCAAGGTAGAAGGATGCAGAGAATATGTAAGGCGCTCAGTTTATGAGGATATTTAGGGAAAATATGTTATCCTTAGACATGAACAGGTTAAGATGTAGTGATCGATGAAGCATCATCTTGGGAGTCGTTTCGTGGGAAGAATCTGCTCGAGTGGATCTTACATCTCACCAATGGTATACGAAGCGCGTGAGGGTGGTTTGATACAATGTGCGTAGCATGTCGGTTCTTTGCTGTGAAAGTTCGACCTGGTTAACTAATGAATATAGTTCGTTGGAACACATACCATGGAAGCAGCGAGTGGCTTGCAACGTTTCGTCTATCTGAAAGGGATTGTAAGGTAGAAAATAATTCATTACCGACAAGTATGCGGAAACGTTTTAGATTCTATCAAGACTTGAAAATGAAGAGTAGGCGTTTCCTGCCCATATATGGCAGCATTACGCTAATTCTCGGCCTGATCTGTCTCATGTCAAGATATACTTTTGGATTGATTCGTTTTCTTTGGCTTATACACCTTTTGCAGGTTATTTAAAACCAGTAGCGCGGATTGAGGAATCGGAGACCTGAGTTCGAATTCCATCGAATCCATTACATTCACTTACGTGGTAATATCCTTAGGAAAAGTATGAATTCTCTACTTCTCCCCCCAGCTATGGGTAAATAGCAGGACAAACCAGGTTCTATAGTCTTGAGGGGCAACTGATCGACCCCAGAAAGAAATGGCAACCACTGCGGGAAAAATGCGCCTCGTGAGTCATGTATTGAAAGATACATGATCGCCTAAGCTTGTATCACATATGACACATAACTGACTGACCGACTTTCCAGTCAAATCATTACAATCACTTACGTGCTAATACCCTTGGGAAAAGTATGAATCCTCTTCTTCTCCCCCAGCTATGGGTAAATCGCAGAACAAACCGGGTTCTATAGCCTTGAGTGGCAACTGGTCTACCACAGAGAGAAATGGAAACCTACTGTGGGAAAAAAATCTGCATCGTCAGCCATGTATTGAAAGACCCATGATCGCCTAAGCGTGTATCACGCGTGGCACATAACTAACTGAAATAGTTTTAGATTGAATTTATTTTTAGATAATGATTATTTACTGATAGAAGTCTAACTAATTAACACACAGCTGGAGGGTAAGAGGTGGATTCATACATTTTTCAATGATATTTGTGCGTATATGAATATAACAAACCCAACCGGAATTGAAACCCGCCTTTCCGATAAACAATTCTGAGTTATTATCCATTACACCAACCGCACAATACAAACTTACAGCACCTGATATTTTCAAGCGGACAACCATCTAGATACTGACTAGGCTCGACGTTGCTTAACTTTGATGATCATACGGGAACCGGTGTTTCAACTTGGTGTAGCCATAAGTCTCTCCATTTCAGCGATATGGGATAAATTCATTGACTTGGGTGGGTGATTTGTTTAAGAACATATCAACATTTTATGGGTCATTTAATGTTGAAATTTAATTCTCTTGGAGACTTTGAAGTAATACAAATATGATATATGTTATTCTGATTTCACAGTTGAATACATGGTAGATGATACTCAGCTCTTGTACATATAAAAGTTTGTGTAGATATAATTACTAGAGCCGATGACGTATGTGTTTTATGTTGCAATCTTGTAGGATGTTATATGGAATGTCATGAAAGAATTCTTTCGTGTTGATTGTTTGGTTGATTTTGTTTAGCGACATATCAGTAACGATTGTTTTTTTTAATGCAGAAATCTGAATTTGGATTCAACTTTTACGGCTTCAACTAAATATATTTTGTGTGCAATTGTATTCCTTCAACTAGAGAAAATGGTCATTTAAAAATCAATTGTTGGTAATTTTTCATATAAAAATGTATTACTGATATTTTTACTCGAAAGATTTATTTTTATACTTTCATTGTATTTTGTTTTTTCTGGGAGTCCCTATTTACCCATAGCTGGGGCCCTAATAGGTGTAAGTTGAACCTGGGTACAACAGCAATTAGGAGGTGACTTCATGATCCTCAAAAGCTCCAATCTCACGATCAGAGGTTTTACTGCCGGATGTAATTTATCGTTATACCCAGGACTTCATTGAGTTGTTCACTGTTTATAAAGCAAATTGGAAATGTAAGAGACCGAATTGATGGCCCGATGCTCAAACACCCGAACTTTCAAACGGTTTGGGTCCAACTATAGCCGCTGATATTTTTTAGAATGACATTATTTTCGCTGCACTGGATTTACAGTGGTAGATTTTTTTTTCACGTTCTCTTTACACACAGCTGAGGTAGGAACTGGTTTCCTACCATTCCCGAGAGTGTTATAGCGAAATGAACGGTAAGCAGCTTCCATCGAAATTTGAACTAAATTCTTCGATTCCGTTTTTCCTACAGATAACTGTGCGTCAATACATTATCCCCATTAACAGAAAATGTACAAATAAATCTAAATACCCCCCCAAACAAAAAACAAATCAATAATTCCTTAAAAAAAGGTGTTTTATTCTCTGTCTTTTTCTTCATTCTGAAAAACTCAACCAACACGCTCGCATCAATGTCCAGAACAGAAACACGAGGTCGCTAAATTTCCTCTGTAAGTCCTTGAAATAACTCTCCATGTTTTAAGATGGTTTTCTTAACTCCCGATAGATTTTTTTTTCTAAATCCGCCATTTTATTCGTCTATCTATCGCCTCTATTATCAATCTAGTCGTAATCGTATTTTTATTTTATTTTATTTTTTTTAATTTGTGACCTTCGTTTGTAACCTGCGTGAGGCGACAATGCGGAGAACAGGTGTGGCCGACATTGGGTAATGACAATTCAGATGGTGACGATTTCCCATTGGGTACAAGGTTGAACACGTGACCGTCATGGATGGTTCAAATTGGAAAAAAATATTAATATTTTTTTTTTTTTTTTTGCCAGGTTAATTCTCCGACAGATTTGCTTGTAAGGATTTGGTGTTTATTAATTTAAGAAAAAAACAATTAGAAAGCAAAAGAAATAACAACCAAAGGAGAAAAAAAGTGAACTTCAAGAGAGAGAGAGGGAGACGATGTGAAGAAAAACAGTGAGAGACCAGAGGAGAGAATGCATTCAAAATGCGAGAATCGGCACAAAATAAGGTCGAATAGTGAAGGCTGAAGAAGGAACGGCTGTAATGGAAAGAGGAAAATAAGAAAAACAATTAAACGCAAGAAAAAGAAAGAATAGAATGAATGATTGAATAAAAGATTCGAAGGATGAAAAAGAAAAAAAACGGAAAAAGGCGCATATGAGTACTGAAAATTTTATGAAATATTAATCCTCATTTTTTTCCAGTGAATGCAGCGGAATCTTTTCAGAGATAAAGAAGAAACTTGAAGCAACAGAAATGTGGTTCTACAGAAAGATGTTGAGAATACCATGCACTGAACCTGTGAGCAAAGTCGAAATTTTAGAAAATTGGAAAAAAACATGACATTTATACTTAACATCAGGAAGTGATAGTTGAAATCGCATGGAGGAAAAACGGCTTGAAAAATGTAACACTCACATGGCAGATTGAAGGCAAGAGAGACAGAAAAAACCCTAACCCTTACCCATGCCATACCAACGAGCTTGTATGAATAAATGACGGAAGAAGATTATAAAAAATGCAAAATTTATTAAGAACTACAAAGGAGAGACAATTGTGGAGAGCCATGATCGCCTACGTCCTGAAAAGCAGTTGATCCTTCCAATTTACAATTTCCTGTTTTTTTTCTTCGATTTAAGTAACTTTTACACTTTACGATCATCTGTTCTGCCATAATTCTCACAAACTTATCAATTAAGTTACGGGCTGTTTTTTTCTGACCATTCGGGATTCAATATATCATGTAAATGTTATAGTTTCCAAGCCGACTTTCCCCATAATGTGCCAAGAAAGGTCAGTTTTCACTTTATAATTCTAACATTGGATCTCTTGTTACTTTTTCTTCCTTAAAAGATACTTATTGTTCACATGTTATGTTCATAGCATTCTCAGGATCCCTCATTAGAACGACATTTTTATCGCTTCGTCTCTCTTCTTCGCCTGTGAGTAAATTTCCCAAGATAAAATAATGTAAGGAAAAAATTAAACCAAAAACAAGGAAATGTCGAGTGTGTAAAAAAATAATATCTCACGACAACCAAAGAAATGAGACAAAAACTGACATAAAAATAATATCTCACGACAATCAAAGAAATGAGACAAAAACTGCAATAAAAAAATAATATCTCACGACAACCAAAGATATGAGACAAAAACTGAAAATAAAAAATAATAGCCCACGGCACCCCCCTAAAAGAAAACATTCTGCACTAATAAATCCCAGAGCAACAAAAGAAAAGAGACAAAAACTGCAATAAAAAATAATATCTCACGACAACCAAAGAAATGAGAAAAAATTGATATAAAAAATAATAGCTCACGACAATTAAAGAAATGAGACAAAAACTGCAATAAAAAAATAATATCTCACGACCATCAAAGAAATGAGACAAAAACTGACATAAAATAATATCTCACGACAACCAAAGAAATGAGACAAAAACTGACATAAAAAATAATATCTCACGACAACCAAAGAAATGAGAAAAAATTGATATAAAAAATAATAGCTCACGACAATTAAAGAAATGAGACAAAAACTGCAATAAAAAATAATATCTCACGACCATCAAAGAAATGAGACAAAAACTGACATAAAATAATATCTCACGACAACCAAAGAAATGAGACAAAAACTGACATAAAAAATAATATCTCACGACAACCAAAGAAATGAGAAAAAATTGATATAAAAAATAATAGCTCACGACAATTAAAGAAATGAGACAAAAACTGCAATAAAAAATAATATCTCACGACCATCAAAGAAATGAGACAAAAACTGACATAAAATAATATCTCACGACAACCAAAGAAATGAGACAAAAACTGACATAAAAATAATATCTCACGACAACCAAAGAAATGAGAAAAAATTGATATAAAAAATAATAGCTCACGACAATTAAAGAAATGAGACAAAAACTGCAATAAAAAATAATATCTCACGACCATCAAAGAAACGAGACAAAAACTGACATAAAAATAATATCTCACGACAACCAAAGAAATGAGACAAAAACTGACATAAAAAATAATATCTCAGAACAATCAAAGAAATGAGACAAAAACTGACATAAAAAATAATATCTCACGACAAACAAAGAAATGAGACAAAAACTGACATAAAAAATAATATCTCACGACAACCAAAGAAATGAGACAAAAACTGACATAAAAAATAATATCTCACGACAATTAAAGAAATGAGACAAAAACTGCAATAAAAAATAATATCTCACGACCATCAAAGAAATGAGACAAAAACTGACATAAAATAATATCTCACGACAACCAAAGAAATGAGACAAAAACTGACATAAAAAATAATATCTCACGACAACCAAAGAAATGAGAAAAAATTGATATAAAAAATAATAGCTCACGACAATTAAAGAAATGAGACAAAAACTGCAATAAAAAATAATATCTCACGACCATCAAAGAAATGAGACAAAAACTGACATAAAAATAATATCTCACGACAACCAAAGAAATGAGACAAAAACTGACATAAAAAATAATATCTCAGAACAATCAAAGAAATGAGACAAAAACTGACATAAAAAATAATATCTCACGACAAACAAAGAAATGAGACAAAAACTGACATAAAAAATAATATCTCACGACAACCAAAGAAATGAGACAAAAACTGACATAAAAAATAATATCTCACGACAATTAAAGAAATGAGACAAAAACTGCAATAAAAAATAATATCTCACGACCATCAAAGAAATGAGACAAAAACTGCAATAAAAATAATATCTCACGACAATTAAAGAAATGAGACAAAAACTAACATACAAATATCTCACAACAACCAAAGAAATAAGACAAAAATTTACAAAAAAATATCTCACGACAACCAAAGTAATGAGACAAAAATTTACAAAAAAAAATCTCACGACAACCAAAGAAATGAGACAAAAACTGACATAAATATAATATTTCCACAGGCGAGAGGTGCGAGACATGAAGCTATTGGAGTAGAAGAGACGGCTACATTTAACAGTTTCGACAGTGAAAGGGTAAGAGCTAGATGCCAGCCTAGTAGAACGCTTAAATTCATGGAGTTTGGGAACTAGCGAAAGCAGCTCATCGGAGCAGTTACCATGAAAATATTTGTAAAAAAGACAGAGGGAGGCTAAGGCACGTGTGTGAGAGAGCGACTACAGATGAGATGCCAGATCAGGGCCAATTACATTGCATATCCGTCTCTGGATCTTATTAAGAACATTGAGACAAACATAAGGGGCTCCAGATCATATATGACAGCAATACTCTATGCAAGGGCGAATGGTTGATTAGATTTGAAGGACCGACTCATTATCACTATCTTCGAAGGAATATAAAAGTAAGTTATTAAAATTTTGCTAATTCCGTTTATGAGGATAGAAAAGTCGCTGAAAGAAAAAAAGACAGTAGAAAAATATATCTATGACACTAATTGAATGGTTTAAGAAAGAAAGAAAGAAAGAAAGAAAGAAATGAAGCGTTGATCTAGAAAGGGATGAAAGAAAATGGCGGAAGGGAGAGAAAAAAAAAGAAGAAATAAGGACGGATATATAAAAAAGGGAGCTATATAAAAGGGAGCTATATAAAAAGAAAAGAGTTGAAGTGATATAGAAAGAAAAGAAAGAGGATGGAATCTAAAAGGAAGAAAGGAGAATGTAGAAAGAAAAAGAAACAGAAAGTGATATAGAAAGAAAAGAAGGGAAAGAGGATGGAATATTGAAGAAAAGAAAGAGGGTGAATATAGAAATGAAAGGAAGAAAGGAGGAGGGATATAGACAGAATAGAAAGGAAGAGGATAAGACACGAGGGTGAACTTGGAAAGGAAAAGAAGAAAGTAGGAGAGATATAAAAGGAAAAGAAAGAAAAATATATAGACAGAAAGAAAGGATGGTATATATAATAAAAGAAAGGTGATTATAAAAATGAAAAGAAGAAAGAAAGAAGGATATAAAAAGATATAGGAAGAAAAGAAAGGAAGAGGAACGAAATATAGAATAAAAGAAAGAGGAATATAGAAAGGAAAAGAGCAAAGAGGGAGTGATATAAAAAAAAGGAAGAAAAGCGATATAGAAAGAAAAGAAAGAAAATAATTTTGGTATGAATACAAAAAGGAGGAGGGGTTCACAGAAAAGATAGAAAGAAAAATTAGAGATGAGAAAGAAAAATAAAGTGCGGATATAGCAAGAAAAGGAAAAAGGAAATGGAAAATATTCAAAAAAGAAAGAAAGACGAATGGTTAGAGAGAGAGAGAAAGAGAACGGAATATAGAAAGAAAACAAAGGAAAAGAAACTCATTTTACTATAAATATATATTTTTATAGTTTCCTGATGTTTTGTTTTTCTTTGGGGATTCACTATTTGCCAACAGCTGGGACCCTAACAGTTGCTACCACTCCGGTCAGGGTGAACCTGGGAACAGTAGCAATTAAGAGGTAGTTCCACGCTCCTCAGATCCTCCAATCTCTCGATCATAGGCCTTCCTTCTGGATGTAGTTTATCACACCCAGGACTGGAAATAAATGATTATAAAACAGAAATCACAAGAAATAATAATAATAATAATAATAATAATAATAATAATAATAATAATAATAAGCATCTAACACAGAAATAAGGTAGCGACATATATGCACTGGGAGATATACAAGAAGCACAAAATCGAAACCACTGAGAGATGTTATGAGCACCAACCAGACACAATTAACCAAAATAACGATATAACTATCCTCTGTGACATGCTAATTGATACTGACAGGGAAATAAAAGCCAACAGACCTGATATTTTCATAAAAGCCAAAAAATTCACGAAGTGTATACTTATTGACATAGCAGTACCATCTGAGAGAAACACCTCCATAGAAATTATCAAGAAATTGTCCAAATACAAGGAAGTGGAGATCAAGATTAACAGGATGTGGGGAATGAAGACTCAGACTGTACCAATAGCAATAGGAGCACTCGGACTCGTGAGAAAAGGAATGGACAATTTTATTAACAGTGTCCTTTGTAACATCAACGTACAAGTTGCCCAGACGATAGCCCTACCAAGAAGATACAATATACTAAGATAAGTGCTATAAATTAAATGTCAATTCTCCTATAGGACCGGTTCTACAGAATACAAAGCAGGAAACATAACAAACACAAATGATATTATTATTATTATTAATAATAATAATAATAATAATAATAATAATAATAATAATTGTTCTTACAAGTACAGCACACACTTTACCAAGGGCTTTATCTTTGTAATTTTTTTTTTTATCAGTGGAAAGTGTCATGATGCCATTTCTAACCTTAGGTCCCTGGGCGGGACCCGGAAAGAAATGTGTACACGCCAGAAATCAAAGGAAATAAAAACAATAATAATAATATGCAACTTTTACAGAAAGGAAACTGTAAAAAACTGGTATGAACAGCACCACTCAGTTACAGAAATAGGACCTGCAACAATTTTATTGGACTTTATAATACACAGAGAGCGAACAGTCAAAGCTAATCTTCCAGACATCGTGTTCAGAGATCACAAAATCAGAATACGCCTTCTTATTGACATGGCAGTCCCCTCAGATTGTAATGTATTTTTGAAGATCTTTAAAAAACTATCAAAATGAAAATTGAAATCTCAGAAATGTGACACGTGAGGACATCAGCAATTCCAGTTGTGGTTGAAGCACTGGGATTGATTGGAAAAAGGTTTCGATAGACACATTGAAGGCATGACTGGTAGCCTGAGTCTTAAAGAAATACAAAAAAATAATATTCCACAAGTACAGCCCACTCATTACGAAGGGCTTTATCGATGGAAAATATGTGTGATCTTAGGTTTTGTTTTGTTTTCCCTTAAGAAAGGCTCAGTGGAAAATGTCATTTCTGACCTTAGGTCTCTGGTTGGGATCTGCAAAGAAATGAGTAAACATCAGAAATCAATAATAATAATAATAATAATAATAATAATAATTAAGTGTGGGCCAATATCTGCACTGGAAAATTTGCAACTCCTACTGGAAGGAAACTGAAAGAAACTGGTACGAACACCACTCAGACCCGATTACGGAGATAGGACCTGTTACAATTCTATGGGAATACACAATACACACTGACAGAACAATCAAAGCCAACGGCCCAGATAGTGTTATTAAAGACCACAAACAAAATAAGTGCCTCCTTACTGATATGGCAGTCTCTGCAGACTGAAATGTATCTTTGAAGATATTCGAAAAACTGTCAAAATACAAGGACCTTGAAAAGAAAATCTCAAAAATGTGGCACATGGGAACATCAACAATCCCTGTTGTAGTTGGAGCCCTTGGACTGGTTGGAAAAAATCCCAGTAGGCTGATTGAATGGGTCCCTGGAAGTACACGCCTCAAAGAGTTACAAAAAATTGTTCTGACAAGTACAGCCCACACTTTACGAAGGGCTTTATCTATGTAATTATTTTTTTAATTTTATTTATTTATTTTTTCTTTGCAGTGGAAAGTGTCATGATGCCATTTCTAACCTTAGGTCTCTGGGCGGGACCCGGAAAGAAATGTGTAAACGCCAGATATCGAAGGAAATAAAAATAATAATAATAATTAAATAAATAAATAAATAAAATGATTCACGTAGCTCCTCGAAAATTTTCCAGACTTAGAGAAGAGCACAATGTAAGAAAAGAAAAGAAACGAAAAGAAAAGAAAAGAAAGGAAAAAATGATATTGTTTAATAATGTTTAAGAATATTTTGACAGGTTGTATATCTTCAAGTTATGTTTTAAAATTTAATACAAGTATAAGTATTTTTATACTTGTATGGAACTTTTGAACATAACTTGTAGAAAACAGACCAATTATCGAAACCTCGTTAAACGTGACTTTTCTTTTTCTTTTCCTAAATCGCTCTCTCCTGTAATTAGTTTAATAATAATAAAATATTATTATTAGTAATAATAATTGTGGGAACGTGGTCGATTCTTTACAGCGTTCGCTTTCTGACCATGATACCTGGGTTCGAATCTAGCCATGGTTGATTTCTTATATTAGGTGATCAAATGTGGCCTCAGATTGCTGATCACGCTAGTTAACGCGCTCACACCCATAAACTGTAACTAAGGTCTACTCAGCACAGTCGGAGTATAAACCACATGTGGCCTCTGTGGGTGTTGAAGGAACATAAATATATGTGAGCAGGCGTTTGCAATTAGTCAGCCGAGTAGACGAGAATAAGCGGATAAAAGTGGACAGACATTTTTAAAATAATAATAATTATTATTATTATACACTTATTACAAACTAACAGCTATACCCAGGTGGGCGATCAGAAAAAAGCGTTCAATTAGAATGGAGCAAAAACAGCATCATGTTTAGATGTAACAGAGTCTATCTTCTTCAATTACTTTAAAGAACTTTCATTTAAAAACATTTTGAATTAATACAGTTACTACAGAAGTAGCCTGTATTTATTCAATCGAAGTTAGCCGAAGACAAGAAGGGTTAAAAAACGGCAACATGACGACCCACTTCAGACCATAATTATTTTGGAAGTTTTATAATTCAATATGTCAGTGTGATACCAGGGATGTAAAAGAGGCTACTTTTATAAAGCAATTGCTAAGTTTGATGAAAATTGGTTGAAAGACAACGTAATATAAGAAACCAGTAAAAAATCCCCACTTCCCGCTATTTGCGTGGATTTGGACTATATAGATGGACTCAAGTATCAAGTTAAATGACTGTTATGATTGTTGGTTACAATTTAGTAAAGTTTGTATTAGATTGCTTGAAAATTGAATGAGTTTAAAATTTGTGTTGAAATCGATTTTTGTTTTTCGCTGAACGCAGTAGCATAGAAATAAAAATGAGGTATCGTTGAGCTCGTCATGATGTAAGTAACGTATATACCGAGGTTGAACGAAATCGAGGGTGGGTTGAATTTATCGATTTCTGATGGGTTTTATCGATTATTGATTTTTGAAAAATTATTGTTTTTTTAAGCTAAGAATCTATCGCTTACATTGTACAATGTATGTGACAAGTTTGGACAAGGTCGGTTGGATGGATACGGAGGGAAAAGTATCAAACAGATAGACATACAAACAGACACACGGACTTGCTCTTTATATATATATATATATATATATATATATATATATATATATATATATATATATATATATAGAGAGAGAGAGAGAGAGAGAGAGAGAGAGAAAGAGAGATGTTGCCAAATATAAATCAAGACACTCTCCCTAATTGTTACAGAGAAGGTAAGTATTAAATGAAATGATGGTAGTAGTAAAATTACAAGTGAAAATGATTAAACGAAAAAGCAACAATAATGAACTACATTGGGATTAGTAATAAATATATATATATGTATATATATATATATATATATATATATATATATATATATATATATATATATATATATATATATATATATGTAGTGAGAGATAGATAGATAGATAGATAGATAGATAGATAGATATTAATATGTAGTAATGACGACGAGTGAACCGATCCCATGTTTTTTTTTTAAATAAAATCACTCAGTACCTGTCTATATTTCTGAAATGAGGTATTATGTACATAATTTACATTATTTGGTCTATTGTCCTCATCATTGTCGCCATATTTATTACAACGTTTCGGGCTTTCAGAATCGGTCTATATTTCTGAGATGAGGTATTATGTACAGAATTTAAATTATTTGGTCTATTGTCCTCATCATTGTTGCCATATTTATTACAACGTTTCGGCCCTTCAGTATCTGTCTATATTTCTGAGATGAGGTATTATGTACACTATTTACATTGCTCGGACTATTGTCCTCATCTTTGTCTCCATATTTATTACAAAATTTCGGCCCTTCAGTATCTGTCTATATTTCTGAGATGAGGTATTATGTACACTATTTACATTGCTCGGACTGTCATCCACATCCTTGTTGCCATATTTATCACAACGTTATACAACATCATTGGAAAATTCGTAACCTTAAGGAATCAGCACATATGCTAGGTCACCAAAATTTCCTGAGCCGACCAAGCATAGAAATGAATACAATATGGGAACCAGTAATAAGGAGTGCCAGAGAAAAGCAATAATAACAACGAAAATTGTAATATGAGCTATGGTAAAAATGGGTCCTGAGGACATTAGGTTTATAAGTCCCAGAAATTCATACAAAGATGTCCTCAAGGACGCATGACATAGTGGGTAAAGGCGTTAGTTAGATCCATGAATAGGATTCAAAGAGTGTGAATTCAATACCTGATTAAGGCGGTGGAGAACTTGGGAATTAACAGGTGATAACTGATAACTGACGTCCATACATGGCACGTGGAACTAGAACAATCTACCCCATCTAGTGAAATAAAGGTTTCATTCCAACCACCTGAAGAAGACCGGAGCGTACAACGGTCGAAACGTTGTGATAAATATGGCAACAATGATGACGATGGTAGTCCGAGCAATGTAGATAGGTGAAAATCAAAATCTTGATAAATTAGCAGTAAAATAAGTGTAATGACGAAGTTTATCGACTCAGTATTGTTTCTCGAAAAAAAGCCAACCAAATCAGTTGTAGCAAGTCAAAATTGTAGCGATGTGTACCGGCCCAGTGTTGGGATAAATAGCAACTATATATGAAAATAAAGGAAAACATCGTATTAAATAGAATTTTAATCATGATGAATCTATTGATGAAGTGCTTCGATAAAACGCAACCATATTAAAAAGGATCAAATTACGTAATAAAATCATTGTAATAATGAAGTGTATATCAACCCAAAGTTTGTATAAAAAGAAATCATATTAAAATGAATTAAGTTTCGTAATAAAATAATTGTAATGATGAATAATCTATCGATAATGATGCAAACACATGAGGAATGAAAACAATAAGATAAGAGTAAATACAACGTTTATCGATCCAACATTAGCCAAAAAACAAACCATAATCAGATGTAGAAAAACTTAAAATAGTAGCGATGAGGAAGTACATACCGTGTTGGGATAAAAAGGAAAAGCAATATATAAAACTTATAATAAATACAACTAAGCAAACATTAATAAATATAATCCGATATATTTGCATAAAAATTCAGATAAATTAGGAAAGAAAAAAAACATGAAAATAAAATAAACAAAATCCGAAAAAATAACGAAACGAAAAGAACCTTTAGAAATATGAAACTCATAAACTGAATATGGCAGCCAACGCGAAAACGCATGTGCATGTCTCTAGATTAATGTCTAAGGTTGTGTCATCGGTGCTTTTTGGAAAACCCGAGGATGATGTGATCCAACTCTGAACTTGATGAGAAGGTTCTAAACTTGTGCAAAGAAAAGACTGACAGATTGAGACCAAAAAAATTAAATAAAATAGAAAGCAAGTAAGAGTTTGTGACAATATAAATTTAATGGAAAAAATATATATGTTTAGCATTTTTTTCACTGCGCTAGAAATGATAAAATATCTAATTATTTTATTCAAGTGTCAGTTCCATACTTCCATTTTCTTTTCGAAATTTTGAACATTCAATACTTTTTTTTCTGCATAAACTTGTCTTTTCAAAACCCATTTCAGCAGCTTCAGGAAAAATAAGAACAGTTTAAATTCTTCGTGTCGTACATGTTCTTAATATTCTAGAGAAAACAAGTGCAAACGTATCTATTCATACATATTTTAATATATTTATATATTTTAATATATTTATATAATTTAATATATTTTATATATATATATATATATATATATATATATATATATATATATATATATATATATATATATATATGAAAAATTTCTCAGAGTTAACTTGTATAAAAAAAATATTTATAAATAAAAATGACAATAGGAAAACTATAATAGTTGACGACGCGTTTCGTCCAATGTGAACTTTCTCAAGGCAATAAACTAAATGAATTTACTTAAACAAAGTAACTAATAATAACTAAAACACAATGTCCTTAGCAACTGGAAGAATTTAGAGAATGCAATGAAAACGCGTCGGCAACTATTACAGTTTTCCTATTGTCATTTGTATATATATATATATATATATATATATTTCTGGATGAGGTATTATAACTATTTGCACTATTTACATTATTCAAACTCTTATCCTCATCTTTATTGTCATATTCACAACGTTTCGGCCGTTGTACACTCCGGGCATATTCAAGGATGACCAGTGCATAAAAAACCTTAGTTGAAGTACTCCAGTGATTTGACACATTGATTTGTACGTTCAATACCTGACCACAGCAGAGGTGAACAAAAACCTGGGGTTTGAGTTACTAAAGGTAATTAACTGAAACTGAAATATCCAGAAAGGGCATGGAAAATAGAATTAGAACAGTCTACCCCAGTGGATTATATAACATGTCACATGTGGCACAAGGCCGAATTTAATGTGGGGTTCCCGTGCCCGTAGGCTTGGTCAAAAAAATCCGCGTAGACTTATAAATGGGATCAGGTCTGTCTACTTCTCCGGAAGAGACTCTGTCCTTCGGAATAGCCTCGTCCGTGTTCCTCTCTGTCCTAAGGGAGAGAGTTTGACAACAGCTAAGAGCTGAGTAACAGATCCTACCTAGTATATTTAGCTACCCCCACGAGAGTTACATGTGGCCCAAGGCCGGGTTTAACGTGGGATCTCCGAGCCCGTTGGCTCGGCCAAAAATATTCTCTTTCGAACGCGTATAAACGTGTTCAGGGTCAGTCTACCTCCCCGAACGAGACTCTGCCATTCGGCGGAGCCTCGTCCGGGTTCCTCTCTGCTCAGAGGCAGAGAGTTCGACTCTCCAGCTAGAACAGATCCCAGCTAGGATATCTAGCTACGCCACCACGAGGGTTGCATGTGGCAAAAGGCCGGGTTTAACGTGGGTTTTCCGAGCCCGTAGGCTCGGTCAAAAATATTCCCTATTTGAACCCGTAAAAATGGGTTCAGGGTCAGTCTACCTCCCTGAACGAGACTCTGCCCTTCGGCGGAGCCTCGTCCGGGTTCCTATCTTCCCAAAACCAGAGAGTTCGACTGAATAGCGGGAACAGATCGCAACTAGACCCTGTAGTCCGTTGACTAATACTTATAGGTAGTTACTACCTATAGTGTAGTCACACATGGGGGTGACAGGTTATTCCATTACATCAGACACCTAGATCAATTACAACTGAATAGTGAATTCGGTTCTCAGTGTGTGCCCGATACTTCAGTACTCATGCAACATATAAGCAGCGCTTAGAAAATCAACATATACAGTGGGGCACCGCGCTCAAATACGATTAAATTGTGAGTTCGTTCCTCACTGAATTCCCCATATTCTCGGACTTGTGAAGCACCTAAGGGTAGCTTAGAAAATCAACATTTACAGTGGGGCACCTAAATCAATTACAACTGAATAGTTCCTCACTGAGTGCATCATACTTCCAGAATTGTGCAACTTCTCAGCAACGCTTATTCAGTAACCATCTAACTTGAGTGGATCTTGAGCCTTTTTATTGGGTGAACTTTAGTGGGAGGGGCTAAAAACCGTCATCACTTGCACGTAACTGCAGACAGCTGCTTAACGAAAACGATACGAAGAAAGAAGCCTGTATAAGATTCGGTGTTTTCTCTCGCTAGCTCGATTTACTCCATGTCTCTACAGACTACAGCACCGATGCGTGCATCTTTCTTTTTTTTTTCACAGCGGACATCAATCAAAATCTCGATTCCTGCGTTTCATTCCGATGTCGTGACCACGTGAGCGTTTCACGGCTTTTTCCGCCGGAAGATTATCCCGTTTCCGGTGCTTTATCAGCGTTCTCCACCTGGTGGCCGTAACTAGAAACCTTTTGTGTCCTGACAAAAAGGGGAGAGGAAAGAAAGTGTGGAGAGTAAGGTTGGTGAGCTTAACGCGCATAAGCTTTTCGCACGGCAATCGTTTGTGATTACGACAGCCATCACGTGTAGATGAATGTACGTGTGTCGCTGTGCGCTTTTTTAAAATTATATCTGATTGCACACGAGTTGCAGTATTAGTAGTCTTGCGTATATGCATGTATCGATGGCCTCATCAAATGTAAGTATATCTTCTACTCTGAACGCATAGAAGTCATGAACCGAGATCAATTACGACTGAATAGTGAGTTCGATTCTGACTGGCTGTCCCATACTTCCGGACCTGTACAACATCCGACCCACGCTTAGAAAATAACCGTCTATATTAGAGCTCTTATTTTTGAGTTCAATTTCTGTGTTTTTTTTTTATGTGCAGTCAAACTCTGGAATAAAAAATTCACATTTTTTCTTTGTTAATAATAGTGTCAAAGCAGAGAGATAGTAATTTTGTCAGTTCGTATAATATAAACAGAAACCGGAAAAATGTAACCGAATAATGTAAATAGTGTACATAAAACCTCATCTGAGAAATATAGACAGATTCTGAAGGGCTGAAACGTTGTAAGAAATATAGAGACAAAGATGAGGACAATAGTCCGAATAATGTAAATAGTGTACATAAAACCTCATCTCAGAAATATAGACAGATTCTGAAGGGCTGAAACGTTGTAAGAAATATAGAGACAAAGATGAGGACAATAGTCCGAATAATGTAAATAGTGTACATAAAACCTCATCTCAGAAATATAGACAGATTCTGAAGGGCTGAAACGTTGTAAGAAATATAGATACAAAGATGAGGACAATAGTCCGAATAATGTAAATAGTGTACATAAAACCTCATCTCAGAAATATAGACAGATTCTGAAGGGCTGAAACGTTGTAAGAAATATAGAGACAAAGATGAGGACAATAGTCCGAATAATGTAAATAGTGTACATAAAACCTCATCTCAGAAATATAGACAGATTCTGAAGGGCTGAAACGTTGTAAGAAATGTAGATACAAAGATGAGGACAATAGTCCGAATAATGTAAATAGTGTACATAAAACCTCATCTCAGAAATATAGACAGATTCTGAAGGGCTGAAACGTTGTAAGAAATATAGAGACAAAGATGAGGACAATAGTCCGAATAATGTAAATAGTGTACATAAAACCTCATCTCAGAAATATAGACAGATTCTGAAGGGCTGAAACGTTGTAAGAAATATAGAGACAAAGATGAGGACAATAGTCCGAATAATGTAAATAGTGTACATAAAACCTCATCTCAGAAATATAGACATATTCTGAAGGGCTGAAACGTTGTAAGAAATGTAGATACAAAGATGAGGACAATAGTCCGAATAATGTAAATAGTGTACATAAAACCTCATCTCAGAAATATAGACAGATTTTGAAGGGCTGAAACGTTGTAAGAAATATAGAGACAAAGATGAGGACAATAGTCCGAATAATGTAAATAGTGTACATAAAACCTCATCTCAGAAATATAGACAGATTCTGAAGGGCTGAAACGTTGTAAGAAATATAGATACAAAGATGAGGACAATAGTCCGAATAATGTAAATAGTGTACATAAAACCTCATCTCAGAAATATAGACAGATTCTGAAGGGCTGAAACGTTGTAAGAAATATAGACACAAAGATGAGGACAATAGTCCGAATAATGTAAATAGTGTACATAAAACCTCATCTCAGAAATATAGACAGATTCTGAAGGGCTGAAACGTTGTAAGAAATATAGATACAAAGATGAGGACAATAGTCCGAATAATGTAAATAGTGTACATAAAACCTCATCTCAGAAATATAGACAGATTCTGAAGGGCTGAAACGTTGTAAGAAATATAGAGACAAAGATGAGGACAATAGTCCGAATAATGTAAATAGTGTACATAAAACCTCATCTCAGAAATATAGACAGATTTTGAAGGGCTGAAACGTTGTAAGAAATATAGAGACAAAGATGAGGACAATAGTCCGAATAATGTAAATAGTGTACATAAAACCTCATCTCAGAAATATAGACATATTCTGAAGGGCTGAAACGTTGTAAGAAATGTAGATACAAAGATGAGGACAATAGTCCGAATAATGTAAATAGTGTACATAAAACCTCATCTCAGAAATATAGACAGATTCTGAAGGGCTGAAACGTTGTAAGAAATATAGAGACAAAGATGAGGAAAATAGTCCGAATAATGTAAATAGTGTACATAAAACCTCATCTCAGAAATATAGACATATTCTGAAGGGCTGAAACGTTGTAAGAAATATAGATACAAAGATGTGGACAATAGTCCGAATAATGTAAATAGTGTACATAAAACCTCATCTGAGAAATATAGACAGATTCTGAAGGGCTGAAACGTTGTAAGAAATATAGAGACAAAGATGAGGACAATAGTCCGAATAATGTAAATAGTGTACATAAAACCTCATCTCAGAAATATAGACAGATTCTGAAGGGCTGAAACGTTGTAAGAAATATAGAGACAAAAATGAGGACAATAGTCCGAATAATGTAAATAGTGTACATAAAACCTCATCTCAGAAATATAGACAGATTCTGAAGGGCTGAAACGTTGTAAGAAATATAGAGACAAAGATGAGGACAATAGTCCGAATAATGTAAATAGTGTACATAAAACCTCATCTCAGAAATATAGACGGACGCTCTTATTGTTAATCCTACTGACATTATCTTTAATGCTTATTGTGTCTAGTAAGATCTACAGGAAAATCGAATCTTTTATCCGTCACATAACCTTTTTTTAATCGGTATCACCTAAAGAAATGGCAGTACAGCCACTGAAACGCAACGTGTTAGAGGATATGGAGAAATTCGGAACAGACACATTAATAATTAAAGAGAGAGAGAAAATAAAATGAGTAACCAGGAAGTCAGTAGATAGCGATTGACATTGCATTTAATTTTTTTCAGATTAAAGTTGACTGGAAAGCATGGATCCACAAGCGAGAAATGCGATAAATTTGATAATATATTTTTTAAAATTGTTGTATAATATATTGTTATAATTGTTCTATTTTATTATTCGTTATTATTGTTAATCTTTTATTTGCCTAATAAGATCTACGTTGACAACGAATCTTCAATCCGTCTTAAAACTTTATTGCTGTCATCATCATCATCACTCTCATAATTGCTTCAATCGTTGGGGGAGCCTAAGGGCAGAAGAAACAGACAATCTCCCCCAGGATGATCTGTTGACAGTGCCTCTTAGGAGTTCCGGCATTATCATGTCCGCCCATTCTTTGATGTTTGACCAGCATTTGCGTTGCCGTCCCCGAAGAATACAGATTCTGATAAAATACCAAAGGTTGTTAGTAGGAACATTACCCCTGAGTTAACAATGACAAAATTGTTTAAACGATGCCTGAAGGAAATCTCCTTCCAAAGTCTATTGGAAGGTGTCAAGTGTATGCAGTGTTTTCAAGAATGAGGGTTAGAGCTCCTCCCCGTCTCAATATCGGCTAATCAGCCTCCTTAGTCTCATTAGTAAACTATTTGAGGCTATCGCCCACAAGATGGCGCTGTTGATCATCTCAACAGGGACAAACTACTTAACGACAACCTTTAGGGATTGCGATCGGCTTGGTCCTCTGCTGATATACTAACAGTAGTTATGCAGAGAACGAGTGGGAAATTTGACAATGAATACATTCCGAGGACGATTTCATGAAATATAACGAATGTCTTTTGATAAGGTGGGGCATAGGAGTTGTGACCCAAGCTCGCCAAGCTCTCAGTAACCAGGTCTATCCTAATAGGTAGGTTCAGTCAAATTTATAGCAAGAGTGGCTCTTGGGCCTTGTATGATTGAAAATTAAAAGAAAAGAGTTAATATATATATAAAGACATTTTTTATGTTTATACATACTATTTTATAGATAAGATTTTTAAGTAAATGCTCTGTTTATAATATACAGTATTAACACTATTTACCGGCCTGAATGCCCGAGCAATTGACATAGAAAATTGACATGCGTCCTCCGACTGGAATCGAACACGAAATCCTATATGGAACAGCCATATAGTCAGACGTGCTTTTTCCGATTTCGCCACAGAGGATATTCAGGCCGGTAAATGTTGTTAATACTGTTTGTTATAAACAGAGTATTTACTTAAATATTTGTATCTATAAAAAAGAATTTATGAACATAAAAATGTCTTAAAATAATTGTCGGATATATATATATATATATATATATATATATATATATATATATATATATAGAGAGAGAGAGAGAGAGAGAGAGATAAATACATAGATATGGAGATATCTGAGAAAAATATGAAGAAACTGGGATCGATAGATCGATATGAATACATCTGAGATAGGTACATGCATAGATATAGAAATAGGAAAAAATGGGATAAATAGATGAAAAGATGTGAAGAGATCTGAAATAGATACGAACAAACTGGGGTATATATATATATATATATATATATATATATATATATATATATATATATATATATAGAGAGAGAGAGAGAGAGAGATAGATAGATAGATAGATAGATAGATAGATAGATAGACAGATAGATAGATATGAATATATTTCAGATAGATACATACATTGATTGACAGATATACAGATAGGAACAAACTAGGATAAATAGATAGTTAGATGTGAAGAGATCAGAGATAGATAGATAGATAGATAGA
Organism: Acanthosepion esculentum; assembly: GCA_964036315.1. Taxonomy (NCBI): domain Eukaryota; kingdom Metazoa; phylum Mollusca; class Cephalopoda; order Sepiida; family Sepiidae; genus Acanthosepion; species Acanthosepion esculentum. Next base: position 866,308 of record OZ038505.1, read on the forward strand.
TAGATAGATAGATAGATAGATAGATAGATAGATAATCTGAATACACTGAGATAGATAGATCTGAATAGACTGAGATAGATCTGAAAATACTGAGATAGATAGATACATAGATAGATAATCTGAATACACTGAGATAGATAGATCTGAATAGACTGAGATAGATGGTTAATCTGAATAGACTGAGATAGATCTGAAAATACTAAGATAGATAGATAGATAGATAGATAGATAATCTGAATACACTGAGATAGATAGATCTGAATAGACTATAGATAGATAATCTGAATAGACTGAGATAGATCTGAAAATACTGAGATAGATAGATAGATAGATAATCTGAATACACTGAGATAGATAGATCTGAATAGACTGAGATAGATGGATAATCTGAATAGACTGAGATAGATCTGAAAATACTGAGATAGATAGATAGATAGATACATAGATAGATAATCTGAATACACTGAGATAGATAGATCTGAATAGACTATAGATAGATAATCTGAATAGACTGAGATAGATCTGAAAATACTGAGATAGATAGATAGATAGATAGATAATCTGAATACACTGAGATAGATAGATCTGAATAGACTGAGATAGATGTATAATCTGAATAGACTGAGATAGATCTGAAAATACTGAGATAGATAGATAGATAGATACATAGATAGATAATCTGAATACACTGAGATAGATAGATCTGAATAGACTATAGATAGATAATCTGAATAGACTGAGATAGATCTGAAAATACTGAGATAGATAGATAGATAGATAATCTGAATACACTGAGATAGATAGATCTGAATAGACTAAGATAGATGGATAATCTGAATAGACTGAGATAGATCTGAAAATACTGAGATAGATAGATAGATAGATAATCTGAATACACTGAGATAGATAGATCTGAATAGACTGAGATAGATGGATAATCTGAATAGACTGAGATAGATCTGAAAATACTGAGATAGATAGATAGATAGATACATAGATAGATAATCTGAATACACTGAGATAGATAGATCTGAATAGACTATAGATAGATAATCTGAATAGACTGAGATAGATCTGAAAATACTGAGATAGATAGATAGATAGATAGATAATCTGAATACACTGAGATAGATAGATCTGAATAGACTGAGATAGATGGATAATCTGAATAGACTGGGATAGATCTGAAAATACTGAGATAGATAGATAGATAGATACATAGATAGATAATCTGAATACACTGAGATAGATAGATCTGAATAGACTATAGGTAGATAATCTGAATAGACTGAGATAAATCTGAAAATACTGAGATAGATAGATAGATAGATAGATAATCTGAATACACTGAGATAGATAGATCTGAATAGACTGAGATAGATGTATAATCTGAATAGACTGAGATAGATCTGAAAATACTGAGATAGATAGATAGATAGATACATAGATAGATAATCTGAATACACTGAGATAGATAGATCTGAATAGACTATAGATAGATAATCTGAATAGACTGAGATAGATCTGAAAATACTGAGATAGATAGATAGATAGATAATCTGAATACACTGAGATAGATAGATCTGAATAGACTAAGATAGATGGATAATCTGAATAGACTGAGATAGATCTGAAAATACTGAGATAGATAGATAGATAGATAGATAGATAGATAGATAGATAGATAGATAGATAGATATGATCCTTGCGGGTTTAATATCTAATCTTCACTGCTTTTCTGTTTGTTTGATTTAAATAATTTATGGATAGAATTCACACTTGGTTATACGGAAAAGTTCTTGGATGAGAATTCCCTTGCAAATTCCATAATTCATTCCAATTTTATGCACGGGTGGGTGTCCGATGAAACGTCCTTATGGGTTAGTTTGCCATTTTTCCCCCGCAAATTCCGTTGTTTTCACGGTGAGTGCTCGCCCCGTATGCTTATTGTCTTGAACGGATGCTCGACCGGCGTTTGGCTCAGCAAACGAAACAAGGGAATGTTTCTCAAAAACCAGGGCGAAGCTTTCGATGGTCTTGGTAGAAAAAAAAAGAGCTAAAGGAAACTATTTTCGAATTTACCAGTCAAGTATATAAACCGCAAAATAGTATACCTTGTTATTCGACATTAAATAACTGAACAAGGGTTGATACTTTGGTATATTAAATGGTCTAATCCAGTGCTAATATAGTTAATTCTATGAGCATATCCCGTCAATTAGTTGAGAATAATCTACAAAATAAACTCGACATGGAAAAAAAAATTTTTCACGGTGAGTGCCCGGTTTTCTAACACGGAAAAGCGGAATCAAGCTGATCACATCATGGGAAAATCTGATATTGTTTGCGGCAGACCAAGTAGGTTTCCTTGAACGTTCCCTAACCTAGAATGAGTGTTGGTTTCATCACTTCCAGTCAGAGACAAAGAGACAATCCTTACAGTGGAAACAATCCTCCTTACCTGCTCCGAAGAAGGCCAAGTTCGTTTCGTTTTAGCTTTGGAGATGCAAAAGGAATTGTGTCTATTGACTATCTTCAAAAGAGTCACATCATCAATGGCAATTACTATGTCAAATTCGTGTGGCAGTTAAGAAAAGCTATCAAAACCAAACGCCCAGGAAAACTGAAGAAAAGGTCTTGTTTCGTCAGGTCGATGATCCAGCAAACAAGTCTTAATTGCTGCTGTACGGGATTTTAGCTTTGGAGTTGTTGTTCATCCTTATAAGTTGACTATCATATGTTTTCCGAACATGAAAAAACACTTGTTTGGTTATCAGTTCACCAGTGACGATGGCTTCATATCTGTTGTTATTGACTTTTTTGAACAACAGAATGATCAGTGTATTTGAAAAAGTCTGATGTCATTTTGCCGGGAAATAAAAAAAAATGCCGTTATTAAAAAGATTTGAAATTAATGCATGAAATATTTCACAGCTCTAGAATTATTCCTTCCTAATCAGCTTTAAAATTTTTCAACCCTGCCTCCTACCTGGAAATAAAGATGACTTTATTAATACGATTTCACTGTTCGAGCATCTCTCCTTCATAATCAGCCTATCAACTTTTCAGCTGATCCTCGTACGTTGAATTTTGTTGGTGAGGATACATTAAAGAACTTTCAGTTTTTTTCTTTAAACATATCCTAAAGAAAAGTCGTTCGACCTTTGAAACACAAAGTTACAAAATCGTGGAGAAATAATTATACACGGAAAGAAAGCACAGAACATATTTGAGGCTGCCTCATTAGACTGGATAACAATGAGAGTCTTCTGCACGCGCATTTCCGTTGTACAGCTAATTCACAAGAGATAAAGTTCGGTAACATTTCAATACCCACTCCAACAAGTACAAACCTACCTTATAAAAAACAATCACATAACCCCCCCCCCAAAAAAAAAAACAGACATTGTTTTGACAGTAAGGGATCGCAGGGACATAAAATCAATATTTTATTTAAGACCTCAGTACGTATTAAGATCCAACGAATAAATTTTGAATCTTTCGAACTATGGAGGTAAAAACGAAACCCGATAAAAATAGTCAAAGAATACTGACACATAAACAGGCAAAAAGAAACGATACTTAATCACAACTGATCAGGATATCCGAATGATTCACTTCAAATAAAAAAAAAAAACATTTAAAGAAACGCGCATGCGTACACGCAAGTGTAGTGACATGTTATTCAGTGGTCACTAATCGTGGACATTTTATTTGGTGCAAGTGGGCGACACCTGTATGTTCGTAGTCGGTATATTTAATTGGAACATGAAAAGGTTTTATCGATTATTGATACCATCCCTGTGCCAGTGGTTGGTGCTTCGTTCGTTATATGCTGTCAGTATATGCATACGGCACATCAGGTTGGTGACTTCGACGTGGTCTAATGGTTAGATATCTTATTTCGCTAGATCAAATACGACGGAAGAGTGAGTTCGATCCTCACTGTGTGCTCCATACGGCTTCGTGCCACATCTAAGTAACGCTTAGAAAATCAGCATAAAACAAAGACTGTGTTTTGGTAGGGTGATGTAAAATGTAGCGAATTTCTGGCCCGATAGGCTGGCTATGACATATAAATGGCGCCACTACGATTTATGTGGATAGTTTTATTTAGTGCTTCTTTTATTATATTTATTGGGTATTTACATTTTAGGAATTGTTTTGTTAAGTAGCTGAACATTTTAATCAATCAGGACACTCATTAGAAAAGTGTAAATGTGTATTGATACACACGCAGAAAAATAGAAAAATACTGGATTTTAAAATTAAATACATATAAACTAGGTTTAAATAAAGACTTGGGTATGTTAAATCTTTATAAATATTTCAATAGTTAAACAAAATTTCTTTTTTTAGATATAGTTAAAATTGTTTTTAAAAAAAACAACATCTAAAATATTATTACAGTTAGATTTACGTTAGAAATATTCAAACTCAGTTGCATTCCGTATCACGTGACGCCCGCGTCTCGCGACGGACGCTACTTAATGTAAACAAACTTCTGAAAGCAGTTATTCCTGATGAAAGATCGGGGTCGATCTGAAATATCAAATATATATATATGTAAAAAAATATCAAAAAATACTTTCACAAATAGAAATTCAATTTTTTTTTTAATTTGCAACTTTTCAGTTGTTTTTTCTATATTATATACATATTAAGAAAGTATACGTGGATTCTCATTATGCTATATATATATATATATATATATATATATATATATATATATATATATATATATATATATGACAAAAGTCGCTGGGAAATACTATATCTCCAACCAGACCTAAAAATTTGTTTGAGGAACTCGTCCTTCTAGCATATCGTAGAAGCATAAGGAATATCAGATGATAAGGTAACCCGTAATACATCAAAAATAAAAGCGACAGGATTTTCCCAACCATGTAACAACAAAAGGAGCCTATGTTGTAACCGCATTAGACATAACATTTCGTTCACTAGCTCATTCACTAAATCTTCTTTCAAAATCAACCACAATTCTAACTAGAAATAATAACATAATTTACTTATTAGAATGCACACTATGCCAGAAACAATGTGGGAAAATCGGAATGGCCTCTTCACTACAGAATTAATAATTATCGGAATCGGATCAAGTCAGCTCCCCACGAAAGATTATTACCTGTAGAACAACATTTCTGCCTAGAAAAACATGTTTTAAAAAGCTATTAAAAATTCACTATAATTGAAAAAATAGAAATAGACAGGAAAAATAAGCTTAGGAAAATATTAGAAGAACATGATTTAGTGTATAACACCATAAATCAAGCACTACCCACATTTCTCACACACACAAGACAGACATGCTTGCAGCGATGATGAGGTCTCACAGTTATACACACAGTCATGCTAATATATACACATACACACATCACACACACTCACAAAGAACTAACAGATAAAATAGATTTAACAGACATACATTCCATTCCCAGCAACCTAAAAACTGTCAAAATGACCAAATGAGGGAATTCTTAAAGTCAAGAATCCCCTATTCTCTATCTGAAAAGGGACTTGAAAGAGGCCGTTTCAAGGACTGACCGAAATTAATGCTAAAAAACAAATGAAAACTACAGATAAAATTAATTTTCTTCATAAACAGTCATTCACTCCTGTAGTTCATTGCTACTAACAAGCTGGGATATTTTTGTCCTGATGATGGCCATGGTGGCCGAAACTAGTTGATGAAGCTAAATGAAATAATAAAACAAAAATATAATAATATACAACCCAGTGTGTCTGAAAATTAAACCTTTTTAATATTTTTTATTGTTCAAAACACACACACACACACACACACACACACACATATATATATATATATATATATATGGACGCATCCGTTCTCTTATGTATTTGTATACGCTCTTTACCTGATATTGAACACATTTACATATAAATATAGAATACATTAAAGCTATTTTTTATCATATATATATATATATATATATATATATATATATATATATATATAAGAATAAAGCCTGAAGGAAAACTATATTTTACCGACGCGTTTCGTCCTCTGACAGACTTTATTAAGACAAATATCAGGATTTTATTTTGCAACAAGTATTTATAAACAGATGTAAAATGTCGTTAGTTTTTCAAATTTTTTTAATTTAACAACACTATAAAATATTCTTCAGTTTAACTGTGAACAATTAAGCTGAACTATGGAAGATGCCAGGGGATGTTATTTAATGCGTCAAAAAGCGTTTACTATTGTTTTTTTTTTAAATATGTATTTCTATATCTGAATTTTTACACATTCGCGCAGAGGTATGTGTGTTTGTGTCCATGTAAAATTTTACATATAGTTAAAATTATATCTGTAAAAGGACAATATAAATTCTAGTCTATTTTTGTAATTTTTAGAAAGATCCTTTGGTCGTTTGAAAAATATTTTGTCACGAAACATAATAACGTCGAAATCACATTAGATTTTACCTTTGAAACTGAGCCTAACAGCATTTTTCCCTTTCTACATAGCATGTTAGATAGAGTTAACGATGGCCTTTGGGAGTTTTCAGATACTTCCACATATTTTGTTTATTAGACATTAAGTTATATTCTTTAGCATCCTCCATAATTTATCGAGACTTTTCAGTTAGCCTAATAAATATTTATGAGGGTTCTCAAATTTAAAAAATGTTGGAAGAGTAAACAACATTTCTTTATAATTTTTCTAAAAGAAATTCTCTTAGAAACATTAAATATATACACAACTGAAGTAGACAGGAATAAGAAAATTAGAGTAATTTGCTTTTTAACCCCAGTGCTAAGTATACAATAAAAAATAGTTATATTTCGGTGTAAATTTACATTCTTAATTAAAACATAACAAAGAAAGTTTGATAAAATCTACCGTTTTAGAGTTATCAGCAATAAAAGTTTGGACTCATTCGCTTCGCGTCAGCTATTACTGGCGCGGTTTGCATATATTTGTTGGGATTTAACATTCACTTGTCTAGATAATTGCGCGCGCAATGAGTTCGCCGTTGCGTAGTACTAGAGACAAGTAAGAGTAGTAAAAAAAGGCCGTAGACAAGGTAATCTTCCGCGCAAATCTAATCCATTGCGAAATAAAGGCCAGTAATGGCTGCCGTGCCGTAACGTGAATGAGTCCGAACTTTTACTGTCGATAATTTTGCCGATGAGATTTAATCTCAATATCCACATTTATATGTACATACGCTCTATCCCATAAATAGAACATACCTTCAAACGACACACACACACACACACACACACACACACACACACACACACACACACACACACACACATACACATATATATATATATATATATATATATATTTATGTATATATAAATAAAAAGAAAGAACAGTAAGATATAAAATCCGGTGTTCCTATAGATATTTTTAGTTTTACACAATAGTGCTCAATGTAAATTTACAGAGCATTAGTATTGTAAATTAATTGATTTAAAATATGGGTTTTTCACTACACAGTGATAACCATGTCTTTGGTTTAATAACAAAATTAAATTCAAAGGCTTTAGCTTCCATTTTTGAAACATGGTTATCACTGTGTAGCGAAAAATGCATATTTTAAATCAATTAATTTATAATATATATATATATATATATATATATATATATATATATATATATACACAGGGTGAGATGGGTAATTAATTTATAATATATATATATATATATATATATATATATATATATATATATATATATATATATATATATATATACACACATCCATACACAGGGTGCGATGGGTAAATTGTCGTTATTTTATTTTATTTTTTATTTGCGTATGTGTGTTGTTTTTTTATTGATTTTGTCAGGGTTAGTTTGGCATTGTCTTTGAGAAAAAGAGTGCCATGGCGCAATTCACACTGCTAAAAATTTGGAAACGACATGCTACACTGCTTGGAATTCCTGCCGGAAGCTCCAATACGAATGTTTCAGAGTGTTTGGGTGTCAGTATGAAGAGAGTGAGTGCAGATGATCCGGAAAGAATTGGATGAGTTCAATGGTGATTGCGAAAGTACGGCAGCACGGAAAAATCACTCTGAGCATTCTAATGAGAAAGGAACTCCCGAATTTGTTGGTGAGGGCCTCAGACTCAACACAAAGGCCTACGTCAAGTGTATTAACGAGATAGTCCTTCCCTAGGTCAAGAGGGTAGCTGCTGGAAGACCCTATGGCTGGCAACAGGCCTTTGCACCATGTCACACAAGCAGGGGAGCCCAGTCGTGGATGTCAGACAATTTCTGCGACTACATCACCTCCTACATCTGGCCACCTAACTCCCCAGACTCAACCTCCTTGATTATTATGTGTGGGGCGTAATTTTGTGAGGGACCATCAAAACTTCTTTTAACACCAAAGATGAACTGAAAGACAAGGATTATGGAAGCATTCGCTAACTTATACAAGAAGGCCGTCCAGAAGAGTTGCAGGAGATTCTGGAGGCTGTGGTTGAAGTCAATGCCAATTTTATCGAAGAAATTTACTCTTTAGAATGTCAAGATAATTTTGTGTAATTTTGGAAAATATATTTGTTAAAATTCGATGTCAGTGTTATTTCCATTTTTGCGCAATTTAGACGACCATTTATGCATCACATCCTATATATCCGGTTAAAGCAATGAAATGTAAATGATATATTAGTTGAATTTGATAAATATAATTAAGTGATTCATCGAGTCTGAAACCTCAACAGAATTTCAGAAATGCTTGAACCGGCTTCTAATGCTCCAGTTGGCGCGGCTTGGTGATAGTAGTCGTGGCTCGGGGGGCACAGTCTTATGGTTAGAGAGAATCTCAGTTGGGTTCCACCACGGAATTTGTGAGCGAGAGGCGCTATATTGAGTCTGATTTGCGACTTCTTCGTCACCGAGGCCCGTAGAACAGTTGGTCGGGTGTTCGCTTGACAACCAAACTGTCAGTGTTTCAATTCTCGGTAGTGGATGCGCACTGCTGATGAGTCCCAAATATAGGACGAAACGGCCGTCCAGTGCTTTCTGTTGAGATTTCAGACTCGATGAATCACTTAATTATATTTATCAAATCCTCCTAATATATATAAATTAAAAGAAAGAATAGTAAGATATATAATCCGGGGTTCTTATTGATATTTTTATTTTTACAAAATAGTGCTCAATGTAAATTTACAGAAAAAAAACATATTTTAAATCAGTTAATTTATTTAATATATATATATATATATATATATATATATATATATATTCAAGTATAGGATTGGTGTATACTGAATAAATTCTAATAACCCAAAAATACTATTGTTAAAAGAGTGTTCAATACAGAGTAGAGCAAATATGATTATTTATTCGAAAATTATAACATAAATATGTTATAAAATCACAACAAAAGTCATTTTGTTTCAACACTTCTGGTGTCCTATCAAGTGATGGTATTGGATGTAGAATAAAGATTTTTAAAACAATACTATTATATATATATATATATATATATGTATATGTAAGCAAATATGTGGATGTAGATCCGACGGTATGATGAAAAATCTGGAAAAGACAAAGCAAAATCCGAATATGCAAGTTTACTGTTTTAATTTTGTTTTGCTGTCGACGTCAGACGTTTCGGTCTAGTAGACCATCTTCAGGACATGGTTATTGGAAACATATTTATATTTAAGTCAACATGAAGAGACGATAGACACATTCAACACCATTACTTGAGAAGCGTGTAAACAAAATGGCTATTTTTGTTGTGATTTTGTAACATATTTCTCTTATAATTTTCAAATAAATTATATATATATATATTTATATATATATGTGTGTGTGGTTGTGTGTGTGTGTGTGTGTTTATGTGAGTGTTTGTGTGTGTGTGTGTGTGTGTGTGTGTGTGTGAGATTACTAAGTATCACATTAAGAAAAAGCTTTACTTGAGGATATTAGGTGAAAGACAACACTGAAGCTTTTTGTTTTTCTCACTTCCGTCTGTCGAATGCATTGTGATTAGTGGCGATATTGAATTAAAAGCGTCGGACGGCTAGTTTTAATTTTCATTCTCACTAATTTATATCTGTCCTGTCTTCAGAGCATCGTTTCTATTCTGATCACATTTCTACAAGCATCTTGTTTTTAATCCGGACAAACTGTGATACTCAGGAGATTATCTCACTAATCCGTGTTTCATATGCTCGGGCTGAAACGCACTTCCAACGTTGATACGTTTTGTCACACTTATGCACGCATGAGAAAAACTAGATGAGAAGGAAAGTGCAGAGGAGATGGGGGGGAGGAGGAGGAAATTAGTTTGGGTAGAAGACGATGGATGAGGGGAAATAGTAATAGATAAACGACTGTAGAAGGAAATAGAGGAATGAAAACGTACATGGATGAGGAGGGGTGATGTAGAAGAAAAGGCAGTAGGGAGTGAGGGTGGTAGATGTGAAAAGAGGAGAAGAACAAAGGCAGATGAATGAATCTGGAAGATGACGATCGACTAAGTGGTTATAGTAGAGGCAAGAAAAGTCGAAGTAGATTTACTCTAAAGAGAAGAAGAAGAAGAAGAAGAGGAAGAAGAAGAAGAAGAAGAAAGGCAAATGAAAAAAGAGAAACTGAAACGTGAAAAGAATAAGCATAAGAGGCAAAACGAAAGAATAAGAAAGGAAAAGGTGAGAAAACAACAGCAAAGAAGAAAAAGTATAAGAAGAAGAAATGAAAACGAAAGAAGAAAAGAAAAAAATAGAATAATTATAAGAATGGAAAACGAGAGAAGTAAGAAAAAAGACCACGACGATGACGACGACGACAACGAAGAAGAAGAAGAAGAAGAAGAAGAAGAAGAAGAAGAAGAAGAGGAAGAAGAAGAAGAAGAAGAAGAAGAAGAAGAAGAAGAAGAAGAAGAAGAAGAAGAAGTAGGGAAAATGAAAGAAGAGGAAATTAAAGCGAAGGAAGAAAGAAAAAGAAAAAAAGAATAAATATTAAGAATGGAAAACGAGAGAAGAAAGAAAACAGACCACAGCGACGACGACGACAACAAAGAAGAAGAAGAAGAAGAAGAAGAAGAAGAAGAAGAAGAAGAAGAAGAAGAAGAAGAAGAAGAAGAAGAAATGATCCTATAGAAAGATAAACGATAGACGAAGTTGGAAAAAAAGTAAAACAAGTGATGCAGATGAAGAAGAAAGAAAAAAACAGAAAAAAGGAAGGTGGTGAAAATCAAGAATTCTTATGTAAATAAAAGGAAAGAGAGAAAAGACGAAAAATAGAGCAAAAGGAACAAATTCTATAAATGCATGCATATCGAGAACTAATTTAGTAGGAGGAAATCAACAGGAAATAAACAATGAATGGACAAAAAAGTCAGTGTGATCATATTGATAAACAATGAGTTGAAAGGGAACAAAAAAACCCCCGACAATTGCCATAAAATAATCCAAACCTGAATCATAATTACTTTTTCCTCAATAATCTTTGGAATAATTAAAACTATAATTATTAATACCTATCTAATAACCGTTAAGATAAGACAATAAACTTAAAATAGGTGACAATGCTATTGTAATACCACTTAAGCCAGCATATATAAATAGTCGAGCTACAATCCAACACAAATCGTATGAAGAATGCGTTTCAATATCAAACAGATTGTTGCCGCTCTGTGTTGAGCACAGTGTCCACTCTTATATTTACATGCTCTGTCTTTCATATCGAGCAATTTTACCCAAAAATGGAACACACATTACATTATATTTTATCATATATATATATATATATATATATATATATGTAATGTGAACATTGAAGTCAACATTTAGAGGCTTTAAGTGTTGACTTCAATGTTCACTTTTATATTTACACACGCTCTATCTCTGATATTGAGCACTTTATCCCATAAATATAGCACACCTTAAGAGTGTGCATTATTTACATTATTCGGACTATTGTCTTCCTCATTTTCGTCATATATATTACAACGTTTTGTTGATCTAACTAATGTCTTTATCCACTGTGCCATGTGTCTTTGAGGACACATGGCACAGTGGATAAAGGCGTTCGTTAGATCCAGTGACAGGACCCAAAGAGTGTGAGCTCAATACCCGGTTAAGGCAGTGGAGAACTTTCAGAGGGAAAAATTAACAGGAGAAAACTGATAACTGATATCTATTAAACATGGCACGTAATTTTATATTCAAGTCATTTAAATGTCACCATAAATCTGCAAAAAAACATCAGTTTACAACCCCACATGATGTCAGACAATTCTTGGTAAGACACTTGTTGGTAATTCAAAAAAAAGCTTTATTTCCTCTAAGCATTCAGCAAGTCTTTTCCCAACCAAACTTTGGCTAAGCCAACGAACAGTGTTGTACATTTTAAAACATTTATATACAGATTCTATCACATTCAGTAAAATTTTAAATTGTCTTTTATTTCAAGGCCGAGCAGAAATGTTATTAACAACCTTGGTAACTGTCTATATTTCTGATATGAGGTATTATGTATACTATTTACATTATTCGGACTATTGTCCTCATTTTTGTCGCCATGGTTATTACAATGTTCCGGCCGTTGTACGCTTCGGCCTTCTTCGGGTGGTTGGAATGTCCAAGGTCTCATGGCACAGTGGATATAGGCGTTGGTTAGATCCAGTGACAGGACCCAAAGAGTGTGAGTTCAATACTCAATTAAGGCAGTGGAGAACTTGGAGAAGGAAATTAACAGGAGATAACTGATAACTGACTTCCATTAAACAAGACTCGTGGAACTAGAACAGTCTACCCCATTGAGCGAATTAAAGGGTTCAGTTCGACATTTCAAACACCTGAAGAAGGCCGGAGCGTACAACGTTGAAATAAATATGGCGACAAAGATGAGGACAATAGTCCGAATAATGTAAATAGCGAATCTTGATAACTGTTTGCATCACTCCTTGAAGTTCCTTTACGTCAACTTTTGTACAGAAAGCCACCTCATGTACGATGCAATGAAAACCTATCAACATCTTTTGCCTTCCGATTTACAAACTTGCCTTCTCATCATTATGCTGGCGGCCAGATCTCTTGTGGCAGCGACTAATTTTAAAATTTGTCGAGCAGATAATTCGTTCACAAGTGCTTCCCATATTTCAGCCCCGGTGGTACGCTCAGTTAGGTTTACAAGAGCAACCATCTATCCACCTACTTCATAATCCCTACAATATCGAGAAAATATCGTAGATGATGTAATGTCCGTACTCTCATTAACAAAAATAGAGAAAACCCGACATGAAAACAAATCCTTTTTTCAGTTGCTCATCTGTATTCTTTTCCAACCCTTAACTGTTTTCGGCCTTTCAGTATCTGTCTCCCATCCTTAACTGTTTTCCTGCCCACAGACAAATCTTTAATGCGCCGAATAATATTTTCCCTTCCTGCTTCTTTAATATACTCCCAATCACTGAGTGGCTTTTCCTGTTGGGCCATAACTTTCGAAACCTCAAAACCAGCAGCAACTAAGTTAAAACTTCGCCTACCTGAAATATAGATATCAACCTGTTTTTTCTAGCTCAATTCATGAGGAAATTAGTTCTCTTTATTCTCCACCGTTTTATTGCTAAAGTTCTTAGGGGCGCTTTCGAAATGACACTTCACAGAAGAAGACGTACAAATGATTGTTTCGGAACAGAAAATGCATGAAGTTTCATTGTGTTTCTGAATCATACCAAATATTTTCAGTCCAGTATTCTTTAAATTCTCTAAAATCCTCGTCATTTGAATGGCATCGTTTCTTGGCTGATAATTGTGACACTCTCTCCAATCTGTAAATAGCAGAAAATACAAAGACATGGGATAATGATAGACATGAATGATGAGAAAGAATAGAAGTAAATCAAAAAGGGAATCTAATGAATAAGTTTCGAGTGCCAGAATCAAGTCATCGGGTTGCCAAGTTTGACACTCGTGTCCGCCCCGAATGTACGCGGAGAAATCGGAGAGCCCCAGTTCGAATTCTAGTCGAGTCCATTGTATTCACTTACGGGCTAATACCCTTAGAGAATGTATGAATCCTCTTCTTTCCCCCAGCTATGGCTCTATATCCTTGTGTGGCATCAGGTCTAGGAGAAGGACAATTCTGTATTCAAGATCTGCCTGTGCACCAGTTCTCTGTATTGGGCTCTACCAAAAACTGGGGTTGGCTTTTCACAAGCCTTCATCCCTATAATCAAATGATTTGTGCGGGTAGTCTAGCTGTCGGCTTCAAGAACTCACTTGCTTGACACTCAGACGTCGAAATCGCCGCTATATATATATATATATATATATATATATATATATATATATATATATATGAATATTTCATTGAATACGACACACAAACTGCTTTTATTTAAGTTTTTATACAATTTCTTATGCGATCTAATAATGTTTTTTTTTCTTTTAAGAAGATAAATTACATAAAAACTGTCTGAATGTTCTTTTTATTCGAGCGCTTATATAATTATTTACGAATTTTGATTGATCAGGAATACAATTATATAGTCCACACTACCACATGTTTGACACGCAGACGCACTCTACACCTTTCTGACCATAGCTCAATTAGATCTCATTTAAATATTAATGGAGACCTATCGGACACTATTCGTAACAACACTAATATCATCTACATGCAAAAAAAGGCTAAAAATAATGGAAGCCTTATTAATGAAAACAACAAAAAACAACACTTAATAATATTAACTATGAACACGGACACAATATTTTGACCGTGTTTTGAAAAATGAAAACATTTTTAAAACATACATACAACAAACTATTTTTTCTTTAACAGTTAAAATATTTAATCCTTCAAAATGGCTAGATGTATAGCCGAAAGCGCTCGGATAAAAAGAACATTGGGACACTTTTTATATAATTTATGATCTGAAAAGAAAAAATAGATCGCATTAGAAATTCATAAAAATACTAAATAAAAGGAACTTGTCTGTCGTATGCAATGAAATGTGCATGAAAGAAGGGTTGCTGCTTAAATACACGCACATATTAAATACACACATATATATATATGTATATATATGAATTTTATATATAACTATAATGAATATACAATATAAAAACACTGTCTGCTGGCCTGAGATGCAACAAATACATTGAGTCGATTGCTTCATCCACCGCAAGGAAAGTTGGCTCCTTGTGCCGGGCCAGGAAAGTCTTCTCCTCTGAATCGATCCTCGAAATTTACAAATCAACCATCCGCCCTTGCATGGAGTATTGCTGACATATATGGTCTGGAGCCCTTAATGTTTGCCTCAAGGTACTTGATAAGATTCAGAGACGGGTATGCAATATAATGGGCCCTGATCTGGCTTCTCGTCTGAAGTCTCTCTCTAACAGACGCGCGTCTCTCTCGGTCTCTTTTATAAATACTTCCATGGTAATTGCTCCGATGTGCTGCTATCGCTGGTTCCCAGGCTCCATGAATTCAAGCGTCCTACGAGGCTGGCATCCCGTTCCCACCCTTTCACTGTTGAAACTGTTAAATGTAGACGTCTCTTCTACTCCAATAGCTTCATATCTCGCACCTCACGCCGATGGAACTCCCTTCCTCATTCCTGTTTCCCCGAGGACTATGATCTCCAACTATTCAAGTGTAACGTCAATCGACATCTCCAGTTGCCTTGATCTATCCTCTATCTTTCTCCACATCCTTTCCTCTAACACTCCTATTTGCTCTCGCTCCAAATCCTCTGTAACCCCTTGCATGCTAGTGGCTTCCAGCCTTGCCTGGGGTGAAAAGCTTTAAAAAAAAAATCTGCCTATGTCGTTCTCTATCTGTATATCTATCTTATCGTGTTTCTTTTTCTTTCTATCTATTTATCTCCCTACCCCATTACGTTTCGCTCTGACTCTGAGAAATATTGAACAATCTATATCTAATATGCATCAATATATTTGTTCATAATGTAAATTTAGTCTATCTATACAGACACACAAACTCAGACACAAACACACTTACATATATATATATATATATATATATATATATATATATATATATATATATATATATATATATATAATGTATATATATATATATATATATATATATATATATATATATATATATATATATATGTATATATATTTATATATATATATATATATAATGTGTATATATGTATTTATTTTTGTATATGCGTGTGGGGTGAAGTTCATGAATGTACAAATGAAACACTTGTGTTCGGTCATTATGTAGTGTGCTTTTCACGCTGATAATTGTGATAAATCAGTCCTTTTCTGATTCAGGGACACTTTAAATGTAGCCTGTTGCCAATCTGGAATGATTGCGTGAACCACTTCATAAAAGGGCGGATAAATATGTTTTTAATGTTTCTTTAGGTGAGAAGCCTATTATTATTATTATTATTATTATTATTATTATTATTATTATTATTATTATTATTCAAATTCATCCGCACTTTTCGTGTCATAAACTCCACCCAGACCGAACCAACAACCCATCCAATCAGCCATGAGTAAAGCCCGCCGACGAAAAAATAGCTTTAATCTTGTTACCTTTTACCATCGTTGCTCACTAACATTGCTCAACACCCCGCCACACCGACTTGTATAAGTGCACAAAGAGTACCAGCAATACTTTCCGCTGTTTGTATCGCTTTCTGCATCCATCAATTCAAAACTTTTTCCGTTCCAAGCCGGATGGCAAATAGACCATAAATCAGAGGCCGTTCTCATAATGATTGACTGAAAGCCTGCATAGATGCGGTGTTGTCAACAAGAGGAATTTGAAGAGGAGAGGCTATTAGAGCCGATGAGAAAATTAATGACATTGCCTGATGAACGTCTTTATAAAGCCGGCATTTGATGAAGACAGCCGGTTTAAGGACACCGGAATGTGTTGAATTCAAAGCTGAACCTTTCGTGAAATTAATATTACTATAAGGATATCCATTATGGAATTCAACCCCAAAACATGATATGATTAAATAATATCATGATGTTGCTACTACTACTACTACTATCAGGTCATCCCATAAGTTCTATCCGAATTTTGAATAAAGAAAACAAGTGACCAAATGTTACATTTAATTACAGATTCAATCAACAATGTATTTTCCTGAATATCTATGACTTCCTTCCATCTATTAAAAAGCTTACTAATTCCATTACTGTAAAATTCTTTTGGCTTTGATTCGAAGAACTAAAAAATGTCAGTTTTAACCTCTTCCTGTGTTCCAAAAGCTGTTTCTTCCAAATGATTCTGTAAGCTACGAAACAAATGGTAGTCTGAAGAAGCAAGGTCGGGAGAATAAGGTGGATGAGGAATTTTCTCCCAACCAAGTTCTTCGATCTTTTGTGACGTGATTCTTGCTGTGTGTGGTCGCGCATTGTCCTGATGAAACATCACCCGTTTTCGATTCACTAGAGCAGGTCATTTTTTCCTCAAAGCTTGGTTCAAACGCTCTAATTGCTGACAGTATATTTGAGCATCAATTGTTGCATTAGATGGTAAGAATTCAAAGTGGATTATTCCTTGGCAATCCCACCAGATTGAAAGAAGAACCTTTTGCCCATGAAGTTCCCTTCTTGGCTGTGTCTGGGATCCTTCCCCTTTACCAAGCCACTGTCTACGACGCTTAACATTTCGATAAAAGATCCATTTTTCGTCGCCAATCACAAGTCTATCCAAAAAAAGGTGAAACAAGTTGGCGAGAATGGAGAGGAGAGCAGCTGTCAACTCTGGATTTGTGGTTGTTTTCAGACAAGCCATGAGGCACCCATTTTCCAAGTTTAGGAACTTTTCCAAGTTGTTGAAGATGACGATGAACAGTTGTATGGTTTGAACTGAGAACCACTGCCAATTCCTCAACTGATAAAGCAGGGTTTTCTTCAAGGGCTGCTTCAAAAAGCTTTTCATCAAACTCAACTGGACGTGCAGTTCAATATTCATCTTCAAGGGTGAAATCTCCACCTCTGAATTTTGCAAACCATCTTCTGCAAGTTCTTTCATTCACACATTCCTCCCCATAAACTGAGTGAATGTTTCTAGCCGCTTCGGCTGCTCAATTTCCTTTCTTGAACTCATAAAGCATTATGTGCCTCAAATGATTCTTGGGTACTTCCATGTTAGCAGGGTTTTAATCAAACAAAATTTTATTTTATTGTTCTCTGAAATAAAATTTGATCAGTTTAAATGCATCTAAACATAAAAGTAATGTTCAGCTCCATTAGACATTATAAAATACTCTTTAAATTTCGTTCATTTTAACAAAAAGTTAAAATTCAGACAGAACTTATGGGAGGACCTAATACTATTATTATTATTTTTATTAATAATAATACATGCAGGCTGTTCCTTTGGATATCTCGAAAGCATTCTACAGGGTTTGGCATACCGGTCTTCTTCACAAGTTGAAAGGATATTGTATTTTTAGGCGAATATTTCAACTGATCAAGTCTCCCTTATCAAATCGCAAAATATATGTTGTTTTGGACGGCCACTCTTCTAGACTTTTCAAAATTAATACAGGTGTCCTCCAGGACCCTATCATTAAACCTACGTTGTTCCTAATTTTCATCAGTGACATTCTTGATGGAATCAGTTCTCAATTCGGTATCTACGCTAATGATACTATTCAAACCTGTATTAATAGTATGTCTTATCGGTCCGATATGGATAAATTGGCAGTTGATCTCAAGGTTGACCTACAATTTGATATTAAGTCAGGTAAGGAACGGCTTGTTATTTTCCTGTTGTTTATCGTCGCGTTGCTGGAACAGTAACCGTGTCACCAATAATATTGGATCGAGGAAGACCGATTTTTATACTTAACAGCGTCTACTGTAAACTTTAAACTTAACTAAAAACGAAGGATCTGCGGATATAGGTTTATATAGACTTTTGTGCTTGTTTTTCTTTTGTGAGGAACCTTCCCTCAATGTGTGTAAAAGTATTTTTGATACAACCTGTATATGACAAAAATATAGTTTAATGGTTTGCTATGTTTATGGTTAAAAGTGCTCAGTTTCAGAGACAGAGCGTATGAAGATGTATAATTGGACACTGAGTTCAGCGACAAGGGGCGACACTATGTTTCAGGCTTGGACGAAATCTTCAGGTCTGAAGATTATAAATGGCAGAAAAGCGAGTTCCACAGACGAAAAAAGAAACCATTATACCATTTTCTTCCGTTACCCTTTGCCATCTTTGAGGAAAAAATGATGCTTCCAGGAGAACAACACACTATGCCTTCTTCTTGGGCTCACGTTTTCCACTGACGTGAAGTGAATCGACTGTATCGAATCAATTGCTATGTCTACTGCTAGGAAAGTTTGTGCACTGTGTTGTGCTAAATATATTTTCTTGCCATACTCGTAATCCATCATGCACATTTGTAAATCAACCATTCGTCCGTTCATTGAATACTACTCCAAGATTTGGTCTGGTGCTCCTTCTATACATCTTGAGACTCTTGAAAGAATCCAAAGAAGTGTCTGTAATGTAATCAATCTTGATCTGGCATCCAGACTTTAGTCACTTTCTGACCGAAGTGACATGGCTTCCTTCTGGGTTTTTTCGACAAACTATTCAGATGAGATTTTTCCTTAGCGCCTCGACTGCATGAATTTAAACGTGCTACTAGATTGGCAATTAGGTCTCAACGTTTTATTGTTGAACTAGATAGGTGCAACCGCCACTTCTATTCTAACAGTTTCTTTTCACGGACTTTTCTCACCTGTGGAATTGCGTTCCGGTTCCTTGTCTCCCTGACATCTTCTTAAAATGCACGTCAATCCTCATCGACTGTCTTCATGAAACCTGTTCCTTCATTGTCCTCTCTTCATTCGTCCTGGGTATGACGATAAACTACATCTGGCAGCAAGGCCTCTGATCGGGAGATTGGAAGTTTTCAGGAGCGTGGAACCACCTCGTAATTGCTATTGTGCCCAGGGTGGTAGCACTTCTTATGGTCCTGGTGATGAGAAAATAGTGAACCCATACACAAAATGAAAACACTATGAAAGTATAAAAATACGTTTCTATTAAGGAATATCAATAATACATATTGATAGTAAAATTACCAACGATACATAGTCATAATAAAATTACCAACAATACCTATTTATAATAAAATTACCAACAATAAAATTTTATGGTATATATTTAGATGGATGTATAAAATGGGGATACAGAACAACTCATCGGCGCCGACTCAACACCGCCGACTCAACACCGCCGACTCAACACCGCCGACTCAACACCGCCGAAAAACTTAACAATATGAAAACCATGAAATTTTTTCGACGAATTTTCAAAATAAAATAAAATAATTTATTAAGAATTATGTTCAAAAAATAATTTTTAAAACCGAATAAAAGTAATTTATTAAGGATCATTTTTTAATATGCAACTTTATTTTTAATTTAAAAATTCATTGAAAATTGTACGCAATATTCAGTGTGAGATCGATGTGAAAAAGAAGAAACAATCTGTAAAATTCTTTGATTTGCCTTCATTGTTACGTTGCAACTAATAAATCACTAAGACAAATAGCCAAACTTTCAAAATCTCTTTGACTCAAATCCGATCTAAGAGAGCCAACACCGGTTGGCCGGTGATGAGTCGGCGTTGATGAAATGTCTCTTCCCGATAATATTGTATTAAAAATATTTAGCTTTCGGCATTTAATAACACATAGAGGTAGATATGCCGCTAAACAAAAACAATCAATAAATCTTCTCCTCACTAAAGACTTATTATCTTCCACTGCCTGTAATCCTCCGCGTCTTAGTGGCTTGATCGCCATGCCTACAAATGGAAGGATTTAAAATTAAAAAATAAAGGTATAAAAAGAGGTGATATCCTGTTACTGTTGAATTCTTCAGGCCATGTTTATGGATTATGCCTTTCAACTGTTTCCTTCAAGTGGTAAATATCAATAACCTTGTCGATGTTTTTCCCTTCAAACGTCTTTCTTCAGATATTTTGGAATTACACATCAGTTATTTTGAATTCAAATAGTGTTCAACATTGAATGGCATATAGAATATTATACATTACATAGAAATTTAGCCCTTTGAGTTTTTAACGAGCTTTCCTATCCTTTAGAACTTTGATTAGTTTCCGAATGACATCTTTTTTCCCTTCTTATGGTGATTAACAAAGCGTAGCGTTGATGTGGGACAAGACCCAATGTGTAGAGCACCCACTGAGGATAGAAATTATTACTCAGTCGTAATTGATCTATCAAGACAAGCTAGTTAACCATTACACCACGTTTTGCTCTATTTAAGGAAAGCACCTCCCGTTCATTAAGAATATATCGAAGGATAATGGGTTTATTTTTAAATCAATATTCTTTTTAAATATTGTTTTTAATTACTTCAAATATTATTATAATGAACACTTGTTATTTTAAACAGACGCCTCATTTATAGTGACATTTTTACAAGCGTTGCTTCGTTGTGACACAAGGCCGAAACTATGGGGTACCCAGTGAGGATCAAACTCAGTCGTAATTGATCTAGCAAAAGAAGCTTCCTAACCATTTCACAACTTCGAAGTGTTCAAATGTTTTTCTAAGTGTAGCGTAGATGTGGCAAAAGGTAGAAATTGTGGGGCACCCAATAACCAACGAACTCGCTACTCAGTTGTGATTGATCAAGCAAGACAAGCTTGTTAACCATTACATCACGTCAAAGTGCCATTTTTGTTCTTCTTGATTGGTTTGTTACTTTTCGCAGCGTATCGACCCTTTTCATTCCCCAAAGTTAAGCACCGTTCAGCCCGGTTAGTAATTAGATGAGGGGACTCTTTGGAAACAACAGGTACTGTAAGCAACCACCTACAATTCGGAATCATTTCTGGCTTCAAATAATTCACGACAGGATGATAATCTGTAAAAAAACGAATCAATCATATTTTTCAGAAGGGAAAAAAGCAACAGTTGTATTTATCTTTTATCAAAGATAGTTGAAAAATACGATCTGAAGTCTCGTCATAATGTGTTTCATGGACTACGGATATTTTTTAGGCGGGGAGCAAAGCAAGCCGGAAGTGGATATTAAGATATATAGGATAGGCGCTTTTGGTTGCCATTTTCTCGAGAAATCCGCTGTTGTGACCATGTTCTGTCCAGTTTTTTCAGTTTCCGTCTTTAGAAACACTTCACCGAGGTAAGCACAGTTGAGACCGGTTAGTATTTAGATGGGGGACCGATTGGGAAGAAAGAATATTGTAATCAACCTCATACAATCTGAAAGAAGTTCCGACTTTAACTAACCCACAAAGGGTTGATAAGCCGTAAAAAACATATCTATCCAAAATTACAACGATTTCTCTAACGACGTTCTTGTTAACATGTAAACAAATTGTGCAATAATGATTGTCAAATAATAGGATTGAGAGAACAATATTTTATCTTTAATTTTTTTTGTATTTTCTTTTGGTTTTCAACAAAATATTTCCGTGTCTTTATACTTTGCCTTTTTTCTGGAAGGCATTTTTCACTTTTCTGATGCTCCTTCAGATTTTTGTTTTGCGCTTTCTCTCGTCTGTAATTGCACGGATAGATAAAATTTTGTATTGGCTTGGTTTTTAAACTTGTTTCGTTTGTTTTACATCATATCAACCTCAATGGGTTATTTAATGCCGACAAGATTTTTATTGCTGGTATTTTTTTTTTTAAATGTATTGCTGGTAATTTTTACAAGGTATTTCTGGCATTAACACCTATTTTTACACTTTCATAGTGTTTTGACCCCAGTTTGGGTGTTAACTATTTACCCATAGCTGGGGCCCTAAAATGTGTCAGGCTGGGCCTGGGAACACCAGCAATTAAGAGGTGGTTCAATGCTCCCAAAGCCTAATGATCAGACGCCTTGCTATTGGGCGTAGTTTAACGTCTTACACAGGACGCGGGTGTAGTTTATCGTCATACGGTGTACTTTCTAGATTCTAATTTCTCCAAGACGATTGCTAATGTAGTGTTTTTTGTTTTTTACGGCTTATCAACCCTCTGCTCGTAATTTAAAGGCGAAAAATATTTTGGATTGTAAGAATAATTCTGTGTTATTTTAATGAACTTTGTATCAACATTTTCTTTTGAGAATAACACTGCTTTTCCCCCAGATATAATTTTTACTATTTAACCCATAGCTGAGGAGAGAACATGGATTTATACCTTCCAAGGTTAATTGCGTGTAAGTGAATTTAACAAATACGACTGAAATTCGAATTCGGCGCTTCGATTTCTCATTCCTAAGCGTTTAACATTACACCGCCCGCACATCCGGCTATTCTGACGAGCTTTTGATTTTCTGTGATAAATTTTCCTTCGTCTGTAATTATGCTACCAAGATATTACGATTGCTTGATTTTGATATCTGTAATAAAATCTATCTTTCATATTTATATGCCTACCATATTGTCCGCTGCTCCTGCAATTTATAAAATCCAAAAAAGAATCAGCAATTTTATCGGTCTTGATCTAGCGTCTCGGCTTCAGTCACTTTCCCACCACCGAAAGGTTAACTCCCTGTGTCTTTTCTATAAATACCTTCAAAGTAGTTATTCGGATGAGCTCTTCGATATGGTAACTAGACATTTTGAATTTAAGTGCAGTACTAGATTCGCGCCGATATCTCATCAATTTACAGGTGAGCTGGCTAGATGTAACTGTAAGTTCTATGCTAACAGTTTCTTTTTTCGCACTTCTTGCTTCTGGAACTGATTTCCAGTCGACATTAATCTTCAAAAATTTAAACGCAGTGTCAGTCGCTATCTACAGTCCTCCTGCTAACTCTTCTTGTTCTCGCTCATTATCCTAGAGAGTGCCGCCATTGAATATTACCCAAATATTAATCTACGCCCAGGCTTTTTCCCTATTTCACCTTTCTTAACAGAATTACTTCTCTCTCAAAATATCGTGAAATCAAAAGAAAATGGTTGAATCCGTTAATACAACAATAAAAACAATATCTTCACACGTGACAATAAATGACGTAATTTTCAGTTAACAGTATGAAAATAGCGTTCTCTAAATTCTTCCAGTTGCTAAGGACATTTTTTTTATTATTAGTTAAATAAATTCATTTCATTTTTTGCCTTGATAAAGTGCACATTGGACGAAACGCGTCGGCAACTATTACAGTTTTCCTATTTTCATTTATATTTATAAATATTGTTTGTTCTACAGGTTAACTCTGAGAAATTTTCACACACACACACACACACACACACACACACACACACACACACACACACACACACACACACACACACACACACACACACAAATTACATGCGGTCACCGAAAATGCCTGATTTTAAACTTAAAAAATGACCTGTATGTAGTGCGACCACATACTGTTTTTATCATAAACTCTCGTACTTTACGCGAGTATACACGCTAGTTCAAAGGAGGTGCGTATTGTCTAACGGTTATTGACTCGGAGAGAGATCCACGCACCGTGTTCGATTGCTATTTGTCACATTCACTTTCGCACTTTGGTGAATGTATGAATCCATTGCTGCTCCCCAAAGCAATTGGTTAACTACCAGCGCTGACTGAACTCTTTTGCCTTGGGGTAGGTAGTAAGCAGTTTCGGAGAAGGAAAACTGAATTAAAAACTGTCGGGATATTTTGATCTTCTCCATACCCCTGCTAGAGCTACAGTTCATTTGGGGCCCATGTGAACCTGATGGATTACGGGAATCGTGACGTGAAGAATCCTTAGTTCACAACTTGGTCTGTCTCCTCATGCCAATACACGCCATTTTCCTCTAACATAATATATAGTTCACGGAGCCATGACTGATATCTCACATCAGCTGAAAATTATTAAAGTAATTCGAACTGAGCAGATATGACATGTTGTTGCAGAAGCGTGTGTGATTGTAGGACTTTTGATGTTCCATATATTAGATTAAAACTTTAGTATTGACAATATGGAAAACTCGAACTCAGTAATTTTGAAACAGAAGACACAGATCTGACTTATTGAATTATGGCAGGTAGACAATATTTAATTAAGTAATCAAAAACAGAAATCGCTTTTCTTAACATCTTCAAACGTGTACGGATATTAAAATTATAACATGATGATACTAGCATTTATTTTAAAAATTGTTGCCATGCTTACATACATAAGCAAAAGGTTATATATAAATGCTTACGGTCAAATCACGATGAAAACACCGGTTCTCGTTCGATCAACGAAGTTAAGCATCGTAGAGCCAGGTCAGTACTTAGATGGGGGACCGCTTGGGAACACCTATTACCGGGGTAAACTTTCATTGGTCGCCCCGAGTCGGTGTAATAGAAGCCTGTCTCGCTAGAAAAATTACGTCTGAGTTCGATCCTCACCGGGTGCCCCATACTTTCGACCTTGTGCCACATCTAAGCTACGCTTGGAACATCACTATAAATGAGGCGTATGTTTAAAATAACAAGTGCCCATTATAATAAAAATATTGGATTTAAAATAAATCCATTAATTCTTCGATATGGGCTCTCGTGAAAAATATTCCTTAAATAGAGCACAAGTACCTTGCCTACACTGACGTTCCTCGTGGCCGAGCAGTAAATCATTCCGGGAAAACTGTTGTTCAAACACGGCTGGAAAACACCTCTTTACTAAGATTTCTCGAAATTGCAGACCGGTACACGTAGTACAAACTGTTTAATATATACAAATGGGGTCTATATTTAAAACAAGAAATGTCCACTATAATAAGGTTCGGAGTAATAAATAATATGTATGACGAGATATATATATTTTGTACAATCATGCAATATTTCTTATTACTATAACTTAGTGGGCACATGACTTAGAGGAGATATATATATTTACAAACATCGAAAATAACGACTGCCTCGACAATCCAAAGTCGTATTAAAGTAGATAGACCGCTCATCAGGGATCGTCTCCAGAATTAAGTATCGACGTCTATTGTTTATTTGATTTTTTTTAATAACCATTTCACCCCAAGTAAGGCGGAAATGCCACTAGTACGCAGGGGGGTGTTTACAGGGAGTGGAAGCGAAAGAGAAGTTAGAGAAGATGGAGGATTGAGGAAAGGACAAAAGATGAATAGGATACAAGTAGACAGAAGATGGCGGGTGATATTGCTTTAAATTTTTGAATATTGCAGTTTTCAGAGAAGCAAGAAAGCTGAAGTGAGTTACACTGCTGGAATAAAAGTGGTAGTTGTATTTAGCTATTTCCTTAAAAGGATGGCACCAAGAATGCCAATCTCGTAGCATGCTTAAATTCGTGTGATCGGGGCACCAGGAAAAAGCTCGTCACATCAGTTGCCATGGAAATATTTATAGATTTAGGAGAAGAATGTGTCTATAATTCTGAGAAGAGGTATTGAGTTATATTATTTGGACTATTGTCCTCATCAGTATTCTCCTATTCACGACGTTTCGGCCGTTGTACACTCCGACTTTCTCCTGGATTAGTCTATATATCTGAGATGAGATATTGTAACTATTTACACAATTTACATTGTTTGGCCTATTGTCCTCATCTTTATTGTCCTATTCTTGAGGTTTCGCTCGTTGTACTCTCCAACCTTCTTCAGGTTTGTCTATATTTCTAAGATGAGGTATTGTAACTATTTACACTATTTACATTGTTCGGACTATTGCCCTCATCTTTATTGTCCTATTCACGACATTGTACGCTCCGACCTTCTCCAGGATCTCTCTATATTTCTGAGATGAGGTATTGTAACTATTTACATAATTTACACTGTACGGACTATTGTCCTCATCTGTATTGTCCTATTCACGACGTTTCGGCCGTTGTACACTCCGACCTTCTCCAGAATTAGTCTATATATCCGAGATGAGGTATTGTAACTATTTATACAATAATACATAGTTCGGACTATTGTCCTCATTTTATTCCCATATTTTGTGACGTACGGTGGCCGTTAATAATTAAATATGACTCAAGACTTCAATTTTAAAATATAACAGTATTTAATTACAACCGCAAGTAAATAATTAACAAGAACAAAGAAGTAAAAGTCAACCAAAGACTATTAACCATTTCAGTGAATACCTTGTTAGTAGCGCGGCTCGGTTTAACGTCCGGTAAATCCTAAATCAAAACCCAAATCATTGACCCACAATAATTCACACTAATTTGACTGGATAGTTCCATTTAATAGTCACTTCAGTCAGTAGCCTGACACCGTTATTTATACACCTGGCGGAAAACATATATTCATAAGTCCAGAGTGTCCCGCTCGAACCTCGGTGTCGGTAGTTATTCATTTTTTCCATATATGACACATATTCACGACGTTTCGGCCGTTGTACATTCCTTCTTCTGGTGATATTCATTGGAATTTCAAACCGAACACTTTATTTAGTCCAATTTAGCGTAGATTATTCTAATTTCACGTGTCAT
Organism: Acanthosepion esculentum; assembly: GCA_964036315.1. Classification (NCBI taxonomy): domain Eukaryota; kingdom Metazoa; phylum Mollusca; class Cephalopoda; order Sepiida; family Sepiidae; genus Acanthosepion; species Acanthosepion esculentum. The sequence continues at coordinate 893,736 of OZ038505.1, forward strand.
GCCGTTGTATATCTGTTATTTCCCTTTGATATCTTAACTCTCCAAGTTTTTGCTCCCTCTGCTGTGGCCAGGTATTGAACTCATATCACGTTGGGTCAAGTCACTATTTTTGGATCAATCAACTAACGCTTTCATTCATTGGGACATGTGTCCTTGGTGACATAAGTGAGTGAAATTTTGGGACTAATGTTTTAGTATTCAATATTTAATTTTTTTACCAGAGCTCATTTTTCTTGTGTTCGCACAAGAGCTTTCTTTTTTGGATACAGTGTGTAGAAACTGTCCAAATGTTCTATTGTCCCGATAACTTTCGGCTATGCTTTTAGCCATTTTCAAGGATGATAGAAAGAATTATATTTTTTTTTAATACTGAGGTTCACCCTGTAAAAGGTCTGGAAACCACACGATGTAGATAGCTACAGAGTAAGAGGCACAGATTATGCGGATATATATGCCGGAAAAAGGTTAAATCGAGACTTGAACAGGCTTAAACTGTAGTGATCTCGAAACAACATATTACCCTCACCCACAATTTGGAAATACCCATTAGTTTTCATATGTACGGTATAAAATACCACCCTTTTTAGATTTACTCTGCATAGAATCAATATCATATCCTCGTCGCCAAAATATTGTAACCTAGAAAATGTTACTGAATAAGGAATAACCAAAACGGTTGGGAATGAAATGGTAATCTTTATAACATCAACAAAATAAAATACTCGCCAGCTGCGTGAAGTAGGTAAACCACTGCTAGTGGTGAACTACTTAGACAGCATGTTACCCCCACTTACAATAGTATCCAACGTATTTATGAGGACTGGGACATATCCATTAGTGTTCATAGGTACCGTATATAACAGTACGTACTAATGGAACTAAGCAATGTAGTTCATCTGAGAACTTTCCATGGAAATAGCGATAGAGCAGTGAGAGGCTTGCGACTTTTCTTCTGCGAGAAAGAGGTTGTAGGGTGGAAAATAATTTGTCACTAACAAGGACGCGGTGATGCTTTGGGAATCTGAAACGTGAGGACTGGGAAGCACCTGTCCAAATATGCCTGCAATACACCATTTTAGACCTGATCTGACTCTTGTAAAAGTAGAGGGTAGCACAAAGAGTCAGGTACTTACTGGAGCGGTACAGGGAAACTACAGTTTTTTTCTAGCATCTTTAGCAATGAGTCGTATGTACGAGTCCCATTTGATTTCTGTGTTGAGTTTAAGGCGCAACAGTTGGTCATGTTACAGAGACTCCCTGAGGGAATTTTCGTTCATCGTCATTGGTAATAGTTCAGAATATCGAAAGAGGTCGATGTTAATAGTGAAATCAATTGATTCCATAAAAGAAACCTACGATATTCACTGAGTGAACAGTTAGCATTATTGTCAGTTGAAATTTATAAATCTCCCTTAAAATATTTGTTCAGAAAAATAGATTTCTTTAGCCTATCACCTATTACATTTCTTAGTATTGTTAGATGCGTCACTTCCTCAAATTTTGTTTAAGATGGTGTCGGAAGTTAATCATTTTAGCTGATGCTGCTGTTGAACGTTTTCAAATGATACATTCTTTTTTTTTTAATCGCTACTCTTCTATATATGTGATTATGTAGCGCCAATCTATTCAATCTAATAAAGGATAGCCTTCTTTAAGACATCCGAGATAGGCATGCGTTGTTATGTATGCGGAAAAGATGCCGGTGAGTGGAAAATGAATCATCCCACATAAATGCCTATTCCCATCCAGTATTTAATAAAAAAAAAGAAATTGTCATCTTATATGAGTAAATCAGTTCTTAATTTTTTATTGATTTTCATTGAAGTTCTGAAATAATTTTCATTTCTTTTCTATAATAAAATCCTTATACGTTTACATTATAGATGGCGTCATAATGTTTTAAGTCTTGTTAATTCATGACAAAAAACGATAATCCCTTTTTTTCAGATTTGAAACACATTTCTATAGTAAAAATCATTTCCCCATTTTTTTAGTCCTGCTTAATCATGACAACATAGATAACGGCTCGCAAAATGGAATCGACGATAGGAGATCAAATCCAGGTCAGTCATAGTTTTTAATCATTTCATCCTATCAAGATGATAAATCCACTAAGACACAAATGGTAACTTAGAGCAAAAGAAAACCACGTTAATGTTAAAAGGACAATAAAAGAACAAGTTTCAAGGCGACAAAAGATGACGACTGAAGTTCCATTTAAATTTTTGAAGATCGTGGTTAACAGGAAAGCAAGAAGACTGACGAGAGTTCAACAGGCGAAAAGTGCGCGGAAATAAACTATTAGAATAGAACTTCCGGTTACACTTAACAAATCTCAGAAGTAAAATGATGAAACCTAGCAGCTAATCTAGTCCTACGCTTAAATTCATGAAGTCGAGTTAGCAAAGAGAAGTTATAAATTTGTTTATTGTACGTAAAGAGACAGCGTTGTTATGTTTAATATGAGAAATGGCTGACAGTAAAGAAGCGACAGGAAGCATCACCATGTTGGAATTTTTTGGTACCTTGGTGTACTAGTGAGCCAGCCAAAATGTGCTGACTCATTTTATAGTTCACCAATAGAAGAGTTTAACCAATTAGAAAGCGACGTGTATAAAGGGGGCCATGATTTTTCCGTAATATTCACTGCCAGCCTTTGATATCGGAGACTGAAGAATTACGGAACAGCTGCTGGTGGTATTGGCGATATAGTCAGATTCAGGTGAGTGTCTGACTCGTGAGTGTTAATCTTTAACGTTGTTTCATTGAACAGATTACGTACTGCGCTGGATTCTATATTCATAGACTATGGTGAACATGGTCAACACGCCAGTGACAGTGACATTGGGTTAGTCTTGATTTATTGAAGTATGAATCGAAATTCTGGATCTGTGAAATGAATGGTGGTTTGAAGGCTAAATTGATTAGAGGAAGGTCCGTAAATGGAACGACACAATCGAACAGGAGATTCGCACGGCGCCATGATTCCTGTTACAGACGAGTTTAGTATGAAGAGTATGACGTCTGGGCTTCAACAGTGTTAGTATTGGCGTAAAGATTGATTCTATATCACGATATGGCGGGAATTTGCAAACTGTTAAGAAAAGAAGAAGATTTAGATTCAGGGAAATATAGCGTGAATGAATTTAACCATATTGCTGTATGGTAATGGATAACAAGTCTGTCTCACAGAGAATTATTATTAATTAGTCCTGTGCATGACGATAAACTACATCCGGCAGCAACGCCTCTGATCGGGAGACTGGAGGTTTTCAGGAGCGTGGAACTACCTTTTAATTGCTGTTGTTCACAGTTTCACCCTGACCTGAGGTGGTAGCACATATTAGGGTACCAGCTATGGGTAAATAGTAAGCACCCACACTAAAATCAAAACATTATGAATGTATAAAAATATATTTTTTATTGTAATTTTTATACATTTTTATAAAAAATTGCCAACAATACATTTTTAGTGAATTTATCAGGGGGGAGGGGAAGAAGAAGATTCATAACTTTTCCAAGGGCATTAGCACGTAAGTAAATGAATCCACTACGTCCGCTTACTTGCTAATATCCTTGGGAAAGGTATGGATCCTCTTCTTCTCCCCCCATATATGGGTAAATAGCAGGAGAGGCCGGGTTCTGTGGCCTTGGATGGCAACTGGTCTACCGCAGAAAGAACTGGCAACCTACTGCGGGAAAAATCTGCCTGGTCAGTCATGTATTAAAACATACATGATCGCCTAAGCGCGTATCATGTATGGAACATAACTGATTACCAGTAATACATTGTTATAGCAAAATTATCAGCAATATACTTTTACAAAAATATTATGACCAGCAATATATTTTTATCGTAAAATTACCAACAGTACAATATAACAGGCACGCCCCGTTCAATCCTGGGTCAAACCTGAAATAAACCAGCGTTGCAGCTGCCAGATAGTATGGTGACTGCTACACACTGCTTATACAAGAAAATGAAACTACACCCGCGGTCCTGACCTCAGGGTCGTAGTACGACGAATCAATGACAGAATCGCGCATATACTGACCAGTACCGGTTTCAGTCAACTGTTTGTTGGTCCACGTTGTGTCCTTTGATCTCTGAGCAGTGACGATCGAATGACATCGTTAATTTGGAGTGCTGGTTCGAGCCACGCCAAAACTGTATTATGAAAGAAATAAAAAATTAAACCTTCCTTCTTGAATTTCTCTAGTGACACTTTGATCTTCTAAATCTTGAAACGGGTTTCAAAATCGGTAATTCTCCCGACAACATGTTACTCTGAGTTTTCGTGACAGCTCGTTCGCTCTTTGCTGCTCGTCTCGTCTCTTTCTAAGTCTGCTTGAGTTGCAAACACGATTTGCTTATGTCGAGTCTAGCCTAAGACTGGCGTGGGTTCGACTGGTCTGATGTTTCGGTAATTCCCAAACTTTCGGATTTAGTGGCACATATCGTCCCGCCTTTATAACTAATACAATCTCTTATTTATGCCTCGCACCATTACTTCTAAATGCATTCAGGTAAATATTCTCCTTTTCTCCTTTTGTCTCAGTATTCCGTCTGAGACCATTCTCACTGGGAGTTTTTGACCGTCTTTGATAATTCTGATTTTTAAACCGAGTGGGCCAGTGGCGGTCTTATTTTAATCTTTGATTTTCTATAATAAATATTATTTACCCGTCTTAGGTTTAGTTTGTTAATGTGCACTTTAACAAGAAACCCCGCTCCCAAAACCCATGGGTTATCAGGCAGACAACCCTTACAGGTTGTTTCTTATTACAATTTTCGTTTCGGGTGACAGATTAAGTTTCGTCTCCCGTGATGCTTAGATTTCCACAATTATATTTCAGATGATCATTTGTCCTGGCCTGCCAACAGCAACTTCCATTTCTGTTGACGGCCATAACTCGACATTTCTCAATTCTGTTTTTAATTCCTACTGTTAGCGAATAACCCGGAATATAATTTAGCGATTTCCTGCTACACCTCTCTCTCTCTCTCTCTCTCTCTCTCTCTCTCTCTCTCTCTCTCTCTATATATATATATATATATATATATATATATATATATATATATATTTTGAACGATAAAAATTATTAAAGAAATTAATTAAAATCTTCAGACATACTGGGTTGTAGATTAATGTACTTACGTTTTTATTATTATTATTTCATTTAGATTCCTCGACTAGTTTCGGCCAACATGGCCATCATCAGGAGAAAAAATGTTTCTGCTTGCTGGTAGCAGTAAACTACAGAAATGAATGTCTTGATGGAGAAAATTAATTTTTGTGTGTAGTTTTCATTTGTTTTTTTATTTGTTTTTTTATTTGTTTTTTTTTATTTGTTTTTTTTTATCTTTTTAACATGAGTTTATTAACATTCCTTGTATTGGTCAAACAGTTGAAGTTGTCATTTGAGATAAGAGCTGGATGGATTCATGCTGCTTTGAATTCCCTTGGTCAGTTTGGCAGTTTTATTGGTACCTGGAGAGGGGATGGTAAGTGTGTATGTGTGTGTTATTTAGTTTAGTGTGTGTGTTATTTAGTTATTTAGTCTCAGGTAAGTGTGTGTGTGTGTTATTTAGTTTTTAGAGAGTGAGTGAGTATGATATGTGTTAGCTTGTATATTGCCTTGGGTGTGTGTTATCATTTGGCTCATTAGGAAAGTGAGTGAGTATGATGTGTGTAAATGTGTATATTCGTTTTGGGTGTGTGTATAAGTATGAGGCCTCAACACCTCTGTAAGCATGTCTGTTTTGTATGGGTGTGAAATGTGGGTAGGTTCTGATTTGTAGGGTTATGTATTACTACTATCTATATTGTTAAATTTATGGTTTAGCCCGGCTGGATACAGCGTTTGTAAACGTCGTATTCACTTATTTTCATGGAACTCTAAAATCTTTCTAATGTTATCTGCTTTGGGCTTTTCTATTCTCTCAATTCAATATATATATATATATATATATATATATATATATATATTCTCTCTTCCTCTCTTATATTTATAGCTACCATTTTTACATTAACACCTTCAATTCCACCGGTGTCACATAGTGTCAGACATTTTCTAATAAAATGACCAACTATAGCAAAAGTAATAGATTTTAATTAAAATACCAACAATACTTGTTATCATATACAAACTAAATCTATAAATACATGCATTTGCCCTGAAAGTATAAAACTTTACACAAAATATGAGGATGAAACCATAAAATTGTGTACAAAATATTTAGATTTCAACATTAAATAACCCATAGAGATGTTGATATGCCTCTAAAAAACAACTAACAAAACAACCAACAATACATATTTAAAGCAAAATGACCAACAATATATTTAATCTGTGATAGAAGCCATGAAATTGTGTGAAAATAATTATATTACGGCAATAAATAACCCATACACGTGTTGATATGCCATTAAACAAACTCAACCAGCTTACCAACGATTATTAATGATTTGAATTTGATTTAACGTGAGAATTTCAAAACCTGGAACTTTATTCATGCGTTTGAATAGAACGGATGGCGGAAAAATACTAGGAATTAATTTTAAGCATGCTGTAGTGAGTTCGATTCTCATCGGGTGCACAAGTCGTTTCACTTATATCACATATTTAAAAAAAATGCCCTGTGCGTTTACGACTGATGCATCAGGGATTAAATAGCTACCTTTTATTTAATATTTTTGAATTTCCGTGTCATCTTGGGAAAAAAATATTGAATTGCTATTCCATTACCTGCTCCACGGCTCGGAATTCAGTTTCCTGACTATTCTACCGTGCCGTTTAGTCCATCGCTTGTAGGACGAATAAACTGATTCAAGTCTTTCGGAAAGGCATTTCTGAAAAAATGAATGCAACAACTAACCCGGAATTGGAACACGGCTCTCCGATTTCATTTTCCCCACCCGTACGCGTATACTCCAAAGGTTAACAACGACTGCGATAAATCCAGAGGGAATGCTTTTTGTCTACAGACAAAACAGAATTTGAGAAGTAGAGTTATTTTGACAGCTAAATACTTCAAGGAAGATGCCTTGACACGACACGTCTCCGCATATCTGTTAAACAGCTTACAGACTGAAAATAGCTATTTTGGTAACAATTCAAAATCAGTGTCGCTTCAGGAAAGAGACCAGAACTAATGTGTTCGATTCAAATATTGAAAAACCATTTTCTTCCTGACTAGTGGCCCGGAGCATATCATAAAATATACCCCCCCCAAAAAAAAAATTAAGAAGAAAGAAGCGAAAAGGTGATATTCTCCGTGGAAAAGGAATTGCCACCGATAAAATAACAGAGAAACGATTAAATTTAAACGTGTTCATTTTATGAAGAAAGCAAATGTCATTTCTACACAAGATCTCTCTCTCTCTCTCTCTCTCTCTGCATCTATATATATATATATATATATATATATATATATATATATATATATATATTATGAAATGGATAAATTCCGACAATTATTTTTAAGACATTTTTATGTTTATACATTCTTTTTATAGATACAAATATTTAAGTAAATGCTCTGTTTATAATAAACAGTATTAAACAACACTTACCGGCCTGAATGTATGAATATGAAAATTTCTTGGACATACAACTTAGAGCTAAAGAGATGAATTAGAAAAGATCCAACTCAATTAATAAGACTCAATTCATAAGGGAGGAGTTTCACATATGATAGTCCAAAGATCAGTGAACAAATTTGAAAGAAATCGTACATGCCCCTTGATACTCCAGGACAGAAAGTTAGAAGGTTGGAAAGGGTGAAGATAATCTTGAATAATTTAAAATGTTACCCTGGAATAACACACACACACACACACATGTGTATATATATATATATATATATATATATATATATATATATATATATATATATATATAGGGTGTCCCAAAATAATGTATACACTCTTTAAATATTAATAGTTAATAATACAGTACCGTGATGCGAAGAGTTATATGGATGAAAATATGCAAAACAGATGTATTGGAAGGAGAGGGACATTTGAATTCCCACCTAGATCACCAGATTTCATACCCTGGGATTTCTTTTTGTGGGGGTTTCTAAAAGACAAATTTTACAGCAGGAAACCTTAAACAATTGCTGAAATGGGAGTAGCAATTGAAGAAGAATGTGCTCAAATACCAGAGAAAATGATACTGGACTTTTTTAGGTCTATTTCTTCAAGATATGAAAAATGTATTGAACAGAACGGCAACCAGTTTGAGCACTTGATGTGAACTCATTATTATATGGACATTCTGCCATTGCCCAAGTAGCTTTTATCGTATTAAAGTTCATTTTCTATTATTTCTTTTGTATATTTTACTCTCGAATTCTTTAAATGTGTATACTTTCTCTTGTATTAATCTTATTTACAAGTCAAAATACATAAATTGAATAAGTTATAACGATTCAAAGAGTGTATACATTATTTTGGAACACCCTGTATATATATATATATATATATATATATATATATATATATATAATTTATCTGAATCCTTCATGGACTTCCGATCCTTAGCTGATTACTTAATGAGGAATATATATATATATATATATATATATATATATATATATATATATATATATATATATATGATTAATTAATGAGGAACATATCATTTTCGTTTATGATCTATTTCATCACCATTCTCTGGGAGAGTAATTATACATTCTTTTTGCTCAAAGTAGAGTCCAATAGTGTAATAAAAACCAATGAGAATTCCAGTAAAATATCTTTAAGCATTTCTAAGATACGACGGTTCAAACCTTAATCTTCCAATATGGACAATTTTGGTGTTAGAAGATTTGGACAATTCTGTTGTAACACCCAATATATATATATATATATATATATATATATATATATATATATATATATATATTCCATACAATTGGAATTGAGAAAACAGATCGGTTATGATCATATCACCCTGTAAATTAAGATAATTTACAAGGATTTTCAAACGGTCATTTTCCAATCCTTGAAATTTGTCTAATTTACAGACTGATATGCACATAAACGATATATCTTCTTAATTCCTATTGTATATACTCTGTTAAAATTTAATTTAAGATTTAAATAAAACATTGACCCCTCTGTGAATCAGATTTAATATTCAATATATTATGTTACTAGGATTCACTTGGATTATATAACACCGGATCATTACCTCCTGTAAATATGTATGTGCATATATATATATATATATCTATATATCTATGCACGGTGGAGTAATGGATAGCGGCTTGGATTGAGGAATCGGAGAGCCTAGTGAAATTACAGTCGAATCCATTACATTAACTTGCATGCTAATACCCTTGGTAAAGGTGTCAATTCTCTTCTTCTCCCTCCAGCTATGGGCAAATAGAGGACAGACTGCGTTCTATAGCCTTGGATGGCAACTGGAATAGGAGAAGGACAACTCTGAATTCAAATCCTGCGAAGGTCCGTTTAGGGACCCGCTGGCTCGTAGTGCATCAAGTCTCTGTATTCGGCCCTTCAAAAAGTGTTGATGTTTCTGCACAAAACCTTCACCACTATAATCAAATCACATGTGCTGGTGTCAGGCTATTGGTTCCTCGGAAATGAACTGCTTCACCCTCATACGTCGAATTCGATTGTAGAGTCGAGTATATATATATATATATATATATATATATATATATATATATATATATATATATATATATATATATGTATATATATGTATATATATATAATGAGTAGCAGCAGCATCCATTATCAATCCCAATCTGATGTTAGCGTCCTTGGTCAGACATTAAACTACCTCCGTGTCCTGGGTAAGACGATAAACTACGTCCAACAGCAAAACGTCTCATCAGGAGGTTTTGAGGAGTGTGGAAACACCTCTTAATTGCCGGTGTTCCATTCTGACCCGTGGTGGTAGCACCTATCGGGGTCCCATCTATGGGCAAATAGTTAACTATTACCAGCAATAAATTTTTGAAAAAAATTATTGCCAGCAATACAATGTTGAAGAAAAAATATTACCAGAAACAGATTTTATCAAAACAAAATATTACTGGCAATAAAAAAAATGTCTGCATTAAGTAACCCATTGATGTTGATATGCTGTAAAACAAAATAAACCAAACCAATCTAAACCAAAGAATACATATTCTCTTCATACGAATCTATCCTAAAAATATTGTCGGCATTAAATAACCCACTGAGCTTGATATGCCGTAAAAGAAAATAAACCAAACCAATCTAAACCAAAGATTACATATTCTATTTATACGAACCTATCCTAAAAATGTTGTCGGCATTAAATAACCCATTGAGGTTGATATGCCGTAAAACAAAATAAATCAAACCAAACCAAACCATTCTCGTGTTTCTGCTATATATCTAAAACGTGTTGATAGAATTTACGGAACGTAGCTTTCTCGTGCCCCTTTTATAATTAATTTTTTGGTAGGTATTCTGATGAGCTTTCATCCTTCGTACATTTTAGGTCTATTAAGTTCTAGATTGGCTGCTATTTCACATAATTTCACATTTGAAATTACCAGGAATATCTGTGTGCTGTGTACTAATAGTTTCTTCTCCAGTAATTCTCACTTCTGAATGTTCTTCCGTCTCCCATCTTCCAGCTTTCCTACCAACTACGATATTAAAATATTCAACGTCATTCGTGATTTTCTGTCTGCTTGAAACCAGATTTTTATTTTCCTATCCTATTTTGACATCTGCTCTAAAGTTTTGGCCTATTACAGCAGTTTTATTTTTTCTCAGAGATCTTTTCTTGAATAGTGTTCTTTTTAAAACTCATATAGACATCTTTTAATGATGGCCTATAAGATTCGTATTTGATTTTGCTTGTTTATCTAGGGAAGCTATAGGCCATTCCATTAATTTAGTGTCTTGGAGACCGTTTTGGAAATGACTGCAGTATACTTTCCAATATAATATAGCTTATTGTCTTGCATGAATGTACTCTTACGTTTACAGCAATTGGGTTGTAAATCTTTAAATAAAAACCTCACATACAAGAACTTAGGATTTTTTAAAACTGTTACTCACCTGAAAGGAACGATAATTTCACTTCCTAAAATATTAGCATAGAACTTTTGGCAATCATGGACTCTCATTCCTGCAAAAAACGTTTTTTCAAAAGAGTAGTTTTTCCATTGACACCGCTATTAATTTTAACTACATTCACTCCCTCAGCAGTGTTTATTTACAAGATTATAAAAAAATATTCACCTTTTATAAAGATACAATTTTATACAGAAATAAATGTGAAAAGATATCTTTTTATTCAGAAATTAAAAAAAAAATTATAAGTTTTAAAACATTGATTTATTGACATTTTTACTTACCTTCACTTCCTCAGTAATGTAAATAAAATTACCTGCGATTATGGGACGGCTGTCAGACGTGGAATCTGACTGGTTGACGGATTCTGGTTTATCAAAGCGAGTCTTTTGTTACCGGAAAGGGTGGGATACGAAGGTCTGTTCTTTATTTCATGTCTGCCTTCTCTTCCTTTTCTCGATCGTTATTTTTTTAGATGGCTATTACGGGAACAGAGTCGTTTTGCGCGCTCTTTATATTATTTGATCCCTGTTTAAAATTGGGTCGCGTGACTAGGCGTGTTTGGCAACACTTACTGTCGGACCGACTTTGGTTTGGTTTGGTTTATTTTGTTTTACGGCATATCAACCTCAATGTGTTATTTAATGCCGACAACATTTTTAGGATAGATTCGTATGAATAAAATATGTATTCTTTGGTTTAGATGGGTTAAGTTTATTTTGTTTTATGACATATCAAACTAAATGGGTTATTTAATGCCGACAACATTTTTAGGATAGATTCGTATGAATACAATATGTATTCTTTGGTTTAGATTGGTTTGGTTTATTTTGTTTTGCGGCATATCAACCTCAATGGGTTATTTAATGTTGACAACATTTTTTATTGCTGGTAATATTTTATTTTGCCAAGAATCTGTTCCTGGTAAATACTTTTACTTCAAAATTGTATTGCTGGTATTAATTTTTTACAAAAAGTATTGCTGGTAATAATTAACTATTTGCCCATAACTGGGACCCTAACCGGTGCTACCACCCCGGGACCGACTTTGATTACCCTTGAGTCGAAGAAATTTTCGACATGTTTGTTGTTTTAAAAAGCGATGATTAGAATTTTAATATAATGCAAATATATGAAATTAAAATAAAACAATAACTAATAACTAAACTATAAAATAATCTGAGAAGTAAATGTATTACGTACAGGAAATGCTACGTCTATTTAAATTTTGTTTTATAACTCATTGATATAAAATTTTGAATAAAACCTCGGTTTCATAATTATTTATAAAATAGTAAATTAGCGTGTAAAATGCTCTCTTGAGTATTTTTTAACACATCTATTCATCATCTCTCAGTTGCGTCTCTGTCTTTGAGCAGGGTGCGGCTCAATCAAAGGAGAGAGTTGCAATTGAAGAAAATTATACTGAGAGGTGCCAGCCCTGGGAAAGAACTGTGCTCGCTCCGAAGCCAGCGCAACCGATATTTGCAGGGGGCTCGGAGAATTTTTCTTCCTAGACCGGGTGTACGCGCTCGGGCTCCCCACATTAAACCGACTTTGTGTCACAGCCTGACCTCGTGGCAGATTGAGTAAATACAAATATAAAATGGTAAATAAGAAATATTGCATTCTAAATAAACATTTCCAAGGGAGTGAACCTAATCAGAATAATAGCGGCATCAATGCAAAAACCACCGTTTGGAAATTGTTATTTTTGCGGGAACAAAGGAGGATATTTTCCCTTAAAATATAGTACTTTCGTTGCTGTTATGCCTTTAGCTAATGTTTGTAATATTCTGTATATTTTCTGTCTGTTTACATTCGCAACACCAGCCAGATCGCATATTTCCTTGTTTGTTACACTTTCATTTCAAATGTAAAATAGTTTTTTTTTCTGATGTTTCTGGTTAGACATCCGACGTTATTTGCAGTGCAACCTGGGATTGGTGTCTGAGACATTAAAAGTGATCTCGCAGATATTTAAATTTGATGGTCTTGATTTGAAATAAAATATTTCCGTTTACGTAAATATCAAGGAAAAAAGGTCTTTTAAATGTCATCGCGAATCGATGCAGTTACACGTCTCGGGAGAGCAATCAATAATGAATTTTTAAAGAATTGTAATATTAGGAAAAAAATGAAAACAATCTATATAAAATTCAGCGATATATATATATATATATATATATATATATATATATATATATATATATATATATATATATATATATATACAGGGTGTCCAAAAAGTTCGTGTGCACTTTAAAATATTTATAACTTTATTTGTATTTGCGATAGAAATAATTTGTAAAAAGGATTAGAAAGAAGTAAATCTATATGTTTCTAAGGTTTTATTGAAATTTTATTTCCACATGTCCTCCATCATTAGCAATACAAAGGGTAATACGATTTTGCAGTTCACGGAAAAAAAATGCCAACTGATTTACAGTAATGCCAGAAATCACATTAGTTATTTTAGCTATACTTAAAACTAGGTACATTAAACTTTATAACATTTTTTACAGATTATTTCTATCGCAAATAAAAATAAAGTTTTCCCAAGGCTATTAGCACATAAGGGAATGTAATGGATCCGACTGGAATTCGAACTCGGCTCTCTGATTCTTCACTATGTGCCATCCATTACTCCACCGTGTCTCATAGTCATTTTAAAACACGATGTCGGCGACCGACCTGGATGTTTTCGTTTACACATCTATTAAGATAACTTTAACTGTCATTCCGAATCGATGCAGATAGACGTCTCGTAAGTAATAATGATGATTTAAAAAATGAAAAATTAGGAAAAAAAAAAAAATATATATAAAATTCAACTATATATATACTGGTGGACAATAAAGTCACTATACAGTTACTTACAATAACAATTAAGACAACGTAATTAATCAACAGTCCAGACATTTATTATTAAAATAGTTCTGGTTAATAATAACATTCTATGGTAAACTAGTAAATTAATTACTGATACTATTTGAACTGCAAACCACTTGCTTCAGTGCATTTCCTACGACGTGAGAGAACGCTTCGTCAAATATCACGACACAAATGGTTCTGACGGCTTAAATCTGCGAATGCGTCTCGAATAAATTGCTTGAGGTCATCGATATTTTTCTGTTTGTTTGCAAAAACAAAAACGGAATCTTTGATAATTACTTTTACGTAACTGCATAGTGACGTTTCCGTACCCTGCATATATATATATATATATATATATATATATATATATATATGTGTGTGTGTGTGTGTGTGTGTGTGTGTGTGTGTGTGAACATTGAAGTCAACACTTAGGTGGCCTGACGATTGCGTCTAGCAGGAAACAGACTGTTGCCTCTAGGTGTTGACTTAATGTTCACTTTTAAATTTACACACGCTTTATCTCTGATATTGAGCACTTTATCCCATAAATATAGCACACCTTAAGAGTATATTACTTCATATATATATATATATATATATATATATATATATATATATATGTGTGTGTGTGTGTGTGTGTGTGTGTGTGAAAATTTCTCAAAGTTAACTTTTAGAGAAGACAATATTTATAAATAAATGACAATAGAAAAACAGTAATTGCTGTTTCGTCCAATGTGGACTTTTTCAAAGCAAGAAACGAAATGAATTTAAGTAAACAAAGAAAATTAATAAAAACAAAAAACAGAGTGTTTCCTACATTCCAGTTGCTAAGTTTTTTGTTTTTATTAATTTTCTTTGTTTAATTAAATTCATTTCGTTTCTTGCTTTGAAAAAGTCCACATTGGATGAAACGCGTCAGCAATTAATGTTTTCCTATTATCATTTATTTATAAATATATATATATATATATATATATATATATATATATATATATATATATATATATATATATATATATATATGGAAGGAGATTTTAATCACTTTAAACGCTATTCTTAGAAGATACATATATTTGAGCAGACGTTCTGCTCATTTCTAAACACTATTTTATTTTCGTCTACCGGCCCGAATCTTTCTGTTTACACAACTATTAAGGAAAAATTTGATTTTACATCTCTTCCCTAATCAATGCAGTTACAAGTAGCTGGGGATTAATCAATAATGACAAATTTTACAATTCAACGATATTAACACTCTATTTCAATGAAATCTGATAAAAAAATGAGACAATTTTTGATTTATTACTTAATGATGATGCAAATAAATCATTAAATAAATTTACAAGTTTTACACCAAAACATTACAGAAAATTTTTGACATGTGCTCCGTCTGTATTCCTGCAAATTTCAAATCAATCCTTAGCGTTGGGAAACAGATTTTCAAGCATTTCAAGTGTTATCTCCTGTACTGCCTAACTGAATGCGTTCTTTAAACTCAACTAAACGATTGATATTTTGGCGATAAATCATTGTTTTTTATGAAGTCCCAGGGATTTAGAAAAAAAAAAGATGTGTATTCACTATTAGTTGGCTTCTGAAAGGGAATGAAAATAAAATTAGAAAAATACATTACAAAGTTTAATAAAAATTTAGAAATTTATAGACTTCTAACGCATATAAAGAACGATTGATATTTTGGCGGCAAAACTTTACTTTACCCAATGCAAAGAAATCCGGGGTTGGGGTCAATAAAGATTTGCTTTTATGTATTTATTATCAGTAGAAAGAGAATGAAAATGAAATTAGAAACAAATTTAGAAAGTTCTAAATACAATTAGAACACACTTCAAACACAGATTAAACATGATGAACAGAAATAAAAGTGGGTTTTTGAAAAATGGTCCGATTTCACTGAAATATATAGTTAATTATGGGACACCATATATATATATATATATATATATATATATATATATATATATATATATATATATATATATATATATATATATATATATATAGATATATATAATATAGGAAAAACAACTGAAAAGTTGCAAATAAAAAAAAATTGAATGTTTTTTGTGAAAGTATTTATTTATATTTTACGTATTCATTTTTTTTTAATTTGCAACTTTTCAGTTGTTTTTTCTATATTATATACATATTAAGAAAGTATACGTGGCTTCTCATTATGCTATATATATATATATATATATATATATATATATATATATATATATATATATATATATATATATATATATACATTATAATTTTAAAATTCAACGACATTAACTATTTCAATGAAATCTAGTAAATTAAAAAAAATATTATTTAATTCTGATACAGACCAAATAGATTTATAAATCTTACGCCAAAACTTTACTGAAAATTTTCGACATGTGCTTCGTCTGTCTCCCTGCAAATTTCAAATCAATCCTTAGCGTTGCGAAACACATTTGGAAGCATTTATCTCCTGCATTGCCTAACTGAATGCGTTCTTTAAATTCAGCTAAACGATTGAAAATAAAATTAGAAAAAGACATTACAAAGTTTAATAAAAAACGTAAAAATTTATACACTTCTGACGCATAAGAAGGATGAACAGAAATAAAAGAGAGTTAATTCTGGGACACTCTCTATATTCATGGATATATTTTTTATTATTTTAAACGTTATTTTTATTGTAAATATCTATATTGAAGTAGACGCTACCTAAATTTTTAATCAGTATTTTATTTTCGGCTCCCGGCCTAAATACTCGAAAAAAACGTATTAAAGAAAAAAACCAACCTCCGGTTGGATTCGAACATACGTCTCTCTTTGTAGCAGAAAATTCAATCGGCCACGAATAGCGTTACCGGTTAAGCAAGAATAGATACTGCCTTCAAGCACATCCTTTACGTCTTTTAGATTCCCGAAAGTTTGGTATCCAACATGTAAACAAAGTAAATACTAAGGTTGTATTGGATTTTTATTTATGGCTCAGTTGACAAAAACGTTGGTTGAGTGATACTAAAATTGACTTGCCCCAAAAGGAAGTGAGTTCAATAACCGTCTACAGCAGATGGAACACAAATTTGGAGAGTTGTGTTACCAAGAGTAATTAACTGAAAATGATATATCCAAATGCACGGCACGTGTAATTAGAAAAAAAAAATACTCCCATGGACTAAATAAAACTTCCAAAAAATATCACCTGAAGAAGGCCAAAATCTACAGCAGCTGAAACGTCTTTAATATATCAATAAAGAAGGTGACAACTGTCAAACAGTGTAAATAATTTAAATAATATATATTATTCTCTTCATAAGCCGAGTGGTTTCTGAAAATTTACAGCTTTTATGTTTAGTTGCCGTTCGCAATTCTTCGCTTAACATGACGCCTCTTTCTCACATATTTGTTGAGTCCTGTGAGTGTTAAATTCTTCGAACGTTCTGTCCTCTTTATGTGTCACAAACATTTCCTCTTTGCGCAACTAATTATTATCAAAAATCCCTTTGTAGTTCCTATTCCCCTTTGAACATATTCATTCGTCGCATATCGCATCAACTTAAACGCAGCCCTGTTCTAACCCGCGTATTCTTCTCACAATATTGCACCATTGCTTTTCCGCTATTTGTTAGTGTTTTCAACCGTGCCGCTTGGGCGAGCATGATTCGTAGCATTTCTTGATGTCTAATCAGGAATCAGATGGCAAATTCGTCGCAGACCCCAACCCAATTTACTGAACCGGCTAACCAAATCCACGCGCGAAGATTCGCTATTTTTCTCTTGACGTCGCTCGTGTCTTTGATAAAAAAAGCTATAAAACGTAATGTGTCGTGTTTAGCGTTTAATCACAAGGCAAGCCAACAATGCCTTGGTGCTAAGAGACATAGATTTTTGTTTTAAAACCTTAATTAGTTGTTTCCAGGGCGGGATGGTAGTTATCGCAAAGGTCACATCAATGAACAAGTGAAAAGATAAACCAGAAAAATATATATGTGCAGATACACACACAGACACATATATATAAATATATATATGTGTGTCCAAGCCTGTTCATATCTAATTTTATATATATATATATATATATATATATATATATATATATATATATATATATATATATATATAACTGTTCTTATCTATGTAAATATAAACTTCGATATGCATCACATGTATGTTTATATCTACATATACTTATACACACACACACACACACACACACACATATATATATATGTATATATATATATATATATGTGTGTGTGTGTATATATATGAGTATATGCAGATATAAACATACATGTGATGCATATCGGAGATTATATATACATAGATAAGAACATATATATATAAGAACATATATATATATATATATATATATATATATATATATATATATATATATATATATATATATATATATATATATAAAATTAGATATGAACAGGCTTGGGCAGATATATAGATAGATATGAAAAGACTGAGATAGATAGATAGATAGATAGATAGATATGAGTAAAGCATCAAAAATGGATTTATTTTCACAAATATTTATAAACATAAACTTAAATTTCAATGCACTTAAAACCTTCGAAATTAATGATTTTTAAACAGGATATAATTGCATAATGGAATGAAAATTTCAGATGAAAATTAAGATAATAACGATGTCTCGTCATATATTATACATCCAGTTTATATATATATATATATATATATATATATATATATATATATATATATATATATATTTAAATGTTTCTCTTTCTCTCCCTCTCACTCTCTCTCTATATGTATATATATATATCTAAATATATATATATATATATACATATATATCTAAATATATATATACATATATATGTATATATATGTATATATATACATGTATATATATAATTATATATATGTATATATATACATATCAATATGTATATATATGTGCATGTACATATGCATGTAGGATTATGGAGGAGGGTTGAACAAATCTAGGTCCGACTAAGAATGCCTTTCAAAAGAAAGTTGATTTTTGGAGATTTGATCATATTTTGGAAGTGGGTCGAATCAGAAACTTTTCCTTTCTCTCCACTATAGCATATATATATATATATATATATATATATATATATATATATATATATATATATATATATATATATTATTATATATATGTGTGATTACTTGGTTTCTGCTTCTCTCTCTCTCTATATATATATATATATATGTGTGTGCGTGTGTGTGTGTGTGTGTGTGTGTGTGTGTGTGTGTGTGTGTGTGTTTAAATATCAATGAGTAGACTGAATATTTCTCCACCCGTCCCACTTGTCAGAATCTGGCTAAATAATCAAACGTGAAATGATCAAAGGTCTTTTAACGTCGGGCTGGAAACTTTTCAGCATCCTCTCATCTCCGCCCATTCACACACATAGTACTCTCTCTCTCTCTCTCTATATATATATATATACTTGTAATATTTTTCACTCTCTTCTGTCTATCTATGTGTATATGTAAAAAGGTTAGATGACTAACGAGCCATATAAATGTCGAGTCATTGTCCCATGTGACCAGTTTCCGCTAAATTAGGCCCCACAGGTCGCTAAGATGAAAGGCACTCCTCTTGCCACGCCCATCAGGATGTTCATTAAAGATGTTCATTAACTTTCAGCCACTTTTAACTGAGTCGCCGACTTTTGCTTTGTAAAATAGTGAGTAACGCTCGCCTTTTGATTAGCCGATTTGCTGTGGCTGCTCTAGATCAGTATCCATCGCACCCCGCCTTTCAATCCTGTCGTTTTCTGGGTTTCGTTATATTGCTCATTCTCAGCCCCGCCATTCACTTTCACACACGCACGCACACAAATAATGTGTCATTTTATGATTAGTATCAAAATGACTTCCCCTAAAAATTGAGACAGAGTATATTTCTTACATGGCCATTAAAACAGTAAACTGTGTATGGTGGTGGTGGTGGTGGTGGTTCTTCTTTTTTTCTCCTTTTTCTTCTTCTCCTCTTCCTCCTCGTCATCGTCCTCCTCTTCCTTTTTCTCCTCCTACCTCTTCATCTCCCTCTTCTTCCCCTCCTCCTCTTCTTCATACCCTTTCTCGTCATCGTCATCTTTCTTCTTCTTCTTCTTCTTCTTCTTCTTCTTCTTCTTCTTCTTCTTCTTCTTCTTCGTTGTCGTCGTCGTCGTCGTCTCCTCCTCCTACGTCTTATTTTCTTCTACTTTCTTTTTTCTCTCCTCTTCATCCTCCGCCTTCTCGTCGTTGTCGCCCTCCTTGTCCACGTTCTTCTTCTTCTTCACCTTATCTTTCTCCTCATTCTTCTTCTCGTCGTTGTTGTTCTTATCGTCCTCTATCGTCTTCTTCCTGTTCTTTTTCTCCTCCTCTTCTTCTTCTTTGCCTTTTCTTCCTCCTTTTCGCCCTCATCGCCCTCCTTTCTTCTTCCTCCTCATTCTTCTCGTCATCGTTCTTCTTCTTCTTCTCCTTCTTCTTCTTCTTCTTCTTTTATCTGTCACGTCCCTCAGGCTATAGTCGATCACGTTTCTCCATGATTTCTCCCTTTGCTAAGGCACTCATCATTCTTTCTTCCATCCATTCGCACAAGTTCATCAAGTAAGTGGATCTCGGCGTCCCTCTATCTCTCTTGCCCACAATATGCACAGAGTTGCTCAAGTTTTCCTAGCCCTCATTCTTCATTATATGACCAAAGTATTTCACCTGTCTTACCCTGATTCTTTTTGGATGTTTTTTCAAGAATCTCTAGATACATATCTGAAGATCCAGGCCAGGTGTGGAATCAACATTCAATGCACGAACGACTGAATATAAACACGAAAGATTCTGGCGAGAGAAAAAATGTCTGGTATGACACAGGTAGCAAATTGAAACAGAATTTTTGAGTCAATGTTTATTAAGTTGGAAACGTAAAATTAATGGGAAATTTGATATTCGTCAACGATGAAATGTTTGGCATTTCATACCACTGCAGTAGAAAGGGTGAATCTCGCAGTTCAGAAGAGATATGTAATGGTCCATTTGGCTAAAGAATACCAACAAATAACAATATGAAAAGGGACTACTTCGACGTGGTGTAATGGTTAGTAAGATTGTCTCGCGAGATCGATAACGATTGCGTAGTGAGTTCTATGCACAACGGGTGCATAACACGTTCAGCCTTGTGCCACGTCTAAGCTAGGCTTAGAAAATCATTAAGCCACCTCGACCGGGTGTAATGGTTAGCAAGCTTGTTTCCCTAGAACCATCACAGCTGAATAGTGTGTTCGATCTTCACTGGGTGCATCATGCTTTTGGCCTTGTGTCACATTTAAGCTGTCCTAAGGAAATCAACATACTTCTACAGAAAAAAGGTGTTTCTCCCATTTAATAAGAGATTTCTACTGGTTCAATTTAGCAAAAGAAAATCGAACAATAACAATATGGAAAGAGACTAATTCGACGTGGTGTAATGGTTTGTAAGATTGTCTCGTTAGATCGATAACGATTGTGTAGTAAGTTATATCCACACTGCTTCATACTTTCAGCCTTGTGCCACACCTAACCGACACTTAGAAAGTCATCATAACAATATAGGAAGGGTGACTCTCTTTGTTAAACAGGGAAGGGTATTAATTCTATTTGTTAACGCAACGGGCCGCGACAGGTAATGGGCCGTGGACCATTTGGTGCCGTGCTGCAGAAAAGGATAAAAATTGTTTTTTGTTTTCCCCATTTTATTGACTATCTCAGTCTTGTTTATTATGTTTTGTTATGCGTGTAACCCGACAAAAGAGTTAGTGGAAATTTCAAGCCTCGGCGCAAAAAGCTTGGGGGCCCGATGTGTTAAAGGTTTACCAGTTTTTCGATATTTAAGTTTTCGTAAGGAATCAGCGTATATGCTCGACTACAAAAATCTCCGAAGCCGACCAAGCATAGAAATGAATACAACATAGGAACCAGTAATACAGTAATATGAGCTCTAGTAAAAATACTTACTGAGACATATAAGCCCCAAAGATTAATACACTGATGCTCGCAAAGACACAAGGATAAAAGCGTTGATTGAATCCAGTGACTTGTCCCAGACAGTTGTGTTCAATACCTGGCTGAAGTGAACAAAAACTTGATACCGAGACCCCGGGAAAGGCGTGGTACTTGGACCAGAACAATCTACCCGGGGGAAATTAAAGGATTCAGTTCGAAATTCCAAACACCCGACGAAGGTCGACCAGCCGAAATATCGCGAAAATGTCAACGAAGAGGAGGACAACAGTCTGAACTATGCAAATAGTGTAAATAATTACAATATCTCAAATCAGAAATATAGACAGCTTCTGAAGAAGGTCAGATCCATATACGACCGAAACGTCGTGAATATGGTAATGAAAATGATGACAACAGTCCGAACGATGAAAATTGTGAAAATAACTCATCTCAGAAATAGAGACGGAAATTGTATCCTTTTGTTAAAAAAGTTATCTAATTTTGCCATACAATTTTCTGTTTAACCTTGTTAAAAAAGAAAATTAAAGCAAATGGAAAATAGAGCGAATTTACCCCGTGGTTGTAGCGCGTATTAGGGTCCCAGCTATGGGAAAATAGTTTAATCCAAACTGGGATCAAGGCACTATGAAAGTATAAACATAGATCTTTATAGTAAAAATACGAGAAACACATTTTTGAAGAAAAAATATTACCAGCAATACATTTGACTATCGAAAAAATCCCTCTTTACAAAAATACGTCAATGAAACCTGATATACACACGGATTTCTTACAAAGAATACATATTCCATTCATACGAACCTATCCTAAAATCTTTTTGGCATTTATTAACCCATTAAGGTTGATATACAGTAAAGCAAAACAAACCCCAAAACTGATCTACAAACTGATTTCTTACAAAAAATACATATTCCATTCACACGAACCTATCCTGAAAATCTTGTCGGCAATAAATAACCTGTTGAGGCTGATATACCGTAAAGCAAAATAAAGCAAATCAAATTACGGATGCTCACAAACGATCGTTCCCTTTTGCCGCTCCATTAAGTACGGCATTCCTCCTACCATGCATTATCTTTATAAGAATCAGATCAAACCAAATATGGCTTAGCGCTTCCATATCTGAACTGTAACAGGCAATGTGAGCGATGCATTAATTTCAAACCTATAGTTTCCTTCCCCCAAACAAATCTCAACACTGCCGCTATTTCCATGGCAAATGTTCAAACGATCTACATAACTAAGTTCCACCAGTTCGGAATTTTAGATCTAGGCTCCGCTGTGTCATGTACAGCTGGTCATGTCATCTTCACCGCACTCTGGTATTCCAATTGTAAGAAGGAAGATTCATTTGAACATTTTCTTTCCAAAGAACAACGACCTTGACGAAAAGCCTCCTGGGATGATGCTCATTAATAACTACAATCTTAAATCCTGAGTGAAACATTATCTATCCTACATATCCTCAATATAAATTTGCTTCAATTTCTTATGTCCATACAATAACCCCACGAAAACTCTTCCTTAAGTGGCTCTTGGGGCTTGTAAAGGGTGTCCAATAGCGTAAAGAATTTTCAAAAATCAAGTTAAAATAATATTAAAAATTGTTTTGTGAGTTTCGTTTCTTTTCCAATATTACTCGTTCGTTCCGAGCTTTCTATATAAAGAAATTAAAACTCTTAAGAGGCTGCTCTCTAATCACTACAAACTATGGACTCCTAAGTGAACCGTTATCTATCTTCGATATAGTTACAATCTGTACTTATTTCTTCTTCTTAACTCCATACAATAACCTTATAAATTAACCCTCTTCCTTGAGTTGCTCTTAGGCATTAGAAAAGGTGATCAATAACGAAAAAATATACAAATGCAGATAATGACCCACTCTATCATGGCCAGTTTTATATTCAGTGGGTTCTGACACTGTGCAACCTGACACAAGATAGTCAATTGTTTCTGAATATTTTCACAAAATCTGTATTTACTGTTAGCATAATTATTATTATTATTATTATTATTAATTAATTAATTAATTTATTCATTAGTTCCAGGTTTTATCATCTGGCCTTGATTCAGTAACCCATCTCAAATCTCAAAATTCCACAGAATCTTTTTTTTCATGGTGTAATGTTTAGCTAGATTAGACAGTATCTGTATATATTTCTGAGATGAGGTATTATGTACACTATTTACATTATTCGGACTATTGTCCTCATCTTTGTCGCCACATTTATTACAACGTTTCGGTCGTTACGCGCTCCAGCCTTCTTCAGGTGGTTGGAATGTCGAACTGAACCCTTTATTTCGCTCACTGGGTTAGACTGTTTAATGGATGTCAGTTATCTCCTGTTAATTTCCCTCTGAAAGTTCTCCACTGCCTTAGCCGGGTATTGAACTCACACTCTTTGGGTCCTGTCAGTGGATTTAACTAACGCCTTTATCCACTGTGCCAGGTGTCCTTGATAGTCTGAATAATGTAAATAATGTACATAATACCTCATCTTAGAAATATAGACAGATACTAAAACAAAATATTAAACTTTTCTTTGTGAGTTTCGTTTCCTTTCAAATAAATCTCGTTTATTCCGAGTTTACTATATAAAGAAATGAAATGTCTTATTGAAATACGTTTGGCTGTATTGCTTAGCTGAACAATACGGTAAAGGAATAAACAAAGTGTAAACAGTTTAACCATGGCATGTTTAAAATTGAAATAAGTGATTTCTATTGAATTTAATTATTTTCATTTACGGCTTTCGTTTTATTGCAAGCATCGATACATACCGTTTGCAATCTTCTGTCAGAAATGACGTCTAATCACTTCTGCAATTTGAATTGCACCGTTACAACAGAGAAGACTGCATTTCAGAAGAATTACATTAATATAGAATAACACGGTTTATATTTTGATATCAAAGTAAATAATTTTGTTTACGTCAAATGTTAAATACAATAGACAAATCAAAAGATTTTTTTCTTTTTGGTAATCTTTATTTATTTATGCTTACTGATAATTTGAGATAAGTTTTCTTGCTTTTTATATTAAATAAGATGCAATGCTTGTTGCATAAGGTTATTGCCATTGATAATAGAAACGATGAAACGGGTTCGAATTTAAGTTGGCAATATTCATTTTTCATTTTTCGGGGATGTCACGCATATGGCACCAAACCTGTTCAGAAACTGTAGAGAAAAATGGCTATGAGGGTGTCAAAAAGTGTAGTGCGGTGCTCGCCGGCAGGCCATCTATTTTTTTCTTTTTCTTCTTCGGTCGCCTCAAGGAAATAAATTGCGTGGCTCCCTTTCTCGGTCGTTACACTGGGGAGTTGTGAAACAGACACCAACTCAGCCGCGCCTACTTCGACTTCCTCGTTGTCCGTCTGTCAATCCGTACGTCCAGAGCTATTGCACGCTGTCCACCGAATGACTTCGGTTCTGTCGTGCTGCTGGCACGCCGCTTTTTATGCTATTCCAATACGGCCAAAATTTGCATGTGTGCAAATATCGTCTCGTTTTGGACGAGATAGGTGCGCATAAATTGTGTCTTAAATAGCGGCCATGTTTCTTTTTGCCATCTTTTTGCGGGCAAGACACGTTCGCGCTCGTTTCGAATTCTGAGGTAAGTCATGTCTTTCGTCACAGAAATATCCCAAATCTCATTCTGTATTCAACCGATCAATGTTTAAAAATTATATTGTGTGAGTGAAGTCTGAGAGTCTTGACGAAGATCATCCTTCTTTGAACATTGTGAAATGACAATATACAATTACAAAGAACTGTGCCACATAACAGAAAAGATAACGTTTGAAGACTGCCAACAGCAGCAACAATGAAAATGGATAGCACATGTAACTGGAAGATAAAATAAGGGCGCCATCACGATGTTTGACATCAAATTAAAAAAATGTTTAGTAAGGATATCCCCATTAATACTTGATAGAGCCATAACAGCTACTGGATTTGAGAAAGCTACTTTCAGGAAAAATATTTTAACATAAGAGTTTTATAAATTTCAAACGATAGCAGGTCCGGTTTTTCTGTCAATAAAATATTACCTCGTAAACTAATATTAACATTACTGTTATATAGGAATAAAGTGTCGCTGCCGACACTTGAGTCTGAACATAGATCGCCAGTTAACAAACACAAGTGATCACAATTATTGAATTAAGTGGACCACGTGACCATGGGAGAAACACATATATGTAGGAAGTAGCTGACGACTAATGATTGTTATTTCTATCCTATCCTCTATTACTATTCGGATCGCTATTTCTAATCTATCCTCAATACTATTCGGATCTCTATTTCTACTCTATCCTCTATACTATACAGATCGCTATTTCTACTCTATCCTCTATACTATAAGGATCGCTATTTCTACTCTATCCTCTATACTATACAGATCGCTATTTCTACTCTATCCTCTATACTATAAGGATCGCTGTTTCTACTCTATCCTCTATACTATACGGATCGCTATTTCTACTCTATCCTCTATACTATAAGGATCGCTATTTCTACTCTATACTATACGGATCGCTATTTCTACTCTATCCTCTATAATATACGGATCGCTATTCCTACTCTATTCTCTGTACTATACGGATCGCTATTTCTACACTATCCTCGATACTATACAGATCGCTATTTCTACTCTATCCTCTATACTATACGGATCGCTATTTCTACTCTATCCTCTATACTATAAGGATCGCTATTTCTACTCTATACTATACGGATCGCTATTTCTACTCTATCCTCTATACTATAAGGATCGCTATTTCTACTCTATTCTCTATACTATACGGATCGCTATTTCTACACTATCCTCGATACTATACAGATCGCTATTTCTACTCTATCCTCTATACTATACTGATCGCTATTTCTACTCTGTCCTCTATACTATTCGGATCGCTATTTCTACTCTATACTATACGGATCGCTATTTCTACTCTATCCTCTATACTATACGGATCGCTATTTCTACTCTGTCCTCTATACTATTCGGATCGTTATTTCTACTCTATATTATACGATCGCTATTTCTACTCTATCCTCTATACTATACGGATCGCTATTTCTACACTATCAACGATACTATACAGATCGCTATTCTCTATTCTATTCACAATACCATTTCTCTATACGGGTTACTACTCGTTGGCTACTATTCGAGCGAGTATTGTCGAGCAAGTACTATTGATGAGAGGGATATCCGAAGGCGCCTGACACCAGTATTGTTCAATGGCGTACTACAGTTGTATCTGCGATTACAAAGTCTCTACTACAACGAGCATTGCGTTGATATCACAAAAGTGGCAACGGGTGTTCGTTGACATCGGAAAAATTACCATTACAAACACGGCTGTACGTTTATACTAACTTTTTCTTTAGTGATTTATTTTATTTTCATTCGATCGAGCTAGCTAGAGACATTCATGAAACTATGACGCCATCTGTCACGGTCCTGCATCATGGTCGAAAGGATATTAGGGTGGGATTCTGTGACATGACATAGCTGGTCAATGTAGGCGGTTGCTGGGTGACCAACTATTTTTACTCAATGGCTTGGTGTCCAGAGTAGTAGATCACTTGCAAGTTCTTGTTTTGCTCGCCATCAACGTCCTGCAAAGCGCATTCTGCGTTGGCGTGAGATTGGAGAAATCTCAGGGATTGCTCCATAGAGCTATGATTTAGTTGTTGTCTCCAAGAGATGTTAAGTGCAGCTTCAGGGGTAGATTCTATCAAGATTTAACTCGAAGAATTTAGTTAATATCCCTAGCAGTAGTATCTTACATTAAAACCGCCTTTACAATGGCGCGAAAGAATCTCCGTTTGAGGTTGTCTTGTAGATCAGATTTCTAGATTATATCCATTTTATTCAAGACGGCAGGGAGTTAGCTATGCAGAATTTCGCATCCTTTTCAGTAGAGCTTATTTCGCTTTCTAGGTATACAAGAGTGAAATTAAGTCAAAACTGGAGTATTACGGCCATGTTGGTGCTGGAGCTAGACAGTCCTATTATTTTATTCTTCATAGATTTCAAAACGTTTATGCAGACTTTTGAAGGAATTGATATTCATCATTCTGCCGGCGCTTTTCAACATGCACAACGTCACAATCCTGTTGCATCTCTACGGCTATATCCATGGCAAAGTCCTTTTAAAGCTCGGAAATTTCATTTCCCTCGTGTTCCAAATATACGATGAAAGTTCCTTTCAAACAGAATCTTTTCCCAGGAACGACTACTTTTTGGAAAATACTCTCACATGAGGGCTTCCCTGAAATGTACAATTTTAGCTTTTTCAATTCAAAGGTCAAATTTTGTCCATTCACATAACCCATATGATCACCAGTTTGAACTACCTTTTCTTCCATTTACACACATTGGTTATCTTTATTATTTAGCATGTAACTTCACCTTGAGGGATTCTCGAGTCTCTTCTTTAGTGGGTTTCAGTAAGAATATCTCATCAAATCGAATTTAAAGTTCTGCTATAAATTATTGAGAATTAATTATGTTGATGATGCTAGTAAAATTTTAAGAGTACCTTTTTACGGCTTATCCGACATTTGCATTTTATTTAAAGACAGAAAGTATTATAGCCCTCCCGAATATTTACACTTTAAACTTATTTTCTAGCGTTACATAAGGAACCCACATTTTCTCCTCCATAATAAGGATATGCTGATAAATAACATGGAGGAGTAGAGGAGGATTCATACCATTTCCAAGATCTATTTGCACATAACGAACCCGACTGGAAATGAAACTCTGCTCACCGATTTCAAATTCTTCGCCGTTATTCATTACACCGCCCGCACATCGAAGCTTACAGCACTTGGAATTCCCAAGAGGTCACCCATTTCGGGACTGACCCGGCTCGACGTTGCTTGACTTCAGAGATCGTACTACAGCTGTTGTTTCAACGTGATATTGCCGTAAAACATTCCTCCCCCCACCGTAAATACAAGTTTACAGTAACTGACATCCCCAAGCGGTCACCGTTTCCGACACAGACCAGTATCGATGTTGCTTAACTTCGCTGATCGTACGGGAACCGGTGTGTTTCAACGTGATTACATATAAGACCTTTAAACCAACCGTACATCCAAGCTTACAGCACTTAGGATCCCGAAGCGGTCTGACCAGTATCGATGTTGCTTAACTTCGGTGATCGTACGGGAACCGGTGTTTCAACGTGATACAGCCGTAAACCATTTACACCAATCGTACATAGACGTTTACAGCACCTGGCATCCTCAAGCGCGCACCCGTCCCGACACTGACCAGGCTTGACATTGCTTAACTTTGTTGATCGTACAGAAACCTGTTTCAACGTGATATACCTGTAAGTACTTTAAACCAACCGCACATCCAAAATTACAGCACCTAGAATCCCTAAGCGTGCTCACAAGTCTCGACGTTGCTTAACTTCGGGGAACGTACGGGAACCGTTGTTTCAACGTGATACATCCGTAAAACATTTACCCCAGCCGTAGATTATCTAACCTTATATAACATTAAGTCACGTCTTTTAACTTTGGGTGCTATTTATCTTCGATCTCAATTGTAATAATAACAATCTATATAAGAGGGCCATTCAATAAATAAGGTGAATTTTTTGGTATAAGGACTTCTAATACAGATAGAAGCTTACTTTTTTATTTTTCAACGTAGTCTCCCAGCACTGTCACACACTTTTCCCATCTGTGCACAAGCTTCCGTATTCCCTCAGCGTAAAAATATTTTGGACTGATGTCTCAGCCAGTCGCTCACAACAATTTTGACTTCATCGTCACTTTTAAACTTCCTGCCTCTCGTGAACGCTTTCAAGGGACCAAACAGGTGAAAGTCTGAAGGGGCAAGGTCTGGGCTGTAAGGGGGATGAGTGAGCAGTTCCCAGCCCAGCTCGTTGATGGTCTGCACCGTTTGGGCTGCTGTGTGAGGCCTTGCGTTGTCATGATGCAAGATGACTCCTTCTGACTGATTACCGCTGCGTTTGTCCCAACAGATAAGCTCAAAGTCCTTTCAATGTCATCCACTGTCACCCTTCTGTCAGACTGAATGGGTCATTGACTGATTCGATCATCTCAGGAGACCTTACTTCTGTAGGCCTCCCAGGCCTGTCTTCATCCTCAACACTGCTCCGTCCTTCTTTAAACAATTTAGCCCACTTGTAGACATTTTTTGGCTGAAACATGTGGCACCATACACAGTTGACATTCTCCTATGAATTTCAACTGGTTTGCACCCTTCAGCAACCAAAAACTTGATAACTGACCGCTGTTCAATCCTGGAGCATGCTTCTTGGTCGGCCATCTTTGTTAATCGCCAAAACTCTCAAATTTTGTTTTTAATCTGCAAAAGAAATTAAATCCATGTGAAAAAGAAGTAAAACAAAAAAAAGAAAAAAAGAGTAAGCTTCTATCTATATTAGAAGTCCTTATACCGAAAAATTCAACTTATTTATAGAATGATCCTCGTAAAAGTATAAATGTACTTAAAATGGTCGTTTTGGGTGGGGTAACATAATCAGCAAAAGAAACATGAATAGAAACAATGTATGCTAATCGACAATCCTTCATCTTGTGATACCGATTATACATAATTCTATTAATATAAAGAAAACAAATATGAGATGTAGAGAACTGGTCAAATATTAATCATAATCAAACAATGTTTCGTGCAAGAATTTCGGAAAAATTGATCTCTACTACTGAGTGTAAATGCAATGAAAATACCCGGAAGGTAAGCTAAACAATTTTTTTTTCAAACTCAATAATGCTGCATAAAATAGATTTAGACAACTTCTGTCGATTAAAATTCGGTGTAAAAGCAACAGAAAATAGCATTGAAAAACAGCATAAAAAATAATTATAAGTCACAATGCTTGATGTAAGATTGACACGACTACAAACTGGGGTAAAGTAACAGTGAATGGGGTAAATATTCGTCACTGATAATTGACAAAGTCTCTTGAAGACATTCTTTTTTTCTCAATCATTTCATTCCAATGCTAGGCAATAAAAACCACTAAGAGACAAAGGTTTACTGGTTGTGAAAGACGAAGAACGAAGAGAAATATCTTAAGACATTACATAACGATTAACATTGAATTTAAGTTTTTTAAAAAACCAATGTTGTCGGGAAAGAACGGAGCAGGAAGGGAGAACTATAAGCGTGAATTAATAGAAACAACTTACACAACAATATATATATATATATATATATATATATATATATATATATATATATATATATGTATATATATATATATATATATATATAAATATATATATATATATATATATATATATATATATATAAGGTCATCCCATAAGCTCTGTCCAAATTTTAACTTTTTGTTAAAATGAACGAAATTTAAAGAGTATTTTATAATGTCTAATGGAGCTGAACATTGTTTTTATATTTAGATGCATTTAAACTGATCAAATTTTATTTCAGAGAACAATAAAATTAAATTTTGTTTGATTAAAACCCTGCTAACATGGAAGTACCCAAGAATCATTTGAGGCACATAATGCTTTATGAGTTCAAGAAAGGAAACTCAGCAGCCGAAGCGGCTAGAAACATTCACTCATTTTATGGAGAGGAATGTGTGAATGAAAGAACTTGCAGAAGATGGTTTGCAAAATTCAGAGGTGGAGATTTCACCCTTGAAGATGAAGATCGAACCGAACGTCCAGTTGAGTTTGATGAAAAGCTTCTTGTAGCAGCCCTTGAAGAAAATCCCGATTTATCAGTTGAGGAATTGGCAGTGGTTCTCATTTCAAACCATACAACTGTTCATCGTCATCTTCAACAACTTGGAAAAGTTCCTAAACTTGGAAAATGGGTGCTTCATGAATTGTCTGAAAACAACCTCAAATCCCGAGTTGACATCTGCTCTTCTCTCCATTCTCGCCAACTTGTTTCACCTTTTTTTGATAGACTTGTGACTGGTGACGAAAAATGTATCTTTTATCGAAATGTTAAGCGTCGTAGACAGTGGCTTGGTAAAGGGGAAGTACCACAGCCACAGCTGAGAACGGAACTTCATGGGCAAAAGGTTTTTCTTTCAATCTGGTGGGATTGCCAAGGAATAATCCACTTTGAATTCTTACCACCTAATGCAACAATTAATGCTCAAATATACTGTCAGCAATTAAAGCGTTTGAACCAAGCTTTGAGGAAAAAAAGACCTGCTGTAGTGAATCGAAAACGGGTGATGTTTCATCAGGACAATGCGCGACCACACAAGAATCACGTCACAAAAGATCGAAGAACTTGGTTGGGAGAAAATTCCTCATTCACCTTATTCTCCCGACCTTGTTCCTTCAGACTACCATGTTTTTCGTAGCTTACAGAATCATTTGGAAGAAGGAGCTTTTGTAACACAGGAAGAGGTTAAAACTGACATTTGTGAGTTCTTCGAATCAAAGCCAAAAGAATTTTACAGTAATGGAATTAGTAAGCTTGTTAATAGATGGAAGGAATCATAGATAATCAGGGAAAATACATTGTTGATTGAATCTGTAATTAAATGTAACATTTGGTCACTTGTTTTCTTTATTCAAAATTCGGACAGAACTTATGGGATGACCTGATATATATATGTATATATATATTAATCATTTCACCAAAAGCAATGTGGTAATGCCACTAGTTTCGCTCGCAGAGGGATAACAGAGTCTAAAGTGAAAGAGAAAACTGAGAATAGGTGGGTTGAGGAGAGCACAAAACATGAACGGTGTTCAAGAAGACAGAAAATGGAAATTGACGTTTCTCTTACGTTTTTGTGATTGTAATTATTAAGGAAGCTAGGAAAAAAATGTAGGTAATTCCACAGGAGGAAAGTGCGAGAAAAAATGTTGGAGTAGAATTGGTGGTTAAATTTAGCTATTTCAGCAATGAACGATTGGAGACTTAGTTGCCAGTTTAGTAGCACGTTTAGATTCATGAAGTCTTGGCATCCGGGGGATAAGTTCGTCAGAGCAGTTGTCATAAACAACTGTAGAAAAAGACAGAGTTAAGCCACATAACGTAGGTGATAATATGACTGATGTCAAGATGTCTGATCAGGATCGATTACATTACAGATCTTCTTTGGATTTTGTCAAGAATCTCGGGAATATACAACATATGCCAATAGTATTCAATGCATGGTCGAATGGAAGATTTATAAATGTGCTAGATGGTTTCTGACGAGAAAACTTTTCTGCCACTACACAGTGGACCATCTTTTCCCGCAGTGTGGTTTTTAATCATTTCACCCGATGCAAGGCAGTGAATCCAATTATCCACAAGGGGTTACTGAGTGTGAAAGAATAAGATAAAATAGAAACATTATTATGGAGCGAGAAGAGTAGAATAGTAATTCGGAAGAATAGATAACGATTGAGATTACATTTTAATTTTGGAAGATAAAAAGTTGGCTGGAAACTATGGCGGCGTAAGAGATTTCCACAAGCGAGAAGTGCGAGAGAAGAAATATTTCAAGTTACAGATCCGGACAATTCGAAAAGAAGTGTAAAAGTGTCAGAAATAATAATGGAAAAATTGGGCATATATACATCGTAATTGCAAAGTTTTCCTGAAAGAAATTCAGATGAGTGCAATCAGTGTAAATTCACTGGAAATATGAAAAGGGCATGATGCCAAGTTTATCATGAACCAAACACGCGAGCAACTTTTTAGTGTCTGCTTTTGCTTGTTTAGCAACATGTCAACACCTCATGGGTCATTTAATGTCGAAATTTAATTTTCTTGGTGAGCTTTGGTTTATTTTTTTAAAAATCTATTCCTGGAAATTTATTTTACTATAAAAATCTATTGCTTCTATTTTTATACTTCCATAATATTTTCCCGCCATTTTAGGTGTTCACTATTTTCCAATAGCTGGCACCCTAATAGGTGCTGCCACCCCGGGTCATGGTGGGCCTGGGAGCAACAGCAATTAAGAAATGGTTCCATGATTCGCAAAAACTCCCCATCAAAAGCCATGCTGCCATATATTAGTTTATCGTCATAGCCAGGACGAAAACTTTAGAGAAAATATCAGGAGGTGGCGGTTGAAATTTCTAGGACACATAAAGAAGATAAAGGGTTTGAAAAACCTTAAACTGGTATAGAGTGAGGTTAAAGTTTTTTTAAGGGTCTCTCTCTCTCTCTCTCTCTCTCTCTCTATATATATATATATATATATATATATATATATATATATATATATTCATCCACAGACAGACTGTTTCGCTGTATCTCTTCAGTTGGGCAAGACGTCCGATTACTTCAAGCCGGGATAAAAACCCGCCCGAACTGGCATCAGTGAGAGGTCCTACCCCACTGGCTACCGTCGCACGGCAGAGAGAAACGTAAATTTTAACGTTTTCTACGAAATACGCCAGTGGCCCGGAGGACAGAGAGTGATAGCGATAAGGTATAGACAGAAATATCTAGATAGAGAGAGAAAGAGATAAGGAACAGATATTATATATATATATATATATATATATATATATATATATATATATATATATATATATATATGTATATAAATAAATATATATATATATATATATATATATATATGTATATATGTATGTGTGTGTATATATACATATATATATATATATATATATATATATATATATATATATATATATATATAGATAGATAGATAGATAGATAGATAGATAGATATATATATAGATAGATAGATAGATATATAGATAGATAGATACGAATACACCGGGATAGATGGATAAATAGATAGATATATAGATGCATGTATGCATTTAAACACGCTGAGATAGATGCATACATACATTTAAACACGTTGAGAAAGATAGATAGATAGATAGATATAAACACGTTGAGATAGATACATACATACATCTCAACACGCTTGAGCTAGCTAGCTAGCTAACTAGATAGGTAAAATTCTGTGAATACACTGAGATAGATAAAAGCAGACTGAAAGAGTGGGAAGCAGACATAAAAAATATAAATGTGAAAC
Source organism: Acanthosepion esculentum (assembly GCA_964036315.1). Classification (NCBI taxonomy): domain Eukaryota; kingdom Metazoa; phylum Mollusca; class Cephalopoda; order Sepiida; family Sepiidae; genus Acanthosepion; species Acanthosepion esculentum. Next base: position 928,726 of record OZ038505.1, read on the forward strand.
GACGCAGACAGACAGAAAACACAGGCATATATATATATATATATATATATATATATATATATATATATATATATATATATATATATATCGGCTACGGTCTCTAAGCGTTGGATAAATAAAGCAGCTGTTTCGAAATGATGAGAACACGAATCGTTTATTGTGAATTTTTCTCCCTGAGGAATTCAGATGAGTGGCAAGAGGATGAATACGAAAACAAAACATCGTGGAAACACACGCAAACAAATGCACACATAGAGAAAAAACCTTGCAATATTCTAGATTCCCATTGGGATATATCCAATATGTCCTTCCAGCAGTTAATATTTTAATGGAATCGAAAAATCTTGCTATCATGACTGTGCGTCCGACCTGTTCGCGCCATTTCTCTCGGTAAAGGAAATGTCCTATACATAGATTATACACAGGGACACAGTTTGCCTGTATAGAGGCCTACAAAAGTCAGCGCTGAAAGGATACTGTCAGGAGATTTTATTGCAAATATTGCTTGTCAAGACTGTTAAAGTGTTGGACATACATTATTAAATAGCGTGGAGGGTTTGGGACTTGTATCATTTTTTTTTTAAATGAGAGTGAAATGAGGATGGTTTATGGGAGAAGTAGGAATAAAAAAGATTATTGGAAAGAGAAAGAACACTGAAGGAAAGACGAGATCCAATCTCACTACACCCACGCCCAAAAAACCGTGAAATAGAGAGCGAAAATTTAAGAGCGACGGCGATTTACATCCATACTGAGTATTAGAATTGTTGGCTAAGGTAGTTGCGTATTCACGTCAAAACTATTCATCGGTATCCAAGTTGGACAACCGTTAGACGTTCTATGTTTTCATGGTAGGTTAAAACGTTCGCATTCAGACCATGAGACCCGGGGTCGAATCTTACTTTGGTCGATTTGTCAGGAAGTAGATTTCCTGATGTTATCGGAATGGAGCGGTTGATCCCAGCATGCAGCACCTTTGGAAAGGGCCTGAAACCCATACCACGACCTGACCCAAGTCTTGTGAGTGAAATTATGTAGACAGAATCCTTGGTGCCGGCGATAGCTGTGCTAGCACGAAGTCACAAGTGGCTGAGCGATTGGGCGTGTTGGCCTTGTTCAAATTGCTGATCACTCTAGATAACACTCTCTTTCCCAGAAACTGTAACTAAGGTCTGCTCAGCATAGTTGCAGTATAGACCACAGGCTGGCTGTGTGGGGTGTTGAATAAACACAAATGCGCCTGAGCAAGCGCCTACAATAGGGATTAGCTAGCCGCCCTAGTAGACGGGTATAGTAGAATACGAATGGCCAGCTATACTATACTATACATATTATATGTTTCTATCTTTATACAGCAATTTAACCTGTGTATCTGATTACATTCAGCGGATTCAAGAAATATAACCTGATTTTTCAGATATACCCGGTGTAACAGCAACATTTTCCAAATCGTATAACAGCCTAAATGTCCATCTAAAAAAAAAGTTTTTATCTAAAAAAAACACTAAACTAAGTTTCTTTTTTTCATGTTTTCAGATAAAACGTTTAGCCATATTGACACCATTTGACATATTCAGCTAGAAAGAGAACATGTTAAAATCGTTTTGTGTCGGCCGCACAATGTCTTCCAAAGTGAGCAATGGTGGGAGGAAAATGATCATTCAGGCCTTCAGTGATGGTACCAACATTCATAGTCTGGCTTCCATCTTCAAAGTCCATTGAAGAACCATCAAGTGAGCGCATTAGAGGGTTAAAAAAGGGTGAAAGTAGAGAGAAAAACTGGACCAGGGTGTCACAACCGGAAGAGGGATCATCGTTTCAAATTAGATCTAAAGAGGTCCAGTAGAAAAGATCCAACTCAATCAGTAAGACTTTTGGCACGTGAGAGAGGAGTTTCAGCTATGACAGTTCGAAGAGCATTGAAAAGAGACTTGAAAATGAAATCGTACGTGAAAAGTTTGAGGCACCCCGTTACTCCAGGACAGAAGTTAGAAGGTTAGAGAAGGAGAACATCATCTTGAATAAGTTGGAAAATGATCCTGGAATAATATATATATATATATATATATATATATATATATATATATATATATAAATATAAAAGTGAACATAGAAGTCAACACTTAGAGGCGACAGTCTGTTTCATGCTAGATGCAATCGTCAGGCCATGAGTGCTGTTATTTTTCTCGGCTATTTATATATACGGGTCAGTGGTGCATTGTAGGTAGTCTAGTTTGGCGGTTATTTTACCGGAAGTGGTACATTTGTTTATTTATTTATTTGTGTCAAATTATTTTGCTTTTTATTTTTTTTTTAGTCGCGATTTGATGAGAAAGACTGAAACAGTTAAAAAAGTATTCCATAACATTTCAGCTTGTGAAGAAGACCGGTATGTCAAACCCTAACAAATAACTTTAAGGTCTCCAAATCGACAACCCGGACTTCAATATTCTATTATATAAAATATTAATTGAATCTTTCATTAAAAATACAATTATTACATCAGCAGTTGCCATGGAAAACTGAAATAAGACCGTATTTCAGTACTTTGTATATATATATATATATATATATATATATATATATATATATATATATATATATATATATATATATATATATAAATAAAGGGAAGAGGTTATAGTAGATCCAACGAGAGAAAAGTGTGTATATTAAAAAGAAGAGAGAAACCGTAAAAGTTTTTGATTGTAATAGGAATTAAAAAAAAAAATATATTATAACTTATTTTCCATAATTTTACTACATGGGTTTCCGGTCTCTCAACCTTCATCAGGCAAAGCGTGGAGTTTTCCACATATTATTAAAAATAATTAATTTTTTCATTTATGTTTTTCGATGTTAAATATTCTCGATATGAGACATTCTCTTTTTTGTGTGTTAGTGACCGTATATATATAATTATATATATATATATATATATATATATATATATATATATATATATATATATATATATATATATAGACAAACTATCATCTACGGACCCCGCATCAACGGAGTTCGGATACAACGGACAAAATCTGTAGGTAAGTAAAAGAAAAATATCTGTAGGAAAAAACTTCCAAAATTTCGAGCGATGTATTACAAAATTTCGAGCTTAGCAGAACGTGCCGTATTAGTTCTCAAAGTGAGCGCTTGGCGGCGGTGCGGGCCTGTCAATTGTAAACAATGACAGGTATACGATATTTTAACGCCTGCGTAGGAAAGTAGCTATTGGAAATCTATTATTTTTGTTATTATGATTAATATATCTATTAAGTATATATTTATTCATGCCATATATACATGTTTATAATATTTTCATTATGATCATAACTACTGTTAATTACTATAGAGAATTTATAACTAAAAAATAATCCCTTCCCATCTACGAACAATTGGATGTAACGGACCCCTATTAACCCGTTGCCGAGAGGTTAGTATATATATATATTTAAAAGAATTTATCTTCAATATATTCCGCTTGGAATCCAACACACTTGCCCTAGCATCGTTTCCACCTTTCAAAAAACATAAAATGAGGAGACATTTTTTGGGAATTGCCATTAGGGGCCTCAACATTTACTCTTTAATTGTGAACACCTTTTTATCATTTCACCACAAGCAAGGCAATAAAGCCACAAAGACGCAAGGGGCGTGAAAGAATATGAGAAAACGAAAAACATTGTTAAGGAGAAGGAACAATGAATGAACAGGAATTAAGACGACAAAGATAACGAATGATATTGCATTTAAATTTTTGAAGGTCAAAGTTCACTTTAAAACTAGAGGTCGGAAGAGAATTCCACAAGAATTGCGAGATAAGAAAGTGTTATATATTTGGGAAGAATTAAAACAGACGATGGAAGAGGTAATCAAGGAATCGGCAGGAGCATAAGAACACCGAAAGTATAACATATTAAGAGGAAAAAAACGTATTTTCAGAGTGTTCGACTGCTGAATAATATCAACCTTCCTATATTGTAGTGGATAGAAGACAATTTCCTCGCAGAAGAAGAGAAAACATGGGGCAACAAATATATGATTATTTGTAAAGATGATGGACATAGCAGGAAGGAAATAAGTGAGTAACAAGACAATGAAAAAGACAGTAGAAATTTCTCGGACACTTACTAAGGAAAGCGGGTTTAGAGAATTTGCCTCTCTCGAAGCAACAATTATAGAGAAAAAAAGCATACTAAAAATGTTGTATATGGAAGATAGAACAGGAACTGAAATGTATAGAAAGTGACAAAACATTGTTTAGAGATATAAAGAATAGGAAGTTGTGGATTGCCATGATCTCCGAATGGGTAAGGTAAATAGAAGAATAATCTATTGTCGTATGTGCAGTAAGAATCCTTCAGATTGTTGGCTAAATTTTATCAAGACAGCACAGTCAGTCTTCGAGATATTTAAAATGAATTACTGAATAATTTCTAGACACACAACGTATGAGGAAGCGGTTAGAATTCATATTTTGCAAGTTATTCCTACAGTTTATTTTACTGAATACACTTGTATGTCATAAATACGTTTTTTTATCTGTGAAGATTAGGGATTATTGAAACGAAAATGTAATGCTATGAAAATTAAAAAAAGAAAAAAGTCTTTTTTTAAAAATCTGGGAAAATATGGAAAAAAAAGAAGGAATAAAAAGAAGAAATAACAAAAAAGGAAAAAAATAAGGAATAAAAAAGAAAGGATAAAAAAGAAGAAATAAAAAAAGAGGGAATGAAAAGAAAGAATAATAAAGACGGAATAACAAAGGGGGAATAACAAAGGGGGAATAAAAGAAGATGAAATAAAAATAAGGAATAAAAAAGAAAGAATAAAAAAGAAGAAATAAAAAAAGAGGGAACAGAAAGAAAGAATAACAAAGAAGGAATAAAAAGAGGGAATGAAAAGAAAGAATAATAAAGACGGAATAACAAAGGGGGAATAAAAATCGCTTGTGGATAGAGAGAAACATGTCTTTGGGGATAAGAAGAACGACGGAGAAACAAAAATAATGTCGGATTTTGAAGTAAAACAACTTGACACCGCGTCAAAAAATAGAAAGCATGAAAAAAGGAAAATAATTTCTTTTTTCTTTAGAAAATGTGAAAAAATGATCTGTAAGCTTAGAGACAGTTGGGTAGTTTATTTTGTTTAGCGGCATATCAACATCTCCATGGGTTATTTAACGCTGAAATATCAATACTTTGCCTTCAACCATATATATAATGTATTTTTGCGCTGAATTGTTGTCCATTTTGATATAAAATGTATCGTTAATAATTCTAATATAAAATATATTGTTGGTCATTTTCCGATAAAGAGCCATTGTTAGTCATTTTATGACAAAATATATTGTTGGCAAATCTACTACAAAATGTATTGTTTGCCATTTTGCTACAAAATATATTGTTGTTCATTTTGGTTTTAAAATGTATTGTTGCTAATTCTACTATAAAATATATTGCTAGAAATTTTACGATAGGTATATACTTGTGGTAATTTTTTATTATAAAATGTATTGCTGCTGTTATTTACAATAAAAATGTATTTTTTATACTTTCATAGTGTTTTCTTTTTGTTTGTGGGCTGACTATTTGCACATAGCTGGGACCCTAACAGGTGCAGCAACCCAGGATCAGGGTGGACATGGAAACAACGACAATTAAGAGGTGGTTCCACGCTCCTCAAAAAATCCAATCTTGCTGCCGGATGGAGTTTATCGTCATACCCGGGACTGCAAAGACAGTGTAAATTTAAGAGAGTAGTCAGTGAAAGAGAAACAGAATACAATAGGCTGTGGTGGGGAGGAGGAAAAAAAAGAGAAAACCAGAAATAAAAAAGTAATAAAAAAAAAGAAAAACAGAAAGAAGTATGGTTTGTCCGACATAAAGAAAAATGAAATATATTTGTAAGATGGCGATAGAAATATCGGCATGGAATATATATTAGATGAAATGGAAGGATGGAAGGCCAATCGATCGGCTAAGTGATCGATTGGGGAAATGTAAGTGCTTTGTAATACAATATCTACATACATCAGTAGGCGTACAAGATGTGGATGACTTGATGCATCGATATCTGTCTCTATGCATTTCACATTATATATATATATATATATATATATATATATATATATATATATATATATATATATATATATATATATATGTATATATCTATTTATTTGGTAGCAAGGATTGTTCAAATATGTTTTGTCAAATAGACAAGATCTATCAATTTTTTATTATTAGGTCTTTCAAATTTCTGAATAAATTGTTTTGTTTTATCGGTAAAATTTTACCAAATTCGTATTAACTATCATTTTACATTATTTTTTCCCGAGTACTTTCGAATGAAACTTCATTCGTTTTCAAGGATATTCTGTTTGGAGTTACGTAACTGGTTTTGAATTCTGGAGTTTTCACGTTTGATGGTATCAATTTCATTTCAATCAAGGTGACGTCATGTAAACGGTCAAACTTAAATTGTTATTCATGCGTATTATTTTTTTAAACATACTTCAATATACCGTGCCCTATGGAGAAAGACACCTTATTCAATATTGACCGCTTCTCTTTTATTACAACGGCATGCAGAATTTGGAGTTTTTCTTTGCGCTCTTTTCTGTATGAAATTGTGTTGTCAACTAAAATTTGTCTAATTTTCATATTCTTTTGTCTATTCGTCAAATGTTCATCTATATATGACAAGTTAACCTACGCGACAGTGTAATGCATATGTGACCAATGTAAGAATTCAATGTTGTTTGTGGATTGTTGGTGTTGGAGATACAATCGCCCAAAGGATATGATGATTCATAAACAACATTTTTTTTACACATTGGTTAAATTTTTTGAAGAGATGAATTATTTCTTTTTGTTTGTGTATGCGTTTATCTGAGTGCAGAATCTATGCAGGATATATTTGCATGTTTATATTCAATTGTTATACATGGCCTGATGATCGATTAAGGCGAGAAACTGCCAATCATCAGGCAGTGCTGAATTACATGTTTTGTTTTGTTCTTATTCGTCAAACCATTTCACTCCAAGAAATATAATAAAGTCATTTCTACGCGAGAGTTTACTGAGAAGAAAAGACTCCGAGGAAAAGAAGGAGAGAGGACAATAAAAGAAAAGAATTCAGAGAAACAGATGATTACGATTGATATTGCATTTGTGTTCCACAAGCAAGAAGTGCGAGAGAGGAAACTTATTGTTACAACTAGCAATTTCAACGGAAACATTATGAGACCTAACTGACAATCTAATACTGCGCTTAAATTCGTAAACCCGCCCTACCAGAAACAAATGCTGATCGCATTAAAGTATCTATATTAAACAACACATGGAATCTAAGATAGGGCGGAAGGAAAGGGACTAAATATGAGCTACCAGATCTGGATCCACTGATGTCTACAGTGTTTATCTTAGCAAAAACTGTGTCTTTATTTTGAAAACACTTACATAAATACAGTAAATTTTAACCTGTATCCTCTCCCATATATATAGAAGCCGTATTTAAACCGGATCCGAAATATACATATACAAGGTAACCAAAAAAGTTCTGTCCGTTCTTAAAGGAAAAAAAGAAAACGCTTCACAGTATGTGTAACTTATATTTAGTCTTCGAAGTAATCGCCATCGGCATCCACCAACTTCTGCCAAACGTATCTCCAGCTGTTCAATGCCCTTGAGGTAGAACTCGGGGTGGTGGGGGTGACGCAAAGATTTCCCACGAAGATGATTATCCAGGGAGTGAAAGAGATGATGATCGGATGGCGCAAGGTCAGGTGAATAAGGTGGATGGCACAAAGTCTCCCACCCAAGTTGCTGTATGGTATCCCTGACCACTCGCGCAACATGCAGCCTGGCGTTGTCATGGAGGAAAAGCACACCTTTGCGATTCACCAGTGCTGGCTCATTCTGCTGCAATGCCTGTTGCCTACGTTTCAGTTCCTGAGAGTATGTCTCCATTGACCGTTTGGCCCGTTGGTAGCAGTTCATAATGAACCACTTGACGACCTGTCCACCAGACACAAAGAATAATCTTGCGTGGGTGCATAGGCGGTCTTGCGGTGTGAGAGACAGCATCCTGAGGAGACAACCAATATCTGGAACGCTTGGGAGTTTCGCACAGAACCCACTTTTCATCACTGGTAAGCACTCGATTGAATAAGGATGTCTTACGGTGGCGAGAAAGCAGCGATACGCAGGCTACCACTCGTTGTCCCTTGTGGACCTCCAACAGGGTTTGCGGCACCCACTTGCTCAGTTTGTACATCTTACCTAAGCGGTGCAGGTGAAGTCTAACTGTTTCATCTGAAACGTTGAACTGTCTTGCAAGTTCACCACACGTTAGACTACTGTCCTCTTCAATGGCCGCTTTCAGGACTCATCAGTGGTCGTCCACTGCAAGGCTCATCATGGAGAGACAAATCTCCCGATTGAATTTTCGAAACCAACGCCTTGCAGTACGTTCATCCACAGCATTATCTCCAAATGCTTGACATATGCGGCGACTGCTGAAAAGCCCACTTTGAAGTCGTAAAGCAAACAGCTCCGAACGAGATCTCTAGGCACTTCCATCCTTCTCACAGCTGTCTGGCTTATAACTGATGGCCGGGCACGGTTCACGTGTTTTTCATAACGTCTGATGTTCCTACTTCCGGCTGTCCGAATTTGAAAACAATTGCTACACACACACACACACACACACACACACACACACACACACACACACACACACACACACACACACACACATATATATATATATATTTAACAGCAAAAAAATAAAAATTACCTCAGCGTAGAAGAGAGTCTATACGTGGCTATCATCTGCCCCATAATGTCTATCTCGGAGCATTGTTTTAAATTTATTTTCAATGTCAGTCCTCCTCTCGTAGACGCTTTTTAATGACAATGGGTTTGTGTTAGCGATTGGTGGGGAGTAAATTATCTTATCCGGGGGAAGCAGTCTGGGGCTGGAGTTTATTTATGGTCAGGACCTTTCGTTGTTTGTAGTTTAATATCAGTTCATACAGTGTTAATATATATATATATATATATATATATATATATATATATATATATATATATATATACATATATATATATATATATATATATATATATATATATATATATATATATAGGTACGGTTGGGTAGTGGATAGCGGCTCGGATTGAGGAATCAGAGTTCGAATTCCAGTCAAATCCGTTACATTTACTTACGTTCTATAATAACCTTGGGAAAGGTATTAATCATCCTCTTCTCCCTCCAGCTATCGGTAAATAGCAGGACGGTTTGTGTTCTATAACTTCGGATGGCAACTCTGAATTAAAAAAACCTGCGGAGGGATGTTTGGGTACCTTGTGGCACATAGTACACCAGGTCTTTGCATTCGGCCCTTCAAATAGTGTGGTTGGTTTTGCACGAAGCCTTCAAATCACATGTACTGGTGTCTGGGCTGTTGATTCGTAGGAACTGAGCTGTTTGACCCTCATACGTCGAATACAACGGGAGAGTCCTCCACCATATATATATATATATATATATATATATGTATATATATATATATATGTATTAGCAAGGAATAAGCGTAATTTAAAAGGCATATCAGGGTAAATTTAATAGCTAAAACCAACCAGTTTCCTCCCAGTCTTATCAAGTTTAATCCGGGGAAATAAAAGAATAGACGCGTAAATTAATTAACCATGACTAATGAAGGTGGAGAAAAAATAAAGGAAAACTAGACACCAATAATATTCAGAACAATCAAACAATCCTTCTGTTTACAGAGGGAAGGCTGGCGGGATCTGATATATAAGGACTCCAAGAACGTTGAGATGATACAAAGAGTGGGATCATGATAGAATAGAAAAACTGTCCACACTAAAGTCAGTAATACAAATCCTGCTATGTTGTGCAACAGATGACCCGGATGTATTAACTAGTTGACTATCGCTAGCGGGCGGAATTAAAATCCTGGGGGTAAATGCTGCTTTATCGTTTAATCCAAACGTTGAGATGTCTCCCTTATGTAGTCGAGTCCACAACTATATTCATATTTGTAAATAAGTGAGTTAAAATGATGGTACAGGGGGGGGGACAACATTCTTACGAATGGGAGCAAAAATAGGTTGAGTAAAACATATTATACGAACATTAACAGAAAAGTAACAACTGTTGATCGCAAACGATCTTTTATTTCTCAGGATTAAACTTGATAAGACTGGCACGAAACCGTTTTCTTTTAGCTATTAAATTTACACTGATATGACTTTTAAATTACGCTTATTCCTTGACATTATTAAGTTTTGAATAACACAAAACTTGTTTACACACACACACACACATATATATATATATATATATATATATATATATATATATATATATATATATATATATATATATATATATATATTTATAAGGCTTAAACAGTATTATTCCATGGTCATAATTTATTCCATTGGAATCGTAAATACGATCCAGTTCATCAGACCTACAAATTCAAAAAGAAAACAGAAAAAACAACTCCGGGAATAAAAAAATAAAATTTAGTGAGACTGTATGTATGAGAGTGTGAGACGAATGCTAGAGTAAGTGAAAGCTATAGGGAGGGGTAACAGACGAGAGAAGGACAGGAAGGTCTAAAGATGAAGGGGGGGATTAAAATTTAACATAGAGAAGTTTTAAAGAGGGGAGTCAAAGACGGTTTAAGTGAGAGAAATATGAATATTTTCAGATGTCTAATACATTAAAGATACACCGGAAATGAGTATACATTTTGTGGTGACATACACACACAATAGACGATAAAATCTTAAAGCTCAGAAGATGAGAGAGGGAGAGGAAAAGAAAAAAAGGGGCTGGGGGAGATAGGGTGGGAGAACTAAACCGGAAGGACATTTATAAAAGGGCCGCTGTGTGATCAAGAAAATTTGACAAACGTAATATCGACTACAGCACAAATCTAATATAAACATATAAAAATAACGATTACCTAATCCAGCAAGAACCTATATTTCTATGTTCATAAACACATACGTATACACACATACACAACAACATAATTTCACGGAACAGACATACATATAGGCGTGTACACACACACCCATACATATACATACACATACACACACACATACACACACACACACACACACATATATATATATACATATACATATATATATACACATATACACATACATACATAACACATACATCCATACACATCCACTCCAACACATATATACATCTCCACACTTATATATATACGGACATACACATACGTGCACATAAACAATACATACATAAAACTTTACACACACCCATCAACAAACAATGTATCCCTCTATCTATCCGTCTAACTATACATACATACGTACATATACACCCATATACAGATATATATGTATACATACATACCTAAACGTGCACACACCCACATATAAACACATCTACATACACATCTACCTACATATACATCCATCCATATACGCATATACATACATATATACATACACACACACATATATATATATATACATATATATATAATTATTTATTTGAATATTACAACATAAATATGTTATAAAATCACGATAAAAGTAGCCATTTTGTTTCAACACTTCTTGTGTCTTGTCAAGTGATAATATAGAATATAGAATAAATGGTTTTAAAAGTTTCAAATTAATCAACGATCCTTAGCTAAGAGTAAACGCTGTTACATAAGCTAGAGTGGCCAATCAAAAAACAAGTATAGGATGATTCGAAAAATTTGACAACTAAGCAAGGTTATCATAGATATTAAAAGATTTATAAAATTTGAAATTAAAATTAAAAGTAAAAAATTAAAAAATTAAAATTACCTATTTAGAAATCTAAATCAGATCTCTATTAAGCTTTAAATTGTAGAATTACCAAGGAGAAAAAATATAAAAATAAAAATAAAAGATATATATGCAATTTAATTTATATTTTCATTGAAATTAAGTTGAAAGCTTATTCGGAATCCCAGACAGAGATGTATACACTTTAGTTACATTTCAACATGTTAGTCGCCTCTCACGTGAAATCATTCGAACAACGGCATGTTAAGCGCTCAGACGTATTTAGATATATACATATATATATATATTTATATTCATATATACACTTACACACACATACACACATACATGAACGCACATATACATATCTATATATAAATCAAAATGTAAAAGCTAAGAAATTGTTTCTCAAAATCAAAAAATTAATTTAAAAAAAAATTAGGGACCATATACATCCAGTATACATTAAACATATAAAATATACGGGTGGGATTAAATTGATTTATACTTAAAGAACATTGAGGAAGACAACATTAAGAATATTAAAACCCGGCTGAGTGATTAACGTGTATCTATCTCTTATGTTTACATATATACCTAGGTATATAAATATTACAAGACTATCTGATTTTGCATATCGGTTATTTGGGAAAACATCTACCTACATACCCACTTACACATATATCATCACATGAATAATGATTAACAAAAAAAAAAAAATAATAAAAAATTTAAATACATAGCACATCACATAAACATACACAATGATATATATATATAATCAAAATAGTCTTTCCATTAAAATGTTATGCCCGATGTTATTGAATCAAGACGGAACTGTCACAAGCGACAACACGTTATAAAACCGTGTTTATGTTTTGAATCGTTTTTTATGTCTACATTTAGAGAAGATCTCACTACGAAGATTTAGCAACTCATCTAATAAAAAATGTTTCCGCAATGCACAGATCACACCGATCACGGGAGTTATTAGGGGTTCTAGCTCTTGATAAGTATTTCCATTCGAAAAGTGGGGTTAGTCCCTTATCCACCAGATCCCAGTAGAGTTTGTATAAGGAAGTTTGATTTTTGAGGTATCTATATCTAAAAGAGCGTCTATGGTTGTATAGACGCTGCTTCCAATCACTCGCGGATATACCTATATATCTTTTTTTCTGGTTTATATTTTCCTCGGGGAAGATTGTTGCCTCGTACACTACATTTTCATACATACATTTACCCCCGATTGGACAAAGGTCTTTATTCCTACAATTACAGGTAGGGTTAATAGATTGATTTTCATTACTTTGGTATTTTCTAAGTATTCTACAATTATGGGAAGATATAATTTTCTCCATATTTCTAACGCATGAATAACTAATTTTCAGTGTCTTTCTATTGAAAATTTTATGTAGTAGATGTTTACTATGAAAGTGTTTATCTATTAATCTTAGAAAGAAACTTCCTATATCAATGCTAGAGAGCCTGGAATACGGTGGGTTAAACCATATTACCTTCCTCTTTCTATTTTTAGTTCTATTAATATTCTGATTTACTAATTCTCCGTTAAAGTTTAATTCTTGTCTAAAACCACTGTTTTTGAGGACCTGGTTGTATATAAGTTTATTATCTTCAAAGATTTTTTGGTTATTTATTCTTGTATTGACAGTTTTGGGGATGTGATCTATCACAGATTTAGGGTGGTTAGAGTGGACGTTGATGTATAGGGGTGTCTGATCAACTTTATGGAAACGTTTACAGGTATCATTAGATAGGTTGAGTACAATATCCAAAAAGTTGACTATTTTCAGGTTGGAAGATATTTCAATCTTAAGGCCTAGGTATGTGTTGGCCCTGACTATCTTCTTATGTAAGATGGAAGCTAGGAAGTCAACGGCCATTGCTATTAGGGACAAAGATTAGACCGTCATCTCTATGAATTCCGACTTAGTTAAGGCTAACTACTCTACTCAAGGTGTCTAGAATGTATATGCCCACTAGATCTGCAATTTGGGCAGAATCGAAAGCTCCCATAGGTACATCGAAATTCTCATTATTCTTCTTCACCCAAGTAGCGTCATTGTATTTAAGTATGGATCTTCTAGACGCTAAAATAATGTCCAGATCATTATCCATTATTTCGGTATATTCTTTAGCGAAATTAAGGCTGTTAATTAATAGTTCCTCCGAAATAGAAGGGTAAAAATCCAAGATGTCAAATTGGATGAAAGTGGCTCTTCTTTCGGAACCATTTAATCGTCTCAGCCGAGTCTTTCCAAAGATTGACAGGGTATTTATCCAAGACACATGATGTAATTTTCTTGATAATACTCTTGGAAATTAATCCCAACTCAGATTTGGAGGGATTAATTAGACGGGACTGCAAGTTATTGACAATGTTCGGCTTATGATCTTTGAAGAGAATGTATGCATCTTTCACATTAAATTTGCCCATTCTGTCAGCAACTCCAAATTTGTTAGCAAATCTGCAGATGTCTTCGTTGATAGATGATAAGGTACTATTGTCTTTGTCTTTTTTATAAGAGCTGGCAATTTTGTCAGTGTCCAGTTTGTCATATTCAGAGGGTTTAATTTTATAGATATTTTTGGATATATCGGCTTTAATCCATAATTTATTGGAGTTTTTTATGTTTTTAATGTCTTTACCAATTTTAGCTTGGAAGTAGTTAGAATAATTCTAAAATTACATAAATAAGATAAGATAAGACTTACTGGCGAACCTTGTTTGTTGAATTTAACAAATCCATCTATCTATCTATCTATCTATCTATCTATCTATCTATCTATCTATCTATCTATCTATCTATCTACTCTGTAGTCTGTTCATATCTATCTATCTATCTATCTATCTATCTATCTATCTATCTATCTATCAACCTATCTATCTATCTATCTATCTCTATATAGAGAGATATAGAGTGAGAGAGATATAGATCTACCTGTCTATCTACTATCTCTCTCTCTCTCTCTCTATATATATATATATATATATATATATATATATATGTGTGTGTGTGTGTGTGTGTGTGTGTATTGGTATCTATGTCAGTCTATTTATCTGTATTTATATATACAGTCCCCTCCAAAAGTATTGGAACGGCAAGGTGATTTTCTTTGTTTTTGTTGTTCACTGAAGACATTTTGGATTAAGATCAAAAGATCAATATGAGACAAGAGTTTAGAATTTCAGCTTTTATTTCCTGGAATTTACATTGAGATATGTTAAACAACTTTGGACATACTGCATTTCTTTTGAACACACACATTTTTCAAATGAGCAAAACTATTGAAACACGTGACTGACAGGTGTATCTTGTTGCCGAGATGTTGCCTTTTAGATTCATTGTTGAAACATTAAATAGCTCTGAATGATTACTCTTGGTTTTACCATTGCTTTTGTTTTTTTTTTACCTGTAAAGATTTCAATTCTTGTTAATTTCGAAGCTGAGAAATGAAGGAAAATCGATGAGAGACATTGGACAAATATTTGACAACATAGCCAGCACAACAATTTGGAATGTTCTGCATCAGGACGGAACAATTGGTCTATTGAGCAACTGACATAGAACAGGTCTGCCAGAGAAAACAACAGCAGTTAATGACAGAAACATTGTTAGAGCCGTGAGGACCCCCCGCCAATCAGTGACATCACCAACACCCTCCATTGTGCAGGGAGGAAGGTTTCACAAACCATCGTACAGAGATGAGCGACAAAAATTCTGGAAGAATGTTTTATGAATTGATGTGACCAAGATTAATTAAAGCAATGGAAAAGCCAAAGTGTGAAGAAAGAAAGGATCTGCTCATGATCCAAAGCATACAAGCTCATCTGAGAAGCATGATGAAGGCAGTATCCTGACTTGTGATTTCATGGCTGCTTCCCGTATAAGGCTGATTCATATTTATTGATGATGTAAATCATGATGCTAGCAGTTGAAATGTATTCATAAATATACAGAAACATTTAGTCTGTCAATTTATAGAGAAATGCATCCAACATAGTCGGGAGGAAGTTTATCATCCTGCAGGACAATGACCCAACACATATTGCCAACACAACAAAGGGCTTCATCACTGGGAAAAGTAAACAGTTTTATACAGGACTGATGACAGAATGAGCTGGAAAAATTTAATCAAATACGTTAAGAAACAAAGACAAATCAACCATTCAGTATGTGTCTATATTTCTGAGATGCGGTATTATGTACACTATTTACATTATTCAGACTATTCTCCTCATCTTTATTGTCATATTTATCACAACTTTTCGGTTGTTGTACACTACGGCCTTCTTCAAGTGGTTCTAATGTCGAATAGAATCCTTTATTTCGCTCACTGGGGTAGACTGTTCCACGTGCCATGTCTAATGGATGTCAGTTATCTCCTGCTTAATTCCCTCTCCAGGTTCTCCACCGCCTTAACCAGGTATTGAACTCACACTTTTTCGGTCCTGTCACTGGATCTAACTAACGACTTTATCCACTGTGCCATGTGTCCTTGAGGATATCTGTGTATGAATTTCTGGGTATTATAAAATTAATGTCTTCAGTTAACAATTTTTTACCAGTGCTCATATTGCCATTTTTTGCTGTTACCAAATATGTTTTTACCAGTGCTCATATTGCAATTTTCCTTGGTATTATCGATTTTTCTCTGGCAATCCTTATTACCGGTTCCCATATTGTATTCATTTCTATGCTTGGTCAGCTCAGGAGATTTTCCAACCACCTGAAGAAGGCCGGAACGTACAACGGCCGAAACGTTGTGATAAATATGGCAACAAAGATGAGGACAATAGTTGATGAGGATAGTAGTCTTGGGTCGTGGAGGCACAGTCCTATGGGTAAAAGGAAAATTTGGATGAGTTCCACCACGGTTTATGTGATCGAGTGGCGCTATATCGAGTCTGATTCGCTACCTCTTCGTCACCGAGTTGGAACAGTTGGTATGACGTTTGCCTGATAACGTAACTGTCCCGGTTTCAATTCTCGGTAGTGGATGCTCACTGCTGATGAGTCCCAAGTATCGGACGAAACGTTGAGGTTTTTTCTAGACTCAATGAGTTACTTAATTATAATTATCTCAAATCCTCCTAATTTCTATCACTTGTATATCCTTGCTTGAACCGGCTTCTAATGCTCTGGACTGTGCGGCTTGGGGATAGTAGTCGTGGCTCGTGGGGGCACACTCCTATGGGTAAAAGATAAAATCGGATGAGTTCCACCACGGGATAAATAAATAAATAAATATATATATATATATATATATATATATATATATCAATCATTGTTGGTAATTGCATACAATTTACGAGTTGGTTGCCTAGAAAAATATCCCTACATAGATCAAAAGTGTTGCACAGGAGATATTTTAAATTTTAATTTTTTTATATTTTTAAAAAAAATTTAAAAATATATGAATACGAGTAAATTTGCATCAATATATATTTTATCATTTTCTAATAGAATTTAATTTTTTAAATCTTTTTTTTTTGTAATAAATTCAATTTTTTTTATTGGTTTACTTTTCTCGCAAATAAATTGACTGCTCGACTATTGTAACAGTAGGTTATAAATATTGATATATGGTCAGTGTTCACTTTATATGACTGACGACTGACAACACAACGTAACTCACAATTGCGCCATGCAATGAGGAACAAATGCATATTTATACTTAATATAAATTTTAGCACTGGTATTGTATATCAAGCACTGTTCTATTACCATCAACACTAACACTGCCTCATCATATATATATATATATATATATATATATATATATATATATATGTGTGTGTGTGTGTGTGTGTGTATGCGTGTGTGTGTGTGTCTTATTATGTGTGGGCAGGTATAGCGTGTGTGTCTGGGTACAATTTATACGGACGGAAAAAGATGGCGAAAAGGCAGCTGGAAAAGAATCCGTTCGACGAATGCTCTGCGAGAACCCTTAAAATCAGTCCAAATTGTCCGACCTCTGGAACTGTCTTTCCTAAACTGATATTCCGTCATTTTGTCATTTCAGTTCTGTCAAGCTGTCAGCTTCCGACTGTCAATCCGTCACATGCCAATTCACTATGGTTCGGTCACTCTTCTCTTTTCGCACGTTGCCATTTTTCTCCCCCACCCGCGTTACTTCCATTCATCCTTATTCCATTTTTTGGAGTTTATTCATGTTTCCTTTTATGTTATCTTTCCTTTCGTTGCTTGTTGGTCTTTACCTATCTCATTTATTTTCATTCCTTCCTTTCTTTTCCAGAATTTCTTTATTTTCAGATTTCCTAATTTCCTTGTCTTTCTTTCATTCCTTCTAAACTTCGGATATTCCTCAAATAATTTCTTCCTTTTCGTTTTTTTTCCTCCGTTCCTAACGTTGAACTTCCACTTTCTTTCTTTCTTTCTTTCTTTCTTTCTTTCTTTCTTTCTTTCTTTCTTTCTTTTGCTTCTTCGTAGTTCCTAACCCCTTAGACATGCTTTCTTCCCACCCTTCTTTCTTTCTTTCTTTCTTTCTTTCTTTCTTATTGTCTTACTTTTCCTACTTGGTAGTTCCTCTCACCTTAGTCATACTTCCCCCCACCTTTCTTTCTTTCTTTCTTTCTTTCTTTCTTTCTTTCTTTCTTTCTTTCTTTCTTTCTTTCTTTTCCTTCTTCGTAGTTCCTCACCCCTTAGGCATGCTTTCTTCCCACCCTTCTTTCTTTCTTTCTTTCTTTCTTTCTTTCTTTCTTTCTTTCTTTCTTTCTTTCTTATTGTCTTACTTTTCCTTCTTCGTAGTTCCTCACCCCTTAGGCATGCTTTCTTCCCACCCTTCTTTCTTTCTTTCTTTCTTTCTCATTGTCTTACTTTTCCTTCTTCGTAGTTCCTCACCCCTTAGGCATGCTTTCTTCCCACCCTTCTTTCTTTCTTTCTTTCTTTCTCATTGTCTTACTTTTCCTTCTTCGTAGTTCCTCTCACCTTAGTCATACTTTCCCCCACCTTTCTTTTTTTCTTTCTTTCTTTCTTTCTTTCTTTCTTTCTTTCTTTCTTTCTTTCTTTCTTTTCCTTCTTCGTAGTTCCTCACCCCTTAGGCATGCTTTCTTCCCACCCTTCTTTCTTTCTTTCTTTCTTTCTTTCTTTCTTATTGTCTTACTTTTCCTTCTTCGTAGTTCCTCTCACCTTAGTCATACTTTCCCCCCACCTTTCTTTCTTTCTTTCTTTCTTTCTTTCTTTCTTTCTTTCTTTCTTTCTTTCTTTTCCTTCTTCGTAGTTCCTCACCCCTTAGGCATGCTTTCTTCCCACCCTTCTTTCTTTCTTTCTTTCTTTCTTTCTTTCTTTCTTTCTTTCTTTCTTTCTTTCTTTCTTTCTTTCTTTCTACGTAGTTCCTCACCTCTTAGGCATGCTTTCTTCCCACCCTTCTTTCTTTCTTTCTTTCTTTCTTTCTTTCTTTCTTATTGTCTTACTTTTCCTTCTTCGTAGTTCCTCTCACCTTAGTCATACTTTCCCCCCACCTTTCTTTCTTTCTTTCTTTCTTTCTTTCTTTCTTTCTTTCTTTCTTTCTTTCTTTCTTTCTTTCTTTTCCTTCTTCGTAGTTCCTCCCCCCTTAGACATGCTTTCTTCCCACCCTTCTTTCTTTCTTTCTTTCTTTCTTATTGTCTTACTTTTCCTTCTTCGTAGTTCCTCACCCCTTAGGCATGCTTTCTTCCCACCCTTCTTTCTTTCTTTCTTTCTTTCTTTCTTTCTTTCTTTCTTTCTTTCTTTCTTTCTTGTCTTACTTTTTCTTCTTCGTAGTTCCTCTCCCCTTAGTCATACTTTCGCCCACCTTTCTTTCTTTCTTTCTTTTCATCTTTTTGTCTTAATTTCTCTTCTTCCCCTACTTCGTCATTCCTTCTTCGCACCCTTTTTCTTTCTTTCTTTCTTTCTTTCTTTCTTTCTTTCTTTCTTTCTTTTCACTTTCATCCTTTTCCCCTTCTTTCTTGCCATACGTTTCTCTTTCCGAGCCTTTGCTATGTAGGTTTATTTTTCATTCTCTACTGCCTTTCATTTTTCTTCTTCCTTCTAATTGTTCCTTACATTTCTTCACTTCTTTTTTCATCTTCATTTTTTCCTATCAGCCATTATATCGAACATCTTACATTTCTTCTCTTCTTCTATTGCCACATTTCTTTTCTCTTTTTTCATCATGGGCTTAGAGCCATCTCCCCTTGCAACACCGTAGTTAAGCAAAGTCGAGACCACTTGCTACGATAAGCTGGGATGTGAGGATGGTCTAATGGATAACTGCTAGGAATTGGAAATCGGAGAGTCAAGTTAAAATTATCGTTGGGTTACTTATATTCACCTTCGTGCAAATATCCTTGGGAAAGGTATGAATCCACATCTTCTCCCCAAGCTATGGGTTAATTAGTAAGATTTTTATCAATAAATAATTGTTACCCCCCCCAAATCTTATAATGCAAAAATACTTTCTGACTTTAACGAATCTGCAATCGGTTGATAAGCCGTAAAAACGAATCAATAATTTTTTCTTCATGTCTATTCTCTTCTTTTTTTTTTCTCTTTTTCTTTCCTTTTTTCTCATTCGCTCTGCCATTCTCAAACTGAATGTCATTTTCATCTTTTTTGCGTCTGTCATTAAATCATGCTTTAATTCCTTTCTATTTTCCTTCACTTTTTCATTCATCCCTCCTTGTCCTCATTCTTCCTCTCCTTCGCTTTTTTCTTCTTATATTTCTTCCTTCTTTTTTCAGTTTCTTTTGATTTACTTACTACCCTTCATTGATTCCCTCCTCCTTTTCTTCTCGCTTTCCTTATTTTTTTTCTCCTTTTTTTTCTATCCTGGTTGCTTTCTTTCTTTCTCACATTTCTCTCCTCTTCTTATTTTCCTTCTCTCATCCCTCCACCATTATATACTTCTTTGTTTTCCTTCAGGCCTTCTTTTTCTCATTTTTTAGACCTCATTCATTTTCCCCTTTCCATTTCTTTTTCCGTATAATCCATAATTTATTCTTTCCACTTTTCTTTCTCGATATCTTTCTTATTTTTCTTCCTTCATTCTTTGTTTTATAACCTCCCTTTTTATTCATCCCGCTTTCCTTCCCATTACGTTCCACCCCGGCATTCTTTATTCCTATTTTCCTTCTGATCTTTCTTTATCTTCTATACCATTTTATTATTCACTAATTCTGTCAGACCCATCGTTCCTTTTTTTCTTTCTATAATTTTTTCTTCCCTTTTCCTCGAATTTTTCATTTTTTTCGTTCTTTTCCTCATGAGTTGTTCTATTTTCCTTCTGCCAACTTTTTTTTCCCTAATTTCATTTCCCTTAAAAATCCCAGTTTCATTAATTCTTCCCTTTGACATTATATTTTTCGTTCCTTCCTCATTACCTGCTTCTCTCTATTGGCATCTCTATTTCTTTGTTATTACTCCCTTTATATTCCTCGATTGTTCTTTTTTCTTTCTTCACTTTCCTTTTCATGATAATTCCTTTCTAATTTCCTCGCTACGTCGTTCGTCCTTTCTCTTTCTTTACCTTTTCTTTCCCTCTTGCTTGGCGTTTTTTCTCTGGCCTCTGTCTTTGCCGTTTTCTTTCTTTCTTTCTTTCTTTCTTTCTTTCTTTTTTTTCTTTCTACATTATTACGTCGGCTGTTATTTAATTAATTTATTCTTTTTAATACCTTTCTTTCTGTCTTACGGCCACATCACGTTGAAACACAGCTTCGTGTACGATCACCGATCTGCTATGTTTATTCCCTTCTTTTTTTAATTCTTCTCTTTTTCTTATCTTTCTACTCTCATTCTAATTTACGTCTTCTTTTCTCTTTCCCCCCTTCCTTTCTAATTGACAATGTCCTTCTCGCTTTCATTCCTACGTTCTTTCTGTTTTTCTTTTTTCTTCCTTCCATCCATTTTCCTTGTTCTTGTTCTTCATTCTTTTGGATTTACATTCTAATTTACTTTATATTATTATTATTATTATTATTATTATTATTATTATTATTATCACCACCACCACCATCATCATCATCATCATTATTATTATTATCACCTGTTTCTTTCTTTCTTTCTTTCTTTCTTTTTTTTTTCAACCGTTACTTATTTCTTTGCAATCTGCCGTTTATTTTTCAATTTCATCATCTACCTGGCGTGTCCCTCCAGGCGCTGGACCAATCATTGTTCTCCACAACATCCTACCCTTGTAGTTCTTTTTCTTGGCCTTATTTACTACCCTATTCCTTATTCTAGTATCCTTTTAAACACGCCAATTTTGTAGGTTGATTGCGGTTTCATTCTAAACTTTTAACTTCGATATTCAAGTCTCAAATTTTCCAAAAGCCATGCGTCCCAGAAAGTTCAACTCTTTCATTCTGATTCTGAGTACAAGGCTCCTTTTGTTTCAAGGTTTTCAACCACATCATGATGAAACACTGGTTTCCGAATGATCAACGAAGTGAAGCAACGTCGAGGCTGTTCGGTACCTTGATGGGCGAGTTAAATAATAGTTTAGCTGTTTATTATTTTTAGGGGAAGTGTATCTCAGCTCTGACTTCCAGAGGTTAACCTTCGGGTTCAGATGCATGGCATAATTAGGACGTCGATTTTGATTGGCTGAACTAGTGTGGGAATGCTAGAGAAAGATTCTTCAGCGAGTTGGTTCTTATCCGTGAAGAGATGTAGATGTGTCCTCTTTCGTGTCCGAAACAGCTTCTCAGTAAATAGTTATATAATGTAGACGTCGACATAATTTATAATTATAGATAAATTAAAAATGTCTGTGTTGAGGTCTTCTATTGCCGAACCGAAACGATTGGCGATCGCCGGCCGATTGATAAAGCCGATCTGCCACCATTCTCTGCTGTTAACATGCAACAGGCGACCGCTTGGAAAATACCAGGTACTCTAAGCTTGGATGTACTGATGGTGAGATGGAGTCGAGTTCCAATTTCCTTTGGGTTCGTAATATTTACTTACACGCAAATACCCCTGGGTATGAATCCACCGCTTGATCCCTGGCTGTGGGTTAATTAGAATTTTTTTAGTTACTCTAAATCGTTACTGACTAAGTCCTTTCTTCTCGTTTTCCATGAATGACTTGTCTAGAAAAGCCTTTGTCTGCTATCAACACTATCTTATCTTGTTAAGAACGTGTCCAGCAGTAGCGCAGATTTCCAGCTCCTTTAAAAGCGAGTTAGAATTCCACTCGGGTTCATTTTATTCACGTTCGCGCAAATACCCTTGGGAAATGTATGGATCCATCTCTTCTCTCATCTCTCCAGCTAGGGGTTAAATAACAGGGCAGATTATATCCTTGGTTAACAACCAGTATAGGAGACGAAAAAATCTGAACTCAAACCAGTCTGTCTTACCCCAATACATACCACTGATGCAGTACATGTGTTCCTACGACCCTAATAATGGCTTACGGGTTTCGCGATGTATACAGTACCATCTCTTTAGATAAAGACTGATCCTTGGTCTGGTTATTCTTGATTTCTCTGCGTTTTCTTGAATCCTGTCTAGTCATAAATCACTTTATTATAAATTTTATACAATTAGTTCATCCAAATAAAAGGCACGAGAACCACTCAATGTAGAGGATTACTGAGTGAGATTGTTATAGGTGAGGAGGAAAGTGGAAGTAAGAAGTGCATATTATGATGTCGTAGAGCATAGATGGTGGCACGATGGAGTAAGGATAGCGGATTGAGTGCCGTGTTCGAATTCCAATCGAATCCCTTTACATTTACTTACGTGCTAATACCCTTGGGAAAAGTATGAATCCTCTTTTTCTTCCCCCGGCTATGGATGAATAGCAGGGCAGACCGAGTTCTATAGCCTTGGATTGCAACTGGTCTACCTCAGAAAGAAAGTGGCAACCTACTGCGAGAAAAAAATCTGCTCTCCAGTCATGGCACATAACTGACTGCCTGAGAGGATAGATATTTGTTGACCCTTGCCTTGAAGAAAGCATGATTCTAAATATCAGGGAAGCATCCTCTCGGGAGTTTGTTATTTTGGTGAAGGTTTGAACTGGCGATACGAAAGAATGCAAGTATTGCGAAAATCCGTCAGAGCAATAGCTAGTCTCGTCAGTGGGACATGGGTTGCAAGATGGAGAATAATTCATCACCTACAAGGCTGCGGACAATGATAAATTGGTAGCACCAGCCCAGATATGGTTGCAATACTTCCTCTGACGCCATTGTAAATGCTGAAAACATCAATGAAAATCATAAATCAGAATCCTTGATACAATAAGAAAATAGCAGCTTGTTAGGGAAATAATATCCGATTTTAGAGTCATTTTCTTTCTGAATTAATACATTTAAACAGAGTTTAAATCAGTCAACATAGTAACCCTGATCATATACATTTCTGAAATTGTCTTACAAAATTATTCGTGCCTTTCCTATAAAACTCTAAAGGTTTGGACGCCCAAAATCTTTGAGCGCAATCTCTGCATATTATTAGCAATGGAATGACTTTTGGCTTCAAAAATTGTCAAGATGCTTGCAAAAGTGCGTATCTGTGGGCGGGAGATTAAGGGAACATTGTGGGTGTGGCAAAGTCTCGGATCCTAAGTCAGTGATCTCTTGCAGTGTCATCCTAACAGCAATGTCAAACAGCAGAATTGGACCTCGTCGGTTAACCAGTGTTGGTTGCATTTTGCATAACTGAATGCGCATTTCATCCAATTGCTGGAAATAAACTTCGGCTGTGATTCGTCCTGATCAAGTCATTTATTACACTTATCATAAAGAATCCATTTTTGTCATCACAAATTCCTATTCGTTCAAGAAATGAATCATTTGTCAGGCGCAGCATTGAACAGAATTCTAGACATCGAATTCTTTGAATTTCACTGAGTTCATGTTCACTTATAGAATTTCTTAAGATGTTCAGATATTGTAGAAATTCTGACGCCTGTCTAAGACATTTATTTGACATTTTGACATGATTTCTCGAACTATCGAATATTCTTTTCCAGTGTATACATAGGATGTGTCACATAGTTGAGAACAAAATACTAGAGGATTACTATAATATGAGCAAAGAGAACACTTTAATCATTAAGAATGAGTAATATATTTTGTGTAACCGTTATAATAATATATTGGGACACATAATTTCTTGAACAACCTAATACTGCTTTCTAATGTATACATAGGATGCGTCAAGTATTTGAGAACAGAATATGGTCGATTATTATAAAATTAGCAAAGACGACCCTTTAGTCTTTAGGAATGAGTAATATATTTTTGTGCAACTGTTATAATATATTGGAACACAAAAGGTTTATTCTAAAATCGGACATAATTTCTCGAACAACCTAATACTCTTTTCTAGTGTATACACAGATTACGTCACGTATTTGAGAACAATATTCTGAAGGTGATTGATATAAAATTAACAAAGAAAACATAATAATCATTAGAAATGTGTAATGTACAGTTGCGGCCAAAATGTTCAGAACGGCATTGTTTTCGTCGGAAAAGTAGATATAAGTTTTTATCAAAGTTGTTTTATATTCTATAATTTTCACAGACAATAAATACGATATTCATTGTTATAAATACGATATTATTTGTTATTGTCTGAGATTTTGGTGTAATTTGAGAGGATAATACAAAAGTTATGGATGATTTAGTGATTTACTGCAAAACCCATGGCGGCCAAAATGATCAGAACGGTTGAAAAAATTTGATAATAATTAAAAATGACAGAGAATACTGGAATTATTTAATATTTAGTGTGAAGCCCTTTAGCTTCAATAACACTTTGACATCTTCGACTGCATGAGGAAATTAAATTTTCAATTTCTCGCTGGGTGGCATTCCATAATTGCTCGGTTATTTTAGGATTTCTGACTTTCGAACGTTCTCCTAGAATATTCCACACATTTTCAATAGGATTCAGATCTGGGATTTGAGAAGGCCAATACATAGCAATAATCTATTCAGCCTTGAGGAAGTTCATGACCACCTTAGCCTTGTGACATGGGGCATTGTCCTGCATGAATATGGTTGGTCACTTAGTTGAATTTCTCAGCACAGGCAATACATGATCTTTTACAAGTTGTTTATAAACTCCTGCATTTACCTTTCCATGTAATCGCACCAAAGGGCCCACACCATCTCCAGGTATTATCACCCAAACCATGACACTTCCTCCACCGAATTTAACACTAGTCTTAAGGCATTTAGGCGACAATTTTTCACCTACTTTTCGACGAACGTACCTTTTCCCATCTGAGCCAAATAACATAAACTTAGATTCATCACTGAAATGCGCCGTTAGCCATTTTTCTTGAGACCACAACACATGTTCGGTTGCAAAGGTAAGACGACACTTTTTATTCTTGGAGCTAATCTGTGGATTCACTGCAGGTGCTCTTACTTGTAGGTCATGTTCAACTAAACGACGAGACACAGTTTTACAACTTTACCATCGCACGATCTTTTCTCTTGGTCGTTTTTCTTGGCCTACCTGTAGACTTTCTTTCTTCACACGAACCGCAATCATCGTAGACTTTAAGAATACCGTGAACAACACATTTTGACTTGTAAACAATCTTTGCAATAACCCCAATACTTAAATTATCCTTCTTTCGAAACTTAATAATCTGCTGACGAATTGGTAACGGAGTAAGTGGCATTATATTAAGAAAGTACACTGCAGATAGTATTACTAATGTTTAGTAAACGAACCGTCACGAAAACAAATTAAAAACAAATTAGAGTTCGCCGGTTAAATATACTAAAACACGGAGTAAAATCAACCGTTCTGATCATTTTGGTCGCCATGGGTTTTGCAGTAAATCACTAAATCATCCATAACTTTTGTATTATCCTCTCAAATTACAACAAAATCTCAGAAAATAACAAATAATATCGTATTCATTGTCTGTGAAAATAATAGAATATAAAAGAACTTTGATAAAGAATTGTACCTACTTTCTGACGAAACCAATGCCGTTCTGAATATTATGGTTGAAACTGTTTTTTTGTGCTAGTATTATATTAATATGCTAGAATAATATATTAGAATTATATATTTTATTGTTATGCTTTGCATATCTCTCTGCGTATTAGTAGTCGTAGTACAGTTCTCGTGTCCTGAATAGCAACCGGGTTTGCTTGGCATAGCCCCTAGGTTCGTCAGTTGTTCTTTATTTATACTTGTCTATCTAATGTGCTTACGATACTACAATTATAAATCGGCCATTATTTTCCACACAACCTAATACAATTTAAAATAAATAATTGAAGTGCTAAGTCTATTTTCATCCACCAATAATTGTCTCTTCAAATTATCACTTTTCTTAACTTTTGTCGTGAAACTAGGAGAAGAGTTTCAATACTGAGAAGACAACGGGGAAAAATTTTCATTAGCTTCCTTAGGAAGACACGTGACAATTCACAATTAAGACCCCACATCCTTGAATGAATGTAATTTTCTTTTTAATTCTAAAAATGTTATTACGCGTTCACATGAGTTCCTGCATCTATTTGCATTCAATTTAGCTTTCAAGAAAATAAAAACATCTTAAGACTTTAGAAGAGTTGCAAAAAAATTAAAGAAAAGCACGAATATATATATATATATATATATATATATATATATATATATATATAGAGAGAGAGAGAGAGAGAGAGAGAGAGAGAGAGAGGGAGAGAGAGGCAGGCACGCTGGAGTAATGGGTAGCGGCTTGGATTGCGGAAAGGGAGAGCCGAGTTGAATTCCAGTCGAATTCCAGTCGAATCCATTATATTCACTTACGTGCTAATACCATTGGGAAAGTTAGGAATCTTCTTCTCCAGCCAGCTATGGGTTAACAGGACAGACTAGGTTCTATAGCTTTGGTAGGCAACTGGCCTAGGAGGACACCTCTGAATTCGAAAACCTGCGAAGGGTCGTTTGGGGAACTTTTGGCACGTAGTGCACCAGCTCTCTCTATTCGGCCCTTCAAAAAGTGTGGAAGGTTCTATAATCAAAACTCATGTGCTGGTGTACGTTATGTAGGGAGAGTCGAATATATTTAAAGTGGTATTCATCCTGTACAAGCCCGGGGGACATTCGAAATAGAAGATTACAGAGTAAGTGGTACAGCTTATGCGGAAGATAAGAGTTAACCGTAGACTTGAACAGGTTAAGATTGTAGTGATCGTAGAAGCAGCCTTTTGAGTGTCGGTTCCACAAGGCAGCGGTTGACGGGAAGTAGCTCATTAAGTGGAACTTACATCTCAACAGGAAGGCATGAAAGGAATGATGGTGGTGCACTAAAATGAGCTTAGCATGTCGAGTTCATAGTCATGAAGGTTAGAACTGGTGGAACTATGGTATGTAGTCGACCAGAGCACTTTCCATGGAGCATTGAGAGGATTACGATGTTTCGTTTGTGAGAAGTGTGGATGTTGGGCTGAAAATAATTTGTCACCCACAAGGGCGCGATGAGGATTTTGGACTCGATTTATACTGGAAAAGAAAAACTTGGTAGCTCCTGTCTATATATAGCAGCAGTACTCAATTTTTGTCCTGATCTCTTTCTTTTAAACCTAGACGATAACAGGAGTCAGCTACTTACAAGGAACTGACCATTTTCCTAGAATCTTTAGTGATGGATCGTATGTGCGATTTAAACTTGAGATCTGAGCTGAATTAAATCCCAATAGGCACTCGAGGGTATGGGGCCTCCGCGAGGGAACATCTTTTCATCGTGATTGGTAATACGAGGGTCCTTCAATAAATAAGGTGAATGTTTCGGTATAAGGACTTCTAATACAGATAGAAGCTTACTTTTATTTTATTTTTTCAACGTAGTCTCCCAGCACTGTCACACACTTTCCCCATATGTGCACAAGCTACCGCATTCCCTCAGCGTAAAAGTCTTTGGACTGATGTCTCAGCCAGTCGCTCACAACACTTTTGACTTTTGCCTCTCGTGAACGCTTTCAAGGGACCAAACAGTTGAAAGGCTGAAGGGGCAAGGTCTGTGCTGTAAGGAGGTTGTGGGATCAGTTCCCAGCCCAGCTCGTTGATGGTCTGCACCGTTTGGGCTGCTGCCTTGCGTTGTCATGATGCAAGATGACTCCTTCTGACTGATGACCCCTGCGTTTGTCCCAACAGATAAGCTCAAAGTCGTTGCAATGTCATCCACTGTCACCCTTCTGTCAGACTGAATAAGGTCATTGACTGATTCGATCACCTCAGGAGACCTCACTTCTGTAGGCCTCCCAGGCCTGTCTTCATCCTCAACACTGCTCCGTCCTTCTTTAAACAATTTAGCCCACTTGTAGACAGTTGTTTGGCTAAAACATGTGGCACCATACACAGTTGACATTCACCTGTGAATTTCAACTGGTTTGCACCCTTCAGCTACCAAAAGCTTGATAACTGACCGCTGTTCAATACTGGAGCATGCTTCTTGGTTGGCCATCTTTTTTAATCTGCAAAAGAAATTAAATCCATGTGGAAAAGAAGTAAAACAAAAAAAAATAAAAAAGAGTAAGCTTCTATCTGTATTAGAAGTCCTTATACCGAAAAATTCACCTCATTTATTGAATGACCCTCATATATATATATATATATATATATATATATATATATATATATATATATATATATATATCCTTATACCGAAAAATTCACCTTATTTATTGAATGACACTCGTAGTCCCGGGTTTGATCGGTGATGATGGAATATAAGTATGTGAAATGAATACCTCGAACAACCATCCGATACACAATGCACATTGACATTAAAAAAAGTCTATCAATAATATTCCATCATTTCTCTTACAAAAACGTTGCAGACATTAGGGCGAGTAGGTTTGGAATTGACGATTATGAGTTATTTACAAATAACTCATATCAGTCAACTGAAGATGACAAATGTGCCTTCTAGTCGAAACAGCTCTCATTAACTTTCAAATGAAATAATACAATTCTTACTCTTAAAACACTTCATTTTCTACCTCAACATAACTGCATTTCAAGGCTCATATGAGTTGAAAGCTTAAGATTACAAAACATGAATTTTTCACCAATTTATCCACAAAAGCAACAACTTTTGCAATATATATATATATATATATATATATATATATATATATATATATATATATATATATATATATATATATATATATATAATAATTGTATATTAAATTTCTTGGTGGTTATTTTTTAACAGCATATAAATATCTATAGGGAATTTAATACCGAAATCTAAATATTTTGTACCCAATTTTATTTTACTTTATTTGAGATAGAATTGGTTTCAGTGATTCACGTCTCACTATTTTACCAACAGCTGGGGAAATGATGATGTGGATTCATGCCTTTCCCAAGGGTATTTGCACGTAAGTGAATATAACGAACCCAACTGGATTTAGAACTCGGGTTGATGTTTAATAATTCCGGCTCATTATCGATTACACCTGCCACACATTAAAGAATACATCACCTAATATTCCCAAGCGGTCACCCATCTGATCAGGGTCACCAATGCTTAACTTCAGTGATCAGATTATTTGAAACCTTTGTTCTCACCATGGTTATAGATTCCATTATAGACAATGTTTCAGCCGAGTAACTTCTGGCCATCATCAGGTGTTCATATCAGCCAAACAATGGGTGCATGATGATGCTCAGAGGTTACTCAGCCAAAATGTTGTCTCGCTAACAACCAAGATGAGAATAATAATTCGAAATAAAGTATACTGACAATTCCTCATTTAAAAAAATACGAAATTATCAAAATACAATTTTTGTCAAGTGATTGTGTACTGAAATTCACATGAGAAAAAAAAGGTGTAAATTATAAAATAGACTCTTATTTTTTTTTTCAGAATGATTCCAAATTGATTGATTTTTTTAGAGCTTATCAACCTTTAGCAGGTTTTCCTTTTTCTTTCTTTAGAGATAATGATTTAGTGATACAAGTCTTACTAATTAACCCATAGCTGGGGGAGAGAGAAAAAAGGTGGATTCATACCTTTCCCAAGGGTAATTACACGTAAGTGAATATAACGAACCCAACAAGTATTAGAACTCGGATTGATGATTAATAATTCCGGGTCATTATCCATTACACCAGCTACGCATCCAAGCTTACAGCATTTGGTATTCACAAGCTGTCACCTATTTAGGTACTGACCCGGATCGACATTGCTTAACTTAACCGATCGGAGTATATTAAGAATAGATCATTAATTCTAATATATTACAAAATAGATACAAACTTTCTATTATTTTTTAATAATACTGATTTAAAATACAATTACACCCCAAATAGTCTTCTTCTACGTCGATTTGGCGTGTTCCTTCCCTGTCTTTTTTTAGCTCATAATAGATTTTGTAATTTTTCTATCACTCCTAAACCTTGTTCCGTCATCCATAAGCTCGCTAGGTAGGTTATACGTTTTTTTCTCTCTTCCTTGCCTTCAATCTGTCCCGTGTGTATTAAATTTTCCACATTTCGTACCATAACAATTTCAACTGTCTATTCCTGATTTTACGTATAGATGTCTTTTTGCTTCCATTTGCTTTAAAACATCATTGTTGCTCACATGTTTGGTCCATGTTATTCTCAGCATCCTTCTGTAGAACCACTTCTATTGTTTCTAGTCTCTTCTTCATGCGTGCTGAGATTGTTCAGCATCCACTGCCATATAGGAGGCCGGTTATTACATAACTTTTCCGTATTCTTTGTTTCCGATTCTTCAAGTCTCTTCTTCATCTGTGAGGAGATTGTCCAGAATTCACTGCCATATAAGAGAACTGACATTAAATAAGAGTTCAGCAATGTTTTTCTGTTTTTAATGATTTTCCTGTTTCTTCATACTTTGCTTAGCTTTGGAAAGGAAACTTTTGTGCATTCGAATTTCAGTGTCGCACGTTCAGAAGACTGATATTACATAATCTGGCAATTTATAGATATTAAACAAACAGAACGTTCTGGAGAGCAATGTTTGCGTCCAAAGAGTTTTTTTCTTTTCTTTCTTTTGGAAGAAAACCTTTTATTGTTTCACAGCCATTAATAACAATTACTGTACACTTTTTTTAGCGCAATATCTGAGATTCCGTTAATAGTACTTGTCAGTTTCGCGTTGGCAGCGAGAGAATGGTAGGTGCAAGCAGACGGAGCCAAATAATTCTAATTGAAGTTCACGTTGAATTAAGTAAAGATCAAGGATCGTGCCAGACGTTTTTCTTTTCCAGTAATTCTTTTCTTGCCTTGTTAACTAGCTTCTTGATCAACATCAGAAAAAAAATGTAACGTTAAAAAATAAATAGACAAAAGAGAGAGAGAGAGAGAGAGAGAGAGAGAGAGAGAGAGAGAGAGAGTGTAGTAGTAGTAGTAGTAGTAGGAATAATGCTTACGAGAGATTAAACATCTCCTTTCATTGCATATAAGGTGGATGTGACCAGTGTGGGAGATAGGTCTGTTATTGAAAGAATTTAGAAATGCAGATGTCGGCATGCGTCGGATTTCAGGCTTCAGATGAGAGAGCAACTTCGGCGGTTGTGGAATTCGGGTGGAGAACTTTTGTCCTGGTTCAGTTATTACGCCTGAAGCTCCGAATTGCTGTTAGCATGTAAAAGACGAACGAGAGAAGAAAAAGAAAAAAATGTCAAAGAAATAAGGGGTAAAAAAAAAAACAAACATCAAAAATAGAAACAGAAACAAATGGAAGAAAATTCTAAAGAAACAAAATCCGAAAATAATATTATTTACAATGATATTCACCCTTTACAAGGCCCGGGAGCCACTCAAGTTAGATACTTACAGAGTAAGAGGCGCAGTTTATGCGTATGTGTAGGTGTTTCGCTACAATTTACGTGGCATCACGGGTGTTACCTTTGAAAATGCATTCTTTATCTCCACCAGTTCAGACCTGACTAAAGTTTGTGAAGCTACTGAGGAAGGTACCCGAAAATATTAGGATATTTCCTGTTACTTCAGCAATAACAAATAGGGTTCTTTTATCGATTGGTCGCGTTATTTAATGTCGAATTTTAACATGGCGAAGGAACTCACTAATCAGTAGCAATGGTCAGCGAAACTAATCTTGACAGCCGCAATAAGTAGCTTATTTAGTCAGCTTGGTTAATTTTTACAAATTTCACATTTTTATAAGTCACCCGGTGAGGATCGAATTTACTACTCAGAAGTAATCAGTAGCCATTACACCTTGCTAATTTAGTTAGATTGATTGATTTTATCACATGACAATCTTTGTTGGATGATTTAATTTCAACATTTTTGTATGGAGCTCTCAGTGAGAAACGAACTCATTACTTGTTAGTAACTGTCTACCTGTCTAATCTTACTTTTTACATTATTCGAACTATTGTCCTCATCTTTGTCGCCATATTTATTACAACGTTTCGGCCGTTGTAGGTCCTGGCCTTCTTCAGGTAGATGGAATGTCAAACAGAACCCTTTATTTCGTTCACTGGGGTAGACTGTTCTAGTTCCACGTGCCATGTTTAATGGATGTCAGTTATCAGTTATCTCTTGTTAATTCCCCTCTGAAAGTTTTCCACTGCCTTAACTGGGTATTGAACTCACACTCTTTGGTTCCTGTCACTGGATCTAACCAAAGACTTTATCCACTGTGCCATGTGTCCTTGAGTGAGAGAAATAAAGGGTTCAGTTCGACATTCCAAACGGATAAGGTTACAGAGACAGGACCTGTAATAATTTTATGGGACTTTACAATACACACAGAAAGAACATGAAAGATAATCACCCAGACATTATGATCAAAGACTCCAAGAACAGAATGTGTTATTGACATGACAGTCCCTGCAGTGTATTAGGTCATCCCATAAGTTCTGTCCGAATTTTAACTTTTTGTTAAAATGAACGAAATTTAAAGAGTATTTTATAATGTCGAATGGAGCTGAACATTATTTATATGTTTAGATGCATTTAAACTGATCAAATTTTATTTCAGAGAACAATAAAATTAAATTTTGTTTGATTAAAAACATGCTAACATGGAAGTACCCAAGAATCATTTGAGGCACATAATGCTTTATGAGTTCAAGAAAGGAAACTCAGCAGCCGAAGCGGCTAGAAACATTCACTCAGTTTATGAAGAGGAATGTCTGAATGAAAGAACTTGCAGAAGATCGTTTGCAAAATTCAGAGGTGGGGATTTCACCCTTGAAGGTGAAGATCGAACCGGACGTCCAGTTGAGTTTGATGAAAAGCTTCTTGGAGCAGCCCTTGAAGAAAATTCTGCTTTATCCGTTAAGGAACTGGCAGTGGTTCTCAGTTCAAACCATACAACTGTTCATCGTCATCTTCAACAACTTGGAAAAGTTCCTAAACTTGGAAAATGGGTGCTTCATGAATTGTCTGAAAACAACCTCAAATCCCGAGTTGACATCTGCTCATCTCTCCATTCTCGCCAACTTGTTTCACCTTTTTTGGATAGACTTGTGACTGGCGACGAAAAATAGATCTTTTATCGAAATGTTAAGAGTCGTAGACAGTGGCTTGGTGAAGGGGAAGGACCCCAGCCACAGCCGAGAAGGGAGCTTCATGGGCAAAAGTTTCTTCTTTCAATCTGGTGGGATTGTCAAGGAATAATCTACTTTGAATTCTTACCACCTAATGCAACAATTAATGCTCAAATATACTGTCAGCAATTAGAGCGTTTGAACTAATATTTGAGGAAAAAAGACCTGCTGTAGTGAATCGAAAACGGGTGATGTTTCATCAGGACAATGCGCGAGCACACACAGCAAATATCACGCCACAAAAGATCAAAGAACTTGGTTGGGAGAAAATTCCCCATCCACCTTATTCTCCCGACCTTGCTCCTTCAGACTACCATTTGTTTCGTAGCTTACAGAATCATTTGGAAGAAACAGCTTTTGTAACACAGGAAGAGTTTAAAACTGACATTTGTGTGTTCTTCAAATCAAAGCCCAAAGGATTTTACAGTAATGGAATTAGTAAGCTTGTTAATAGATGGAAGGATGTCATAGATAATCAGAGAAAATACATTGTTGATTGAATCTGTAATTAAATGTAACATTTAGTCACTTGTTTTCTTTATTCAAAATTCGACAGAACTTATAGGATGACCTGATATATATATATATATATATATATATATATATATATATATATATATATATATATATATATATATACCAACGGCTTCCCATACTTATTACTTTTCGTTTTCACTCTCACGTGGTCTTGTGTGACATCACGAACTGCGATGCGATTTTCGCTTCCGCATCTCGTATACATGAGTTTGTAGTTGCTTTGAAATTTTTCATGCAACAAAAACAGACTATCATTATTGTTTTGTCCGGGTATTGTTTAATATATTGAAATGTAATTGTCATCTTTGACAATGGCTTATGTAAGCCGAAAGATTAGATATGGTGATTTCCTTTCGTCTTTCAATGATAATGTTATTAAGCTTATCAGACAATATGAAAGGAATTTACTTAAAATAAATAGACACAACTTGTCTATATTATTTAATATAACATGCATCAATATATATATATTTGGTCACTTGTTTTCTTCATTCAAAATTCGGACAGAACTTATGGGATGACCTGATATCTTTGAAGAACTTAAAAGAAAACTATAAAAATACAAGGATCTTGAAGTGGAAATCTCAAAAATGTGGCACATTAGGACATCAATAATGTAAATGTGTATGATCAGTTTTTGTTTTGCAAAAAATGATCCGTGAAAAATATCATGAATCCACTCCTGACCTTAGGTCTCCGGTTGGGAATCGGATGGTAATGTCTATACAACAGAATTCAAAAGAAATAATAATAATAATAATAATAATAATAATAATAATAATAATAATAATAATAACAATAATAATAATAATAATAATAATAATAATAACAACAACAACAACATGACAGATAGTAGATTTTTATGTTACGAGGAGCGACGGAATAAACGGACGAAGAAGACAGTCCAAAGATCGACGCATTCTTCGACCTTGTTTGGGAGGTAACGAAGTTGTAGACCATACGTAAAAAGTTACTGTCATGATAAATATTATTGTGAAACTGAGGAGAACCGAAAAATCCGCAAGAAAATTCTGGTGTAATAAGAATCATTTTAGAACTAGAAATGCTAGGGATGCTAGAAATATGCCCCCAACGAGAAAATACCAGAGGAACTAGAAATATCTAGAACTAGAAACACTGATAGGAAGAAAATATATTCCAGAACTAGTGATAATACGTAGCTAGAAACGTGTGCAATCATTACTCTCTACAACCTTCTCTCTTTTGTTTTTCTTTGTAATATTTATAGAAAGAAGAAAGAGGACTTGTCGAATTTGACACTCAAAGGAAGGATTGAAGACAAGAAGAACTAATGGAGACATCGAATCACAAGCTTGCATAAACAAAATAGCTGAACGGGGTCTAGATGTGGCATTAAGGGAACAGACATCCCTTAGAGCTACAAAGGATAGGAAGCTGCGGAGAACCGTGATAGCTAACACCTTGAAAAAGACAGCACATAAAAGAAGTCCGCATAATGTTGGAAATACTATGTTATTGTTTGTTACGTGAAAGATTATGATAACAAATTGCTTTAGCGAACGATGTGGAAAGGCGAGGAAGTGACAGTTACAAAATGAAAGACGTTTCAGATGATGAATATAGTAATAATAGCGGCATAGATAACCAAAGAAATATTTTAGACGAGAAAAAAAATCTGAACGTTTACGTCACGCCAAGCGCAAGCAGTCCGAAACATCCCATTTCATCGCCAGAAATACGAAACGGCTTCGAGGAAGGAGATGTTTCATGTTATGTAAAACAAACGGGCTCTTACTTGAAACTATTCATTGCTAATTTAGATATTTGAAAACTTGCATACTAATATCGACGTTGTTTTTCTTACTGCCACTTAAGACTATTGATACTTGATTAAAGTAAATAAAATTACATTTATTAGCACATTCATCAAAACGTTGCATTGAGGCCTTACATAATGTCGTATGTGCCTTTACTAAAAGTTACTATTAGAAATGACTATAAAACAACCATGACGCCTTATTTTGGTAAATAAATGCAGGATGCGATGGATAAATTGTCATCTAAATTAAGCAAAAATGAAAATATAACTGACATCTCATTCTTAACAGATACATTTACCAAAATGACACAAAAATATCTTGAGAGTAAATGTATTCAATAAAATCATCATTGGCTTCAATCACGGCCTCCAGACGACTTCGAAAACTCCTGCATCTCTTCTGGACGGCCTCCTTGTTTAAATTCATGAATATATGTATGCATAGCCTGCGATGGATAAATTGTCGTCTAAATGACTAAAAAAAATGGCCACGTTCCCGTTTCCGAATATGGCCATCGCCTTTAAGCTCAGTCAGATGTTCACATCCTCGGCCCCTTTGTTATAAATTTTCGTTTTCGCCTGAGTGTTTTCTTCGGGTACGGATGTTCATATGATTTAAATACATAGATTTTCAAGTCATTATACTTTTAGCTAGCAATGTCTGCTTGAAGCCTTTTGGAGTAAGAAAAAAAAAGACATTGCAACGTAGTAGATCCAATTTAAATTCTAATTCACTTTGCGTTTTATAGACGTGAAATATTTGCTCCCATCTTAATTTCAGCTAGTTTTATTCGCAACTCCTGCATAGTACCGTGGGTGAGAATCGACAAAATTTTAGTACTTTGCTTTATTACCTGCAGAATGTTTTACGTTGACTTAGTTGTATCTCCCAACTATGCACCGATCGTGCTTACGAGATGTAAAGCCTTAGAACTTCGAAAGGATGCCAGAAATGGAACAACTTGAAAACTTTGTCAAAAATAATGAGAAATAATTAGAGTTTTTTCTTGTTACTTACCTTAATTACTGTTATGGTAATTTACCCACGCAGGCATGGAATCTCCCAGCTATAAATAGGAGCAGTTACTGCCTTTTAGAGACGGGATTTTCCATCAGTCAGCTCTGAAAGTCGGACCGAACATTCTCGCTGTAACACTCTCGTTTGTATTACTGTTTCTGTTAATATATTTGTTTAACTCAATTCCTCTCTTTGTGTCTTTATTTCTGGCCCTCACAACATTTACATTTTCCAAAAACTTTAAGAATAGAGTTAAAGGGAGATAACTGAAACATCTGGGAGAGGCAAGGTACTTGGAACTAGAACTATCTACCCCGGTGGACGAAATAAAAGATTCAGTTCAAAATTGCAATTACCTGAAGAAGGCCGGAACGTGCAACGGCCGAAACGTCGTGAATATGGTAACAAAGATGAGGAGAACAGATCGAACAATGTAAATAGTGTAAATAATTACTATACCTCATCTCAAAAATGTAGATATTTTCATGTGTATAATACGACTTGAGTATAAAACGATTCTGTGTTGTTGAAAGTGAATCTAAAAAAGAAATAAATTCAATCCTTGTGTATAAAACGACACTTTGGCACAGCCATCCTTATGCAATTTTTTTAAATATTCTCCCATATTCTCAAAAAATTTCAATTTCCTACAAATATTTTACTAAAATATTTAATTTTTCACGATATCAAAAAATAGAAATGGACCGGATGTTTACACATTGCGCTTGCGTGTTTCCTATCTTAACTTCTGTTTCAAAATTTATTTTCAAATCTTTAGAGAAAGGTGCTAAATAAACCTACCCTGTAATACATTTTCAGGTGTTTATTAGTCTATCATACTTTTCTGCTGGCGTAGAAATATTGTCTACTTCAACTTAACACATAATGTTTTGTTTTATGGCATATCAACTTCAATAGGTTATTTAAGGCCGAAAATTATTTTTTATTGCTGGTAGTATTTTGTTTTATCAAAAATCTATTTCTGATAATAATTTTCCCCCCAAAATGTGTAGTTGGTAATATTTTTTCTTCAAAAACATTGTTGGTAATATTTTTCTTTAAAAACATTGTTGGTAATATTTTTTCCCTTCAAAAATGTATTGCAGGTAATAATTTCCCCAAAAAATGTGTAGTTGGTAATATTTTTTCTTCAAAAACATTGTTGGTAATAATTTTTTACCTTCCAAAATGTATTGCTGGTAATAATTTTTCCCCCCAAAATGTGTAGTTGGTAATATTTTTTCTTCAAAATCATTGTTGGTAATATTTTTTCCCTTCAAAAATTTATTGCTGGTAATAATTTTTTTACAAAGGTATTAAAACCTATTTTGGCACATTCATAGTGTTTTTACCCCAGTTTCGGAGTTAACTATTTGCCCATAGCTGGGACCCTAACAGGTGATACTACCCAGGGTCAGAGTGGACCTGGGAACACCAGCAATTAAGAGGTGGTTCCATGCTCCTCAAAACCTCCTGATCGGAGGCCGTGCTGCTGGACGTAGTTTATCGTCTAACCCAGGACGCGGATGTAGTTTATCGTCATACCCAGGACGGTAACATATAAATAATAAAGTGATAGAAAAATGGACAGAAGTCTGCATATTTTCTATCGCAAAGAAAATAGATCTAGAATCGACAAAAAACTATAGAAAATCAAACTCACTTCTATTGCAGCAAAAATTTACAACTTAATGCTTCTCAAAAGAATACAGTCGAAAGTATAGAATGTGTTTCGTAAAAATGAAAATGACTTTCGAAAAAATATATCAACCATTCGACAAATCCTGACTGTTCGGCGTATTATTGTTGTAGAGTTATTTCCTTAGTGGAAACTGTATTCGGAGTAAATGCGTCCTAAATAGGTTAAACGTACAGAAACGTTAGGAACTTGTAATAAAGTGTTACGAGTAATCGAGTAATCGAGTTGTGGTCGCTGACTACTTTTTTTCCCTCAACTCCTACTGACTCCTACTTATAATAGACTAGGTGTCGTTCACTATAACAATTATTGAGTGCCTGTTAGGGTAAAGAATCTACAGGCCGCCTTACTTTTTGTAAATTTCTTTAAAGCCTTCAATTCTGTACATAAGGGAAAATGAAAAAAATATCCTTCAGGCACATGGCACGCCCGACTGAGACAGTAACTGTCATAATGATTTTATTCAAATATACCCAAACTTTTATATCCGCGGTTATATCCGCAGAGAGAGAAACTAACTTCTTCGGCATCAAACAGGGTTCCTCTAGTATGACACCATTACAACTTTTCTCTTTGTTATTACATTTCACTACGAATTGAGAACTTCCATCCGCAAACGTCATCATCTAGGTTTTTTCCATATCACCGAGCCACTCAAGTCGATATCCTACAAAAAAGGGGGACAGAAATTGACTATGCAGATGACATAGCTATCACTGCAGACACCATTACCAATGCCACAGTTCTCCTACATCATCTAGAAAATGCTGATAATGATGTTGGACTCTGTGTCAATGCCTCTAAAACTGAATTCCTAAGCTTTAATCAGGTGAATCACTAAAATATATAAAACATTTTACATACCTAGGAAGCGAAATAAATTCTACTGAAAAGGAGGTGAAATTCTGCATAGCTAAATCCTGGCTGTCTTGAATAAAATAGATGTAATCTCGAAATCTGATCTACAAGACAACCTCAAGCAGAAATTTTTCCGAGCTACTGTAAAAGCGGTTTTAATGTAGGGTGTCACTGCTTGGACATTAACTAAAATATTTGAGTCTAAGTTTGATGAAACCTATACTCGGATGCTGAGAGCTATACTTGACATCTCTTGGAGACAACATCAAACTAAATCACAGCTCGATGGACTCATTCCTAATATTTCTACAATCCTACGTGAACACAGAAAGCGCGTCGTAGGACACTGCTAGCGAGCAAAACAAGAACTCACGAATGATCTACTGCTCTGGACACATAGCCATGGATCAAGACGGGTTGGCCGCCCAGCTACCACCTAGATTGATCAGATATGTTATGACACAACATGCCACCCAACAGCCCTTCCCATCTTGATGCAAGACACTGATAGTTGACGTAATAGACTCATGAATGTCCAAACTAACTAGACCGAATACAATAATATTTTTCTGTTTGATATGACTTTATTATATTTCTGGATATTATATATCTTGAAATAAAATAATTATTATATAATATTATAATAATAATACATATAATGAATTTATATAATAATTATTATATATATATATATATATATATATATATATATATATATATATATATATATATATATATATATATATATATATATTATATTTCTGGATATTAATAAACTATGAAAATTTAAAAAAAAAAATAGTTTCCATGAAGAATCAAGAGAAAAAAAAATTATAAAAAATCAGGAAAATCAAAAACAAACTTTTTCTCGGGGGCAAAAGTTTTCAATCTTCCTATTTGAAATAAGAATTTTTTTTGTTTGTATTAAGCTGTGTAAAAGATTATGAAGACATGTACTTGCCAATACTACCCAACCTTATGCTATATTATGCCAAAAAATAAAGTAAACTAGTTCATTTGTATTCCTAAACTCTACAATCTTAACTGCTTGAAGACCACATCTAACATAAGCTTAGAAAACCACTTTAACCGATTGAATGCCAACGACCAATCGTTATCTATCCTCCATATCCTCATAATATGCACAACCTAGCAGCTAATTTTCAAGGAATATCTTCACCCGATTCACCATTGCGAGTGTTTAATATATTAAAAAAGGAACTCAGAAATATATATATATATATATATATATATATATATATATATATATATATATTTATTCGAAAATTATAACATAAATATGTTATAAAATCACTACAAAAATAGCCATTTTGTTTCAACACTTCTGGTGTCTTATCAAGTGATGGTGTTGAATGTATAATAAAGGGTTTTAAAAGTTTCAAATCAATCAGACACCTCTCGTTAGGGGAAACGCTGTTACATAAGATGGAATGACCAATCAAAATACAAGTATATGAGAATTCAAAAAACTTGACAACGAATTTTGGTCATAATAATTATTTAATGCTTTAATGTTAGGGTTAGAATAAAATAGAATTAATTCTAACTAATTAATATTAAATTATACTATAAAATTATAAATTAAAAAATTACCAATTTAAAATTTAAAATTTAATCTATATTAAGTTTAAAATTATGAAATTATTTAAAGAAGAAACTGAGGAAAAATACATATGTTTTTCTATTTATTTATTTTTTATATTGAAATTAAATTGGAATAAACGTAAAGATCTAATGCTTCTCTGAACTCTGTTACAACTTAGATAGATTTGGAGTGAAGACATGGGCAGGGGACGATGAAATCTTACAAAAGACAATACATACACAATCAGATTTTAATACAGAAACACACAGACATATTTGGATATATAAACACGCAAAAAAACATCGAGACAGGAAATATGTTCACGACTCTTAAAGAAAAAAAAACACGACAGCATACACACACAATGAAAGGCACACACAAGCGACCATGCACACAGACACCGACAAAGACACGCACATACATACACATACATCGACAAAGATACGCCCATGAAACCCACCAAGAAATATTCAATTTTGAAAGTGTTATTAAATGAATTCTAACATCATATTAAAGTCTAAAAAGGGTTGAATAGATAAAGTTCGACATGGACAAAACAGAAAGACAAACATTCATCAATGAACAACTTAAGGAAAAAAGACACTAAAACATGGACAGAAAAATAGATATATACGCATATAAACAACAACATCTAATATATAAAAAAGAAAACTCACAAACACACAAATATATATAAATATCACATATACACCTATATACGGACTAGTACACATACACGAGTACAAAAATATAAAAATATGTGAAAGAAAATAAAAACTACATACATACATATGTGTACACACATTCTTTACTACAGACAGAAACACAGAAAAGCATACCTACGCACATAC
Source organism: Acanthosepion esculentum (assembly GCA_964036315.1). NCBI lineage: Eukaryota > Metazoa > Mollusca > Cephalopoda > Sepiida > Sepiidae > Acanthosepion > Acanthosepion esculentum. The sequence goes on from OZ038505.1 coordinate 971,471, forward strand.
ATATACAGACACACACACACATATACATATATATATATACCCATATATATACGTACATGCACATGTACACATACATACACGCATACGCATATGCATTTATATACACACGGAAACAAACATAAATATATCAACGCACACAGCATCATAAAAAAGTAAACAAACCAAATCTACATATATATATATATATACATATGCATATATATAAACATACAGAAACCCACAAACATATATATACACACATATACATTTACAAACACACACACACACACATATATATATATATAAACACATATATAGGCAAACATAAACACAGACACACACATATATATAAATATATACCTACACATATACACTCACTCACACACACACACACATATATATATATACCTACACACACACACACACACACACACACACACATATATATATATATAAACATATAACTATAAGTACAGTTATATTCATATATAAACACAAGCACACAAACACATATTCAACTATATATATATATATTATATATATAATATATATCTATATATACCCCACATACATACACATAAACATGCATACAGAAGTAAACGCGAATACAAATTTATACATACAGACACATATACACACGTATATATATGTATATATATATATATATATATATATATATATATATATATATATATATATAATCATGTATATATATATACACCCATCAGTAAAAACACGCAAACACAAACAACACAACACACGTACACCAACACACAGCCACATCGACAGCAGGACCATCAGGTAATAAAAGTAATAACCTACTAAACTTAGAGTAATATAGCCTTATTGTCAAAAGTATTATTACTCCTATAGTAAGTTAAAATTATAGCTGTGTTTACAGTTAACAATGAGTTCATTATATATATATATATATATATATATATATATATATATATATATATATATATATATATATATATATATATATATATATATATATATTAAAAAAATAAGAAGAACAATAAGATTTAGACTCCGGTGTTCTTAGAAGAGCATAATATTATAACTATTTTCTATTTTAAAAATATGGTTCGATCGCTACATAGGAATTAACATGTTTCAAAACAGAAACTAAATTTTAAGTTTATTTATAAAATTAAAATTAATATCTATAATTTCGTTCCATTCTCAAGCGATTTTTGGCATAACCTATTAAGGAATTTATTTTTAAATTGTTAAGTTTACGGAAAAATTCAATCATTTTGATAAGGTGTGGTTGGGTTTTAATTTCCTTAGACAACTTATGTATGAAATCAAGTTACTTTCAAAATCAGATTAAGTTAAGCTAGGGGTAGGGGGTGCATGCTCACAATGACATCCGTTTTTTTCGAGTGTCGTCTGCGTTTTTTCAGTGATAAAAAGTTTTGAAAAATGGTAATTCCTGTGTAGCGGTGGAACCATATTTTTCAAATAAAAAATAATTATAATATTTATATATATATATATATATATATATATATATATATATATATATATATATATATATATATATTAAGATCAGCGTGTTGATTTTTGTCTTTTTCTTACAGCAGTTTCGTCATGTTCATTTTTTGCACAAGAGATCTTTCATCTCGTTCATACACATGTTCCCGTAAGATCACCGAAGTATCATCGACCCTGGTAATTACCTAGATGGATAACTGTTTGGGAATACCAGGTGCTGTAAGCTTGGATGTGCAGGTGGTGTAATGGATAATGGCACAGAATTGTTAATCATAGAGCCAAGTTCTAATTCCAGTTGGGTTCTTACGCGAATATACTCTTGGGAAATGTATGAATACAACTATTCTTCCTCCAGCTATGGGTTAATTTGTAAGACTAGTCAAACTGAACCATAATTATCTCACAAAATTCTCGCAATATGAAAATATTTTTTGGCTTTAAATAACCAGCAGTGGGTTGATAGTCCACAGAAAACAAATCAAACAAACCAAATCATTCGTCTTAAAAAGAGAGAATGAAGAGTAGAAGGTCCATTAACACTGCTATTGTCCCTCCTGCTACGGGTTAATTAGTAAAACGTCTAACAATTTACGATTATTATATCTAAAATAAAAATTCTTATAATCTTATTTTTTTCTTTAAATTAACTGAGATGGTTGGTACGCCGTATAAAACGAATCGATCAGAGAAAAAAGTGGATTAAGAATGATTAAAGAAAAAACCTTTTTGTTAGTAGAAGCCCAATGTGCCGACTAATATATGAAACCGCGTGAAAAACTATTTGTTTTCACGAGCGATAAGTCTTCTAATTGGTTTTAGTTTGTCCACCGCGAAGTATTCTTTCCGTACTTACCAAAACCACTTTCCAAAAGAAGTATTTGTTATGATTGATGTGGCTTCTGGTTTTGCGCCAAGGTTTTTCGGGCCGATTCTACACTCATCTATCCACTTAACCTTAAGACACAGTAAAGCAACTCTTCGTGGATCTGTAAAATAAATGATTGTCAGTCGTTCTATAATAAGCACGAAGGCCTGCGTTAGAAAGGGCTCACAATCGAAAAATAATATTTTATATGTGCGCAAATGTAACAATCGTCTTTTTAATCGACTTTCTTCTCAGTATACAGTCACCATTTTTTAATAGGGAAGAACATATAAAACAGATAAAATAAATAATAAATTATAAATTATTTCAGACATATTTTACATAGATAAAGTCCTTCGTAAGTTGTGGTCTGTCCTCGCGAGAACAATTTGTATTTCTTTAAGGCATAGGCTTCCATGAATCTCTTCAGTGAGTCTACTGGAATCTTTTCCAACCAATCCGAGGGCTCCAACAACAACAGAGATTGTTGATGTTCCCATGTGCCAAAATTTTGAGATTTCGATTTCAAGGTCCTTATATTTTGATATCTTTTTGAAGATATTATTATTATTATTGTTATTATTATTATTTCTCTTTTTCCGCACAATATCCCTGTGTGTATGCAATTCTCCAAGCCTTTTTTCTCATTATATGTCTCTCGAATTTCAAGTGTCCTCTTCTTATAACTACAAATGATAATTTTGCTCTTTTGTTTTAAAACCTCCCCGTTGCTCACATGTGTCTCCATGCTATTCTCATTAACCTTCTGTAGAACATCGTTTCGGTTGCCTCAAGGGCCTACGTCATCTGTGAAAAACTGTTCAGAGTTTACAATGATATCATGTTTAAACACCGATTCCCGTACGATCACTCGAAGCAACGTCGAACCTGGTCAGTACCAAGATGGGTGATCGCTGGGGAATACCAGGTGGTGTAAGTTTGGATGGGCGGCTGATTTAATGGATAGTGACTAGAAATTGGTAATTGGAGAGCCAAGTTCGAATTCGCTTTGGGTTCTTTATATTCACTTACACGCAAGTACTCTTTCTAAAGTTATGAATCCGCCTCTTCTCCCTACAGCTTTGGGTTAATTTGTAAGACTTCTATTTCTAAACAATTATTATCTCCAAAAAATATTTTCTGGCTTTAAATAACCTGCAAAGGGTTGATAAACCGGAGAAAACTAATCAATCAATGAAATACTGATTAGCTACACAAGCATGTGTTTTAGATTTATTTACATTCTATCGAATATACATCTATAGTAAATATCGTGACCACCAAGTGAGGGATCAGTTTGTATATTGAGTGTAACATAGAATTGATCCCCCACTTAATATACTTATTAAAATTTCTTGTTTGTTTATCAAATTCGGATTAGGCATGACTTCTCTTCCCCCCAGTTATGGATTAATTAGTAAGAGTTGTATTTCTAAAGCATTATTATCTAAAAAAAAATTTAAAAAATTTCACAATTGTAAAAATATTTTTCTAGCTTTAAATAACCTGTAAAGTATTTATAAGCCGTCGAAAACGAATCAATCAATTAATTAGACTGTTCAATGAGCCTTAGGATTTTTTATGCTACTTTTATCCGTTGTCTGTTAAAACATTTCCAAGAGGGGGAACTATCTGTACTTACAAGATTTTGACGTATGCAATTCATAGCGCTCGTCTTGGTCTGTCCCTATTACTAACGACGAAACATTCTGTCGTGTTACAATTGAAGGTTAGTCCTTTCTTGTTGCATTCTTTTATTGTTTTGTCTAGGAATTACTGCAGTTTTCTGTCTCATTATTTACATTATTCGGACTATTGTCCTCATCTTTGCTCACACTCCTTGGGCCCTGTCACAGGATCTAACCAACGCCGTTATCCATTGTGTGAGTTCAATAACTGGTTGAGGTGATGGAGAACTTGGAGAGATGAATTAACAAAAGATAACTGATAACTGATATCCATTAGACATAGCACGTGGAACTAGAACAGTCTACCCCAGTGAGCGAAATAAAGGGTTCAGTTCGACATTCCAACCACCTGAAGAAGGCCGGAGCGTACAATGGCCGATACGTTGTAATAAATATGGCGACAAAGATGAGGACAATAGTCCGAATAATGTAAATAGTGTAGATAATACCTCATCTCAGAAATATAGACAGATACTGAAAGGCCGAAACGTTGTAATAAATATGGCGACAAAGATGAGGACAATAGTCCGAATAATGTAAATAGTGTAGATAATACCTCATCTGAGAAATATAGACAGATACTGAAGGGCTGAAACATTGTAATAAATATGGCGACAAAGATGAGGACAATAGTCTGAATAATGTAAATAGTGTACATAATACTTCATCTCAGAAATATAGACAGATATTGAAAGGCCGAAACGTTGTAATCAATATGGTGACAAAGATGAGGACAATAGTACGAATAATATAAATAGTGTACATAATACCTCATCTCAGAAATATAGACAGATACTGTCTAATCTAGCTAAACATTACACCATGAAACAAAAATTTTGTGGAATTTTGAGATTTAAATGGGTTAGTGAATCAAGGCCAGATGATAAAACCTGGAACTAATGAATAAATAAATAAATTAATTAATTAATAAATAAATAATAATAATAATACTATTAATAATAATAATAATAATAATAATAATAATAATAATTATGTTAACCGTAAATACAGATTTTGTGAAAATATTCAGAAACAATTGACTGTCTTGTGTCAGGTTGCACAGTGTCAGAACCCACTGAATATAAAACTGGCCATGATAGAGTGGGTCATTATCTGCATTGGAAAATATGCAACTTTTACGGGAAGGAAACTGCAAGAAACTGGTATGAACATCACCCAAACCCGCTTGCGGAGATAGGACCTGTAATAATTTTATGGGACTTTACAATACACACAGACAGAACAATCAAAGATAATCGCCCAGACATCGTGATCAAAAACCCCAAGAAAAGAATGTGCTTTCATATTTACTTGGCAGTCCCTGCAGATTGTAAAATCGATAAAAAATAATTGACGAGAGGTCAAGAACGTTTCAGTGATGTTTTAGGGGTATGCTGCACACTTAAATGGCGAGATGAAAATATCATTATGTTTGTAACCGTCCAAAAGCACATATCATACAATTCTCCCACCAATAATAAGAAATGTCGTATCATGTGTTTCTTGAAATATAGTATATTTTAAAGTTTGAATTAGTTTCCAACATACAGTGCTTTTCGATAAAAGTCACTCACCTGACTTTTTTTACTTGAAAAATTTTTCGCGTATTCTTTTTGGGGTCAAACTAATTTTTAATCTTACTAATATAAAGACCCCTTCCCGAACACCTAGTAAAAAAGTTTACTCACCCTAAGGTATTCTAAATGAGAATTAGGCAAAAAAAGTGATTCACTTATTTCCTGCAACTAGTAATCAATAGAAACATAACCGAACAGCTTTAAATAAAGAATAATAGAGGTACAATTTATTTATAATAGGTAATATAGTTCGAAATATTTAATAATCTATGGGTCCTCCTTTATTTTGAATAACCTTTTCAACCCTTTTTGGCATTGACTTGATTAGGTTTTGGAAAATCTCATCTCCAAGCATTGAATTGCATTCGGATATGAAATTCACAATCAAATCCTATTTGTTGCCCAACTGCTTTCTCGAGAACCTGTACTTTATAATACTCCATAAGTTTTCTATAGGGCTGGGGTCAGGAAATTGGGGCGGCCATATCATAACAGTCACCTGCTTCTCATCAAATTATTCCTTCATCAATTTTGATTTGTGTCAGGGAGCATTATCCTGCATAAAAATGAGCTCTTGGGGTCGGTTTGAACCCTTTCAGCAGAAGGGAGGAGACAAGACACTAAAATTCTCTTGTACTGCTCGCTCCTGAGGGTCTTTTCAATAGGTTTTAAGAAACCAGTTCCATGAAAAGAAAAGCATCTCCAGAACATTATACTGAACGGATGTTTGATAGTACTTACTGCTAAATTCAAAGAGCCTTCAAAGCTCCTTCTTCGGATTTTGGATCGCTTATCCTTTGAATTTAGCTCAACTTTCGTTTCACCGGAGAAGAGAACATTTAGTAAAAAGACCCAGGTGAGTCACTTTTATAGAATGGCCCTGTATATTTACTCTACTATTCTTGGTTTTATTATTTTATTTGTAAAGTTTATTTAATTTTTTCTTTCATTCTTTCTTTTTTTTTTCTTTGGGCGAATGTCGTCTTTGTCGTCTAATTCTTTCTCTAACTTTGTATTCTCATTTACCTTATAATTCTCTCTTTCTTTCTTTCTTTCTCTCTTTCTCTCTTTGAACTTTATTTTTTCTTTTTTCTTCTAATTCCATTTCTTTATTTGAATTTCTTTTTGCTTATATTCTCTTATATTGCTTTCTTTTATATTTAGTTTCTTTTGACTTTTTAACTTAATAGTTTCCTTTCTCTCCTCTACACTTTCTTTCGTTCACTCGTTCTTTCTGGCTTTCGTCCGTTCTTTCTTTCTTTCTTTCTTTCCTGTCTTCATTTCTTTCTTTTTCCATTCAATAAGCTTTTATAATCTCCTTATCTCGATACTACTTTCTTTAGTTGAGGTTCTTTAAGTATTATTTTCTTTTTTTCTTTTTTTCTTCTTTCTTTTTCTTTTATTCTTCTTTCTTTTTCGTCTTTCTTTGTACTTTTTCTTTTTCGTTTTTTATTCGTCTTTCTTTATTCTTCTTTTTCATTTTTTCTTCTTTATTCTTCGTTTTTCTTTTTCATTTTTCTTTCTTTTTTCTTTCTTTTCCTTTTCTTTTATATTCGTCTTTTTTTCTTCTTTCTTCTTTCTTTTTCATTCTTCTTTTTTCTTCTTTCTTTTTATTTTTCTTTCTTTTTATACTTTTTTATTCTTTTCTTTTTTATTCTTTTTTCATTCTTCATTTTTCTTCTTCCATTTTTCTTCTTTCTTTTTTATTTTCTTTCTTTTTATTCTTTCTTTTTATTCTTTCTTTTTATTCTTTCTTTTTTTCTTTTTTCTTATTTCTTTCTTTTTATTTTTTCACTTTTCTTCCCTCTTTTTATTCTTCTTTTATTTTTTCCTTTTTCTTCTACCTTTTTCTTCTTTCTTTTTCATTCTTTCTTTTTATTCTTCTTTTCTTTTTTGTTCTTTTTATTCTACTTTTTTCTCCTTTCTTTCCTTTTATTTTTCTTTCTTTTTATTCTTTCTTTTTCATTCTTTCTTTTTTATTCTTCTTTTCTTTTTTCTGCTTTTTTCTTCTACTATTTTCTTCTTTCTTTTTTCTTCTTTCTTTTTCTTTTTCTTTTTTTCTTATTTCTATTTTCTTCTTTTTTCTTTCTTCTTCTTATCTCTTTTATTCTTTTTTATTCTACTTTTTTCTTCTTTATTTTTCTTCTTTCTTTCTTTTTATTTTTCTTTCTATTTATTCTTTCTCTTTTATTCTTTCTTTTTATTCTTCTTCATTCTTTTATTCTTTATTTTTTATTTCTTTTTATTGTACATTTTCTTCTTTATTTTTTATTTTTTCTTTCTTTTTAATTTATTTTTTATTCTTTCTCTTTTATTCTTTCTTCTTTATTCTTCTTTCTTTTCTGCTTTTTTATTCTACTTTTTCTTCTTTCTTTCTTTTTCTTTTTCTTTTTTTCTTCTTTCTCTTTTCTTCTTTCTTTTTCTTCTTCTTTTCTTTTTTATTCTACTTTTTTCCTTCTTTCTTGTTTCCCTTTCTTTCTTTTTATTTTTCTCCCTTTTTATTTTTCTCTTTTATTCTTTATTTTTTATTCTTCTTTTCTTTTTTCTCCTTTTGTATTCTACTTTTTTCTTCTCTCTTTTTTCTTCCTTCTTTCTTTTTATTTATCTTTCTTTTTATTCTTTCTCTTTTATTCTTCTTTTCGTTTTTCTTCTACTTTTTTCTTCTTTCTTTTCTTCTTCTTTCTTTTCTTCTTCTTTCTTTATTCTTTCTGTCTTTCTTGCATGTTTCACATGTCAGCGTTCTTTTCTTTTACAATATTTCTCTGTCGCCCTCTAATTTATTTAACGTCAGTTTTCCTTTCTTTTCCTTTATTCCTTTTTCTTCTTCTTTCTATATTTTTCGTCCGATATGTATTTTGTTTTTTCTTCTTGTATTTACTGCGCTCCCAAAATGTCTCGATGTCCCCTATAAGCAGATG
>OZ038505.1:985000-990000 GCA_964036315.1 Acanthosepion esculentum
TATATATAGCAATATTGTTTAATATATTACATTTCTCCTACTTCTGGGACTGCATTATCATAACAAAGTCACCCACGTCTACCCTTAGGCCCACCTCTGCCTTCATCGTCCATATGTCACTTTCATTCACACCACAATTCCAACTTTTCTATGTCTAATCTCAATCAATGACGTATCTAATACGAGCAATTTATCAAAGAGGCTTATTTATTTATTCTTGTTTTCCGGTATGCCATCCTTCTCGAGAAATGACCGAGACATAGAGGGTGGTGTACGGAACAACTGGATAGTCGTTAGTTTTCTTACAATGACCCATCCGACTATCCTCCGATTCATTCTCACGCCACACCTCGATCGCTACGGCCAGCCACAATCGGAGAGGGCAGGATTCTTACACAGTAACCTTATAATTGCCACCAACCCAACCGCTGCTTGAGAGCGAGCATGTCGTCATAAAATGAGCTCAGTAATGAAGAGGTCTATGTTTAATTTCTATAGGGTCGCAATAGAAGTGTGCTGACCAAATGCCCCCAAATGCCCCCTTGTACGCTTCCCTGCACATTTGTATTTATGCATTTAGCCGAGCAAACCTAACCCTTCCATTTAAAACACTTACCCCTTCCGCCTGATCTTCAGCAGCCAATTCCTACAACGTCGGCGGATGGCTCTTCGGGAGCAATCATTCTAATAGATCGCTATTCAGTGTCCCTGAGGCGCTTTGGATGTTGGCGTTGGGTGAGAGATGGCACAGACGGGAAGTGGATATATTCTGAGTGGACAGCCACGAGATGTGATAATCAGTAGTCCCTTCTCTTACTCTCCTGTCGAAATCTCGCCCGCGAGCGAGAGAGAGAGAAAGAGAGAGAGAGAGTGAGAGAGAGAGACAGGGGAGTGGTATTTCAGAGGAAGAGCACATCATTCTTTCTGCTTAGATGAATAGCCACAATGAGACCGGAGTTTTAGCAGTCATTCAACCAATGATAGAAAATATTTTTACTTTGTTCCCGCTCACGTGCCACCCAGGGAACCGCTGTATTTGACCGCTATACACGGACTGTTTCCAATTGAAAATATTTGACGAAACTCTCTAGAAAAGAAGGAAAAAAAGAGTCACGGGTTGAGTCAATAGGATTAAAGAGAACATGGGGTGGGTTAAAGATGACAGGTTGAAAACTGTCAGCTGTGATTAACTATAATTCAATTTTTACTAATTTAGAATCTGTCTGTTAACTGCCAATTGAAAAAACTTTTTGAAAACAACCTACAGACAGTGTGTGAAAACCAATTATAGTATCAATTAAATCAATACCTTATTCACGTCTTCATACTCACATTACAAAATAAACATCTAAATTATTGCCTTCTATAAACTTAACTTTAAAGAATCGGATAAGGTTCTTTTTTCGAGAAAAAAAGGATTTAATAATTTCAAATCGGAAGTAGCACTGGCTTCTCAGTCAATGAATACTAAATATTTACAATGTATTCTAATATTTACGGCTAATATTACAATGACCAGATTAAAAGTAAGTTCCACTTGAGAAGCTTCTTCCTGAGAACAATTATCCTATGTAACCGACTCCTAACGGGATGTTTCCCCGATCTCTACAATCTTAACTTATTCAAGGCTCGGGTTAATCGTTATCTTCCACTGCTATACACACGAATGACCTCCTAATGTAACTTCTACCTCGAGTGGCTACTGGACTTTTAAAGCGTGAACCTTACAGTAAAAAAAAAAGACGAGGAGAGTAGAGATTAATTTTTTTATCAATACCCAATTACCAGCGAATGAAGAAAACGGCTAATGAAGTGACCAAATGGATAGGGAGTCAATAACAGGGTAACACGTGTTGCCCTGGTTGCTCAGTCAATGAAGGCCAAATGTTTCTTTTTAAGAAAAAGTTTAATATTACCATTACCATGTGAGATAGAGAGATAAAACAAACGTATTCTACCAAACCAAATGGCCAGAGATTAAAGAAAGGCATCCGATTAGCATTGGCTGCTCGGTCAATGAATTCTAAATGTTTACTTATAAAGAAACGTCTATTACCATTACAATTAGGAAAGAAGAGAAATAATAAACTTTCATCAAATCCCAATTACCAGCGAATGAAGAAAGGCGCTACTCAAGTAACTCTGGCTGCTCGGTCAATAAAGGCTGAATGTTTCCTCATAAGGAAACAGCTAATATTACCATTACTAATAGAAATAAGAACATATACTACAATTTGATCTCAGATGGCCAAGGAGTGTAGAAAAGCGTAACTCCAGTAGTAGTGGCTGTGCGGTCGATAAATGCTGAGGCAAACGAATAATATTTACGTTACCATAAGAGAACTGCAGAAGGAATACTGCACTTTGATCCTAGCTTGATGGATAGAGAGTGGAAAAAAGGATAACACGTGATGCACTTACTGCTCAGTCAATGAAGGTCAAATGTTTCCTTCTAAGAAAATGTCTATTACCATTACTATTTGAGATAAAGAGAAAGCATTGTATACTTTGGTACACGCCAATGGCCAGAGAGTGAAGAAAAGCTTTCGAGTAGCATTGCCTGCTCGTATAATGAATGTTGAATCATTATTTATAAAGAACGACTGATATTACCATAAAAATTAGAGATGAAGTGGAAAGACTATAATAATAATAATAATAATAATAATAATAATAATAATAATAATAATAATAAAAGTTGGATAATATAAAGAAACTGAGAGAAAAAGTAGAAAGTATGATAAATAAAGGAGAGGGGATTGATAGAGAGAAGGAAGAGGAGAGAGAGAGAAAGAGAGAGAGAGAGAGAGAGAGAGAGATTTGAAATGAAAACAGAAAAAAAAGAAATGAAAAATGGGTCAAAAATCATATATATTGATTCACTCTATAAAAATGATATAATGTAAAGACAAGAAAATACCAAGCGAAAATAAAGAGCTTAGAAAACATAGAAAAACTGAAGACATATATATATATATATATATATATATATATATATATATATATATATATATATATATATATATATATATATATATATATGTATGTATGTACTTCAGTAAGAAGCCCGGAAATATGACGATTTTGGCAAGGTATGGTCTCTGAATCATTAACAAAACTGTAGTGGTTGTCTACAAGATTTTGAGGCACCAACGTAAGCCTCCATTTTCGCTTTTAGTATCAGTGAAAGGTTGGTTCAGATTATCGATTCTCCAACTTGATTTGCTACGTGATTTGCAGGCCTCGGGTCGTTATTTTCGTATCTTCTCATTACTTCGACATGTGAACGGTGAGTGCCGAAGGAATGTCGGCGACGCCTGGTTTGATGAGGTTCCGTGTATTTTCCCGCCAAAAAGCGGGCATAGCGTCGTCCTTAGATGCGCATTATCGTAGTATTTTATCTGTCTTTTTTACGTTCTTAAACTTGTGTCGTTTGTTCTTCCGTCTTAGAATCATTTAGGCTCTGGGCGAAGAACGATTTGGCGTAGTAAGAGGGCCGTACGAAAAATATCTGAAGAGCTATTGGGTTTGTAGTGGAAGGTAACCGTTTATTGGGAGGAAAGCTGGTAGAACGGAAGGAAGAATGGAATAAATGTTTCTTATTCTGAAAGGAAAACGACAAGACTACATAATTTTGCAGACGTAGAATATTGTTTTTGCTATTTGTTTATTCCTTGCATATAAAACAAAATGCGCATCATTAGGAATAATATAAAAATGCGAAAGAAAAAAAAATCAGGATATATCGAAGATGAAATGCACATATAGTCATTACAATTTCTTTATATTTTACTTTCATTTTTTGGCTATTTTTTTCTTACCCGTTTTATACTAGTGTTTAAATTGTCCGAGATATTTCTTCCTTTTCTTTTTCATATATGGCTTTACAATAATCAGTGATTTTCATTTTTCCTTGTTTCTCATTTTCTTCTTCATACTCCTAGACATGTTAGATTATTTTTTTCTCTCTTTTTTGTTCCTCTACGTTTTCTCGAGTGCTGGTTTCTTTCTTTTTTTCTTTCTTTCTTTCTTTCTTTCTTTCTTTCTTTTTTCTTTCTTTCATTCATTCATTCATTCTTTCTTTCTTTCTTTCTTTCTTTTTTCTTTATCGAGTCTCTGGCTGCTTTAAGCTCTTTTTATCTATTCTCTCTTTTGTCTTTCTTTCTTTATCGACTCTCTTTCAGAATTAAGCACTTTTTATCTATCCCCTTTATTTCTTTCTTTATCGAGTTTCTTACAACTTTATCCTATTTTTATCTATTCTCTCTTTTTTCTTTCTCTCCTTATCGGGGCTCTTACAACTATAAGTTTTTTTTTATCTATTCTCTCTTTTTTCTTTCTCTCCTTATCGGGTCTCTTACGACTATAAGTTTTTTTTTATCTATTCTCTCTTTTTTCTTTCTCTCCTTATCGGGTCTCTTACGACTATAAGTTTTTTTTTAGCTATTCTCTCTTTTTTCTTTCTCTCCTTATCGGGTCTCTTACAACTATAAGTTTTTTTTTAGCTATTCTCTCTTTTTTCTTTCTCTCCTTATCGGGTCTCTTACGACTATAAGTTTTTTTTTAGCTATTCTCTCTTTTTTCTTTCTCTCCTTATCGGGTCTCTTACGACTATAAGTTTTTTTTTAGCTATTCTCTCTTTTTTCTTTCTCTCCTTATCGGGGCTCTTACGACTATAAGTTTTTTTTTAGCTATTCTCTCTTTTTTCTTTCTCTCCTTATCGGGTCTCTTACGACTATAAGTTTTTTTTTAGCTATTCTCTCTTTTTTCTTTCTCTCCTTATCGGGTCTCTTACGACTATAAGTTTTTTTTTAGCTATTCTCTCTTTTTTCTTTCTCTCCTTATCGGGTCTCTTACAACTATAAGTTTTTTTTTAGCTATTCTCTCTTTTTTCTTTCTCTCCTTATCGGGTCTCTTACGACTATAAGTTTTTTTTTTAGCTATTCTCTCTTTTTTCTTTCTCTCCTTATCGGGGCTCTTACGACTATAAGTTTTTTTTT
>OZ038505.1:992500-1022500 GCA_964036315.1 Acanthosepion esculentum
TTCTTTCCCGATGCATATATTATTTTGATCTTCCACACCCTTTATTTCATATTTATTCGCTTTTTCTTTCTTTCGTCTTTCATTCCTTTTTCCTTCGACTTTTTATGTTTTCCAACTCATTTTTTCTCGGCTCACTTTCCTTTTTCTTCATTTTTTTCAACTCATTCTCAAGTCTCTTTATATTTTCTTTTCCTATTTTTTCTTTCTTTCTTTCCTTCTTTCTTTATTTTTCTTTCTTTCTTTTTTCTTTCTTTCTTTCTTTCTTTCTTTCTCTAAATGAATGCCAATTAATACTAAACCCGTAGTAAATAAAATGATTGCCTGACAATGGCAATACAGTCTCATTAATATTTCGAATAATAAATATAACAAAAATTATGGGACAAATATTGTATAAATAATGAAATCAATATTAATCAATATTAAACGCCCAGTAAATAATACTTTTGTATCATAATTGTTAGTACATTTTCATATATATTTTGTTCACTAATTGCAACAAGTATTATGAGACAGGCTTTATATAAACGAATTATAAGTATGAATAGCATTAAAAATATAATTTATCTTCTATAATAATGGGACGTCTGCCATTATATTTCATACCCCAAATATAACAATGATTATGGAACATTATATATATATATATATATATATATATATATATATATATATATATATATATATATATATATACAGGGGTTGGACAAAATAATTGAAACACAAAGAAAATTTATTTAATATGGAGTTAGTCCTCCTTTAGCCTCACATACAACTTTAATACGTCTACGAATGGAATCATACAGCTTCTTGACTTCATCTAGAGGAATTTTCAGGCATTATCCCATTAACACCTGCTCCAGCTCTTTAAGACACAACGGTGGAGGATAGAGGCTCTTGTCGCTCCAAAATGCACCACAAATGTTCAATAATATTGATATCTGGTGATTGGGGAGGCCACTCCAAATATTCTAGCTCACTTTCATGCTCTTCATACTAATTCTTAACCACTCGAGCGGTATGTATTGGAGCGTTATCGTCTTGGAAGATACAGTCACCATCAGGGGATAAAGTCTGGGCAATTGGATGAATATGATCTCCCAAAATGTTCAGGTAATCTTGGCTGCAGATACTACCATGCAGGGTAAGTATTGGTTCAAGACATTTCCATGATATCACTGATCCGCCTCCATACTTCACAGTTGGAAGAAGGCAGTCAAGGTTGTAAGCTTCTTTGGGCTGCCTCCACACATAAACTCGCCCTGAAGTTGGAAAAAGAGAAAAACTGGACTCGTCTGAGAATATGACTTGCTTCCATTGGTCTTCAGACCAGGAATTGTGATCTCTGCACCACTTCAACCCCTTCTGAATGTTGTGAGTGGAGAGAAGAGGTTTTTATTACGGCGGCTCTTTCATGATATTCAGCCTTATGGAGCTCACGACGAACAATTTTAGAAGTTTTAGGTCTTTGAAATATAGGAGTGGAATTTTCACCTTGTCCAATTATTTTGGCCAACACCTGTATATATATATATATATATATATATATATATATATATATATGTATGTATGTATGTGTGTGTGTGTGTGCGTGTGTGTGTGTGTGTGTGTGTGTGCATTAAGCCCTTTCACCATCCTCAAATGACATACTGAGGTCAGTGTGTCAAAATAGTTCAACGCTCTCTGCTTCCCCCACTCTGTAAAGAAGATAGCAATATTTTTAACCCGGAATAATTTTTCCAATTCATTTGTGATTTCTTTGTAGGTCTTGAAGATTGAGAGCTGCTGTGTTTATTAGAGCACTCATGGAATAAAAATTATGGGATTTTAAGTATTTGATATTCTTTAATTAATAATAATTTTGCTCTGCCTTTGGACATGAAGATCTTGTATCTATATACACCTGAAATTCCATACGGATTACCATATTGTATAATTACTGTATATATATATATATATATATATATATATATATATATATATATATATATATATATATATATATATATATATGTAGTAATTAAAAAAACAGACGACATGCGTTGAACGGATGTCATAATTCGTTGCAAAAAGGCACACCTACCCTACCTAGACTTAACCCATGTTGTAATGCAACTCATAATTGATACAATAATAGTTAATAAAAAAGGAAACAAAAATTAATATATGCTATTAAATCTCAGTAAATTTAAAAATAAGTTATTCCAAAATTGGCTTGAAGATGAAACAGAACTAATGCATTTAATTTAATATAATTGAATTTGAAATTTTAGGTTCTGTTTTTGTAACATGGTAATTCCTGTGTAGCGATGAAACCATATTTTTAAATCAGTTAATTTATAATATTTATGCTCTGTAAATTTAAATTTAAATTGAGCACTGTTTTGTAGAATTTTATTTTTCTCTGGATCTTCAGACTTCACTTTCAAAAGGTGAAACAAAAAGTGAATATAAAATTTACACTTTTGACGGGCAGTATTAAGCTTATATAAGTTGACATAGAGTGTGGTGAGGAATGGTATGAGAGACATGGTCAAGTTTAGAGAGGGAAGGAAGAGTTTAAAAATTTATTTTTATATTTCATTTAATTATAATACTTAATATTGAGGAAGGGGGAGGTAAGGATCAGACATTGAACTATTTAGTCGGTCATCTCAACGGAAATGATATGGAAGAAAGAAAAGAGAAAAAAGGGAAAAGGAGAAAGGGGGAAGTAGAGAGATAAGAGTTGTACGTAGGGTTTTTGGAGGAAGAAGAGGGGTGGTATAGCTTTAGCAATTTAGATAAAAACAGATTTTAATATTTGATAGTAATTTAAATGTTTCAAAACTCCACAAAGAAATTAAATTTAATGCTTGTTAGCAATTTAAATATTCAACTTCTCCACAAATAAATTAGGGATTTAATATAAGTCGGGTACTATATTAACAAACAACAATAAATAAAAATAAAAATTTACTAATAGTAATATTTTAATATTGTGAATGACTGTTAAGGTAAAATCTTTATCAGTTCGAGTCTAATAATAATAATGAATTTAATTTGTAGCTATTTTTAGATGGGTAATACATACATATATATATATATATATATATATATATATATATATATATATATATATATATATATATTATATCTAGTAAATGTAATAAATCCGTTGGTATATAATCCAAGTGGATCCTAAGTATATATAATATTAAAACTGATCCACAAAAAGAGCTAAATGTATTTATTATAATAGAGACAATAGTATTACACACCAAAATGTGTAATAAAACACACAAACACACATACACACACACACACATATATATATATATTATAAATTAATTGATTTAAAATATGTTTTTTTCGCTACACAGTGATAACCATGTTTCAGAAATGTAAGCTAAAGCCCCTGAATTTAATTTTGTTATTAAACCAAAGACATTAGTTCCATTTCCTCGTCAAGGTTGCCGTAAGGTTGCCTTCCTTTGCCTTTCCTATAAATACTTTCATGCTAATTAATTAATTGAACTCTTCTCTATGGTATCCAGATTTTATGAATTTAAGCGCAGTACTAGACTGGCGTTGAGATCTCATCAATTTAATGTAGCCGTAAATTCTATGCTAAAGGTTTGTTTTTTTTACTCGCACTTCTCGTTTGTGGAGCTCCCTTCTGACTCCATGCATTCCAGCCAACTTTAATCTCCAAAAATTTAAATGCAATGTCAATCGCTATCTACTGTTCCCACTGATTACTCTTTTATCTTCCCGCTCATTATCAATGTTTCTGTTTCTAAGTCTTTCACATCCTGCAACCCCTTGTATTTCAGTGGTGTTACTCTCTTTCATGGAGTGATACCGATAAAAAAACAGAAACATTGTCAACAAAAAACAATAAATAAACATCCATTACTGTCTATATATATATATATATATATATATATATATATATATATATATATATATATATATATATATTGCATACAGAAATTCAATAGAAAAGGTAACTATTTTCTAATAAAATTTGAAGATTGTCATTATCGGCGAAGCTTGAAATCAAGAGGGAGTTCTATAGGTGGGAAGTGCGGAAAAGAAAATGGTTAGAACAGAAGTGGCGGTTACTAGTTCAACAGTGAAACGGTGGGACCTAATTGCCAATCTAGTAGCACGAATAAATTAATGCAGATAAGGGACTATAAAGATGAAAACCGATTCTAACAATCCCCATGAAAATATTTATAGATAAGACAGAGGGAAGTGACGTCACAAAAGGATGGAATTCATTTTATTTTTTAGTTTCCTCTTTAACCTTTTACTTTTTATCCAATGGGTGAACTGTATTTCATTTTCATTTTTATTCACACAAACACACACACGCACACACACTCATTCTCTTTCTCTCTCTCTCTCACACACACTTTCTCTCTTTCACACACACAGACACACTCTTTCTCTCTCTCTCACACACACACTATTTCTCTCTCTCCCTCTCACACACACTCTTTCTCTCTCGCTCACATATACATTCTTTCTCTCTCTCTCACACACACACCCTTTCTCTCTCTCTCACACACACACACTTCCTCTCTCACACACACACTCTGTTTGTCTCTATCTCACATACACACACTCTTTCTCTCTCACACACACACACACTCTTTCTCTCTCTCTCTCTCACATACACACACTCTTTCTCTCACATACACACACTCTTTCTCTCTCTGTCACACACACCCATTCTTTCTCTCTCTCACACACACACATGCTTTCTCTCTCTCTCTCTCACACACACACACACACACACTTCCTTGCCCTAGTCATTTTAACTCTTTCCTGTAGTTATTTTTGCCATATTTTTGTTTCTTTATTTTTATCTACCGTTAAGTATAAAGACAATCATTTGATGTTCTTTGTCAATAAAACCCTTCCAATTACACACTGTCTTCAGGGAAATCGTTACATCTTCTGTTTAAATGGAAACATGTTTTTAAAAAATTGATAGAAATTTCGTTCCTTCTGAGAATGATAAAAAATAAATAAAAGTCTTGTTTAGAAACTGCAGTAATCAATGCTATTTTGATCTCGTTATTAATAACAGAAAACGTATTTTCTCATAAACAGGTTTTATTTAATATGGTATTATATATATATAGATATACACACATATATATATATATATATATGTATGTATGTATATATATATAATATATATATATATACACACACACATATATATATATATATATATATAAATTGTATAATTGTATATATATATATATATATATATATATATATATATATATATATATATATATATATATATATATATATATATATATAATTGTGTATATTTTGGCAGCAATTTTTCATTAATGTATGTTTCATTCAATAAGATAGACAAGTTTTGTCTATTTATTTTAAGTAAGTTGTCTATATCCTATTGTATATATTTGTGATTGGTTGAATAATATGGACAAGTTCTGTCAATCAATATTTTTATTTAATTTTGAAATCTTAGAATTTGTGTTTAGAATAGTGTTATGTTTTTATCGGTAAATTTGCCGAAGTCTTTGTTTGTATCTATTTTATATTATGTACAACCCGAGTACTTTCGAATGTTGCTATCTCTGGAACCAAATGACTCTTACTTCAAGTTTCTTCTTCAAGGGTTCACTACTCTTCTTTGTTTTTAACGACAATGTCATGTTTCTTAATACTTTGCTTAACATTTGGAAAGCATCTTTCGCTCTCTGGAATCGCCCCCCCCCCCAGTCGGTGTCGCACATTAAATCCTCTATTAAACAGTATTAAATTATATTTACCGCTCCGAATGTTTGAGAAATTTCGTAGACAATTTCTCGAATATTCACGGCGGTAAATATAATTAAATGTGTTTAATTAAAAACTGATCATTTATTTAAATGCATTGTATCTATAAAAATAAGGTATAAATAGGAAATATACTAAAAAATTGTGGAACTTAATCTACTCCATAAAATATTGTCACTGTTTACGTTAAGATACGTTTCGTGAGCAGATATGAACGCTCGAGAAACATCGTCGAAGATTGTCTGTTTATATACAGTAATTTAAACATTGCCAAGCAGATGCTCCCTGTAGCTAAATGGTATAGCGCATCAGATTAAATGACAGATTCCGAAAAAACGCTTATTTTCTACGAAAAAAACGCTTATTTTCTACGAAATTTTGCGAACAACCTGACAGGGAAATGTAATTATTCCTTTTTTATTAAAAGACATAGAATTTACTTAAATAAATTATATCTATAAAAATAATGTATAAACAAAATATATATATGAAATCGACTATGTCCGGCAATTATTTTAATTTTGCTGTATATATGTTATTTTTTTATAGATACAAATATTTAAGTAAATGCTCTGTTTCTAATAAACAGTATTAACTACATTTACCAGCCTAAATATCCGAGAAATTTCATAGAAAATTCCGACAGGAATCGAACCTGTATTCTACACAACCGTCATATAGCCTGACGTGCTATACCAATTTAGATACGAAGGAAATGCCTGGTTAGCAGTTAAATTATTTTTTTAAACGATAAATTTCCTATGACTTCTCTCGGACGCTCATATCTGCTTGAAGCTTATCTTAACGTAAACACTTTCATAGAAAATATGTGTCCGTGTAGTATACAGGTTTAATTCCTGTCGGAGTACATATATTTTCTATGAAATTCTTCAACGATTCTGCATTAGAACAAAAATATCTAGAAGAATAGTCATTCAGGACAACTGTCATTTCACTATTTTTTAAATCATTTCACCCCAAGCAAGGCGGGAAAGCCACAAGCACGCAGTGGGCTACAGAGATTGAAAGGGGAAGAAAACTGTGTATAGAGTAGATTGAGGAAATGATAAAAGATGAACGAGTATCACGGCAACAGAAGATGGCGATTGACGTTGAATTTAAGGTTTTGAAGATTGTAGTCATCAGGAAAGCAAGTAAAAAGAAAGGAGTTCCACTGTCGGGAAGCGTGAGAAAAGAAACTGCTAGGGTAGAATTTGTGGTTGCATGTAACTATTTCAACAGCCCTTGCATGGAGTATTGCTGCCATATATGGTCTGGAGCCCCTGCTTTTTCCCTCAGGGTTCTTGATAAGATCCAGAGATGAATATGCAATGTGATTGGCCCTGATCTGTCATCTCGTCTGCAGTCGCTCTCTCACGGACGAGACGTTGGCTCGCTCTGTCTTTTTTACAAATACTTTCACGGTAATTGCTCCGAGGAGCTGGTTTCGCTGGTTCCTAGGCCTCATGAATTTAAAAGTCTTACGAGGCTGGCATCCCGTTCCCACCCCTTCACCGTTGAAACTGTTAGATGTAGACGTCTCTTCTACTCCAATAGCTTCATGTCTCGCACATCTCGCCTGTGGAACTCCCTTCCTTATTCCTGTTTCCCTGACAAATACAATCTACAACTATTTAAGTGTAACGTCAATCGACATCTCCAGTTGCCTTGATCTATCCACTTCCCTTCTCCACATCCTTTCCCCTTTCATTCCTATCTGCTCTCGCTCCAAATCTTCTGTAACCCCCTTGCCTTGATCGATCCACTATCTTTCTCCACATCCTCTCATTTACCACTCCTATCTGCTTTTCCTCCAAACCTTCTGTAACCCCTTGCGTGCTAGTGGCTTCTAGCCTTGCTTGGGGTGATAAGCTTAAAAAAAAGGGTTGGACCTATATGCCGATGTAGTAGAACACTTAGATTCAAGTAGCTGGACATCGTGGAAGATAACTCATCAGAAGAGTTGTCATAAAATTATTTGTAGAAAAGACGGATGGAAGCAAAAGAGTGATTGTACCCGAGATGCCAAGTCAGGACCGATTACATTGCAGATACTTCTTTGGATTTTGTCGAGAACCTCAAAATGAACACTAGAGGCACCAGGCCAGATATGGCAACATTAATACATGGACGGATGGTAGATTTGTAAATATGTAAGATGGATTCTGACGAGAAAAATCTTCTGCCACGACACAGTGAACCGATTTTCCTTGCAAAAGATGCAGCTATTGATTCAGTGTTGTTGTTCCACCTGCGAAGCCAAGAAGATGCAGAGAGACACTCTAACGGAGTCAAGCATCAACCACGCTGGTAGCAGGGGACATGAAAGTTTCTATGATGCGGTTAAATGAGAGCAGTTTAGTTTTGGAGGCATTAAAGTTTACAAGCTCTTTACTTCCCCGGTTAACCACTGATTAGAGATCCTTTTCAAGAGCAGCGACCAGGTTAACTTTGTCAGAGCTGTCGGATTTATTATTGAGATAAGAGTAGTGTCGCCTGCATTGATGCCAACTCGAGAACGGCATCAGAAAAATCATTGATGGCGATCAGAAACAGTGTAGGACCCAGGAAAGAGCCTTGGGGAACTCCTGCGTTCGTATGGAAGGAATTGACAGAGAACCCGTTCAGGACGATCTTCTTTCCATGATTGGCGTAAACCAAATAATCGCGTAATCCTGGAGTTTACGTAGGAGACCAGCATAACAAAATCTTTCAAACGCCTTCAAGATATCTAGAGACACAGCTCGAGTTTCGCTGTTTATTATCAAGAGCTTGTTATAGATAACCATTTATGGTTGTAAGCACATCAGCGGTAAGACGGGCAAAATGGAATCCATATTGTTTTTCAGAGGTAAGATGTCTAACCACTTTGGCATTGATTAAAGCCTCGAAGACTTTGTCGAAAAGCGGTAGGAAACTAATAGTGCGGTAGTTAAAGGGGTCAGAAGGTTCTCCAGAGTCTAACCATTTTGGCATTGATTAAAGCCTCGAAGACTTTGTCGAAAAGCGGTAGGAAACTACTAGGGCGGTAGTTAGCGGGGTCAGAAGGTTCTCCAGAGTTCTTAAAAACAGGGACGACAGTGGAGGACTTCCAACAGGTTGGATTGTCGGATGCAGCGCGACAAGAGTTGTATAGTTTGGAGAGACTTGGAGCTAGCTCAGGAGCACATTTATTTAGGACGATGGCTTGTATCCCGTCACCACCATTTGCCTTAAGCGAGTATATTTTAGAAATGATGTCCAAAACCATCGACGTAGTTATGCACATATCGCTCAGTAGAGCCTCAGTTCTTGTGGGCGAAGTCGAGTGTAGGCATACGGGATGAGTCATGAGTTGAGTTGGATGAGAATTTTTCAGCATTTATTATCTACTGTAGATGTTAGGACTTCGAAATGATTGAATAGAAGAGGTATTGGGGATTTGCTGTTGTTGAGCATACACCTGCAGAACGGCCAGTAATTTCTAGAACCAAACTTGCGAGATTTGACAAGAAATGCTGAATCAGTTAAAAGAATTGTCCACAAGTACCATACCATTTCAACTTGTGAATAAAACCAGTATACCACACCCTGTCAAATGCTTTCGAGATCTGGCAAAGCAAGAGCCCTAGTCCCACCACTCTTATGTCAAACTTGATAGACTCTTTCGGCAATTGTCCTTAGTCCATGAGCAGCTGACATAGAGAAGCGAAAGGCATATTGCTTTTTTGAAAGAAGGCCCTGCTACGCGAGGTGCTTAACCAGTTCATATACACGTACAAGTATAAATATATCAATGGAATTACTAATACTCCTATAGAAACACAGGTTAGAATTACAAGAACTCCTATATAACACAATAAAAACAATAAATGCCTTGAAAATATCTCAAGAATTGGCCTAAAGTTATTGGTATACTAATCACAACGGACAGTTTCAACACTTTCTTAAAAGAAAACTGTAAAGACATTAGAAAAATGAAAAATAAATTATAAAATTTTCCTTGCTCATCACATTCAATAAATACACCAGGAATAATATATATATATATATATATATATATATATATATATATATATATATATATATATATATATATATATATAAAACAACTGAAAAGTTGCAAATTAAATTGAATGTTTTTTTGTGAATGTATTTATTTATATTTTTATATATATATATATATATATTTGATATTTCAGATCGGCCCCGATCTTTCATCAGAAATGCCTGTTTTCAGAAGTTTGTTTACATTAAGTAGAGTCCGTTGCAAGACGTGGACGTCACGTGATATGGAATGCAACTGTGTTCGAATATTTCTAACGTAAATCTAACTGTAGTAATATTTTAGATGTTGTTTAAAAAAATTTTTTTAACTATATCTAACAAAATTTTTTTTGTTTAACTATTGAAATATTTATGAAGATGTAAAATACCCAAGCCCTTATTTAACCCTAGTTTATATGTATTTAATTTTAAAATCCAGTATTTTTCTTTTTTTCTGCGTGTGTATGTGGAACTGAAATCAGAATCTATCAATACAAATTTACAGTTTTCTAATGAGTGTCCTTGTTGATTAAAATGTTCAGCTATGGGGGAATAAAGATTGCTATATATATATATATATATATATATATATATATATATATATATATATATATATATATATGTGTGTATGTATGTATTATAATAGCAATAAAAATACCATATTTTTTAATGACACTCATAATGCAAAATTAAAAATTACAAAAATGAAAAGGTGATCTAACCGGTTTTGTAGCTCGCTCAATACAGCCAAAATGAGATAAATTTCAAAAAATCAACAATCTATGAAGAGAAATGGGAAAGGAAAGAGATAGAGAAGAAAAAAAGAAATTTACTAAATTTAAAGTAGATAAAGGCCAAGTAAAAAATCCTTCTGTTTACACATGGAAAGTCTGAGTGTCAATAAAAAATAGGGTCATTTTATTACTACAAAGAAATCTTCAGATATATATATTAATACATATATATATTTTCCTCACCGTTAACACGACTGAGGCACAAAGCAATCATGAGATGCTGAGCAGAGTCTCTACGCAGCACCTGAAGATTACGTTGTGCATGAAATTCCGAGTTGTGCTAACAATGAGAAAAATGTATATTAATTAAAATATACTTAATAGCTCTGTTATATTACATCGATCACGATTTTCTTAACCCCAACACTCAATGTGCAATATATATATATATATATATATATATATATATACAGTGGAACCTCTATTTAACAGACTAATGACAGATCGTCCGTTAAAGTGGATAATCGGTTAATTTTTCCGTAGTCTAAAAATACCCACCCAGTGCCGTACAAAATTATTGTAATCTTCAAAAATTTAAATGTATGTCAATCGACATATTCTGATGAATT
This sequence comes from Acanthosepion esculentum, assembly GCA_964036315.1. Taxonomy (NCBI): domain Eukaryota; kingdom Metazoa; phylum Mollusca; class Cephalopoda; order Sepiida; family Sepiidae; genus Acanthosepion; species Acanthosepion esculentum. The sequence continues at coordinate 1,003,704 of OZ038505.1, forward strand.
AATCCCCACTACCACGTTTTTCTCTTACTTTCACTCTCTGTAACCCCTTGCGTATTAGTGGCACACCCGGCTCGCTTGGGTGTTAAATGCTTATAAAAAATAATAAATTAAAAAATATATAAATGCAGTATATATGTATGTGTATTTTTAACTTCAAATACAGTTTTAAAAGTTTTAAAGTTATTTCTGAAGTTTGCTGTTTCCGGCACCGTTAATAAAAAAAATTATTTTCATAAAAAATATGATAGTAGGGTTGAGTTTAAGTATCCCCCCTCTAAAGAAAAAAAGCACAAATAAAATAAAAACGACAAATATTTAGAGTAAGACACTATATAATACTTAGGGAAAAAGGTTATATTTTGGATTACCTTCTCGGTTATCCATTGAAACTGCTATACACCAAAAGAAAAGATGCCAGTCCCCACCGTGAGCCATTTAAAAGATAGTTCGCGCAGCGGATTGGTTGTTACAAACATCCAATCGTGTGTGCGGAAAACGTGGTCTTTCTTCGTCTAATTCATTAAAAGGCCAGGGTAGGTGTTAGCGTTTGATTGAGAGGCGGTTTGACCGAAAGAGCGATCGCATACAGATACACATGGTGTAAGAAAAAATGTTAAATCACATTGCTATTTAATACACATATATATATATATTAAGAAATATTTATAATACCTTACATTAATTACAAAACCCTGAGTTTCATGCCGGTGCAAATGTCAAGTTCTGCAATTATTATTCATATTTTTTAAAATAAAAAATAATTTTTGTTTTTGTCAATTGATTCGGTATGAAACTAGGAATTGTGTAATTAATGTAAGATATTATATATATATATATATATATATATATATATATATATATATATATATATATATATATATATATATATATATATAAACATGGTGACTAAAAGTCACTATAAAGTTAACTGTTAAGACAACGCATTTTATCAACGGTCCATACATTTAGTATTAAAATGGTTCTGGTTAATATTGGTTAATAACGATAAAATACTATGGTAAACAATAGTAAATTAATTACAGATACTATTCGAACTGCAAGCCACATGTTTCAATGCTATGTTTTTTTTTATTATGTATAAGTGTAATTTGACTTTATTGCCAGCCTCTGTATATATATATATATATATATATATATATATATATATATATATATATATATATATATAACGTGGAGCCCTTCAAGGTGGTGTAAGATTGTTTCAATAGTTCCATTTACAACTTAGTAGTGAGTCTGATCCTCACTGGGTTCCTCATACTTTCGGCCTTGTGCCACATGTAAGCTACGCTTACTAAATAACTATGTGTGTGTATGTGGGGGTGCACGTCTCAATAATTAAACCCATGAAGAAATAGCAGAAATAGAAAACGGAATTTCTCTCTTGAGAAATATTACAATCAAATTTTCAAAAGATAGAAAGGAATTGCTTTTAAAAGCAAAGTTTGCTTCGTAGATGAAATGTATGTAAGCCGTGGTTTCGTTATTACATTAAAGTTCCTTTGCTTCTGACAATTCAGCTGTTAACTAAATATCTTATATAAGTAGGTGTCCACAGATATTTACTGAACTTAGCTATATCTAGGACAATGCCGCATTGTAGGAAATAGGAAGACTTAGAAAAATTGCATTGTACAATCATGTGAATTAGAAACACATGCCCGACTTAAATTACACCTTTCATTCCTAGCAATTAATATGGACGAGAACTCTAACAAATTCAGTCTGTTTTAATAATGAAATATTTTAGCCAGTGAATGCTACCGAATTTATATTTACTCGCAATACACGTGAAAATTTCACTGCTTTCATATTTTAATTTTCTGCTGAATTTGAATTCTCCCGTTAATGTTGGAATAAGCTTCTGTCGCGTATGCCCATGTAAATTCACCAGTTGACTCGTTACATATTTTAGCTTATCGAATTTAACAGAATATTGGAATACCAATCATAATAAAAGAACAGTTCGGTGTGTAAACAAGGCACAAAGCAAAAGACTGAAGACTAACAACTTTTTCGATTTCATTGATGCAGACGGTAAACACATAAAAGTGTTATGGCTTCTTCTATTTTCCTTTCTTTCTTTCTCTTCCTTTGTCTTCCTTTCTCGAAATTGAAACAGCGTCTTTGATAATCTTTTCTTCCATCTATCATCACAGTCAAAGTGAAATGTTAATCTGAGATATTGGCATGGCGTAATTACATGCTAAGGAACTAAGTAACAAACAGAAATACTTTAATCTTAATTTCAGCTCTTTTCATCGAAAATTCTTTAACTTGTATTGTATGGGTATCTGTAAATAGTGATTTAATTTTTTACGGTTTATCTACCTTTTACAGGTTACATAAAATCGGAAATATTTTCGAGATAATAATGATTTACTGATACACGTCCTACTAATTAACCCCGAGCCGAGAGGAGAAGAGGCTGATTCATACCCTTTACCGAGGGTAATTTGCGCGTAAGTGAATATCAGGGACCGAACTGAAATTTACACTTGGTTTTCCGCTAGAGGAATGCAGCGCATAACCTACCTAGGAGATAAAACAAAAAAGAAAAAATTACTAAGGGCTACAAATGACAGGAAGTTGTGGAGAGCCACATTCACCAACGTTATGAATGGATACGATACATAGATTAAGAAAACAGAAGAATTTGAAATGGCAAGACGCAACCGTAAGTTCTATGCTAATAGTTTCTTCTATGGTATTTCTTGCCTGTCGAACTCTCTTTCGGCGTCTCGTTTTCGATCTTCAAACATTTGAATGTAATGTCAATCGTCATCTTCTGTTCCCTTGAATTCGGTTCTTTTATTGCTCTCTATTTTCCTTTCGCTCTTAGTAACCGCTTGCATCATAGTGGATTTTACTGATTTGCTTGGGGGGAAATGATTAAAAAATATCCAAGCATATTTTTTATTTTATTTCCCCTCAATTATTCGCATCAAAGTTGATATTTATTCCTATTCTTTCTCTTTCATTTGGTGTATCCCTTCAGGACGTGGAGAATTACAGGACTCCACAGCTTCTCACGATTTAGCTTAAATTAACGCTGTGGAGGCACGGAAGAGCAATGAATAGCGGTTCCCACTGAGAGCCAAGTTTGAATTCCAGTAGATTTCGTTACATTCGTTACAGGTATGAATCCATGTCTTAAATGGATAAATAGCAAGACAGTCTGAATCCTAGAGCCTTGTGAGGCCATCGGTCTAGAGTAAGAAAGAAAAATCTCTACATTCAAAAACAGCCTGGAGAGGGTTGGACATGCAGTTAATAGATAACAGGTCACGTGATGGTGGATGCTCCTTCGATCCCCATGTATCAAAGTTATCACACTCTGTTATTCATTTGAATATCTGTTTCCACAAACTCAGTAGCTTATTTGCTGCTTCCAGGTGCTACTGTTGTCTTTCCCATGTTTTCAGACTATGACACTTCTTTCAGCACCCATTCCTTATCGCCCTTACATGGAGTATTGCTGCCATATATGGTCTGGAGCCCCTGCTGTTTGCCTCAGGGTTCTTGATAAGATCCAGAGACGGATATGCAATGTAATTGGCCCTGATCTGTCATCTCGTCTGCAGTCGCTCTCTCACAGACGCGACGTTGCCTCGCCCTGTCTTTTTTACAAATACTTTCACGGTAATTGCTCCGATGAGTTGCTTTCGCTGGTTCCTAGGCCTCATGAATTTAAACGTCCTACGAGGCTGGCATCCCGTTCCCACCCCTTCACCGTTGAAACTGTTAGATGTAGACGTCTCTTCTACTCCAATAGCTTCATGTCTCGCACATCTCGCCTGTGGAACTCCCTTCCTTATTCCTGTTTCCCTGACAAATACAATCTCCAACTATTTAAGTGTAACGTCAATCGACATCTCCAGTTGCCTTGATCTATCCACTTCCCTTCTCCACATCCTTTCCCCTTTCATTCCTATCTGCTCTCGCTCCAAAACTTCTGTAACCCCCTTGCCTTGATCGATCCACTATCTTTCTCCGCGTCCTCTCCTTTACCACTCCTATCTGCTCTTCCTCCAAACCTTCTGTAACCCCTTGCGTGCTAGTGGCTTCCAGCCTTGCTTGGGGTGATAAGCTTTAAAAAAAATGTCTTTCAATGTCTTTCTTCCGTTTCCATTTCTCACACTTCCATCCACGATATTCTTAGTAATGTTCAGCAGAGCTAGATTTTTGTCTCTTCAAGTTTCCTTTTCATCTGCGAGGGAATTGCCAAGCGTTCCTTATCATATTGATGGGGTTAGATATTACATAGCAGTTCAGTACTATTTTATTTCTTTATAACAAGGTCTTCTCTTGTCAAAAGAAAACCTTAAAGTAATGGTTACCCCAAAATGTTAAACCATTTTCAGCACAAAAACCAGGAATCTATTCATTGAAGTTCTGGCTTTGTACTTCACGGAATATGAAAAATTAAGCTGCCGTAACCTGGGAGGACCCATGTTGAGGCAGCTCAGCGGTTATTGCAAGAAACCTGATCATGTAAATGAGACATTATGTTGAAAGATAGCTGCTTTGATGATTAAAAAAATATATCATATTCTCCAGCATGACAATGCAGGAGCTGATTCTGTAAAACACAACCAAGAAAAGAATAAGATAAAAACTTTATTCACTTTATAAAACTTAGCAGAATTAGCACACGTAAATAGTTTTGCTAATTAGAACAGTTCATAACTCGCAGGAGATTCATAAAAAAAACACACGGTATTTCAAACTTTTCTGGAAGAAAAATGAGGACTAGAAAATGTTTCTTGCCGTTGGGCAGCAGCTGTTTAAAACGAGGAAGATTACATTATCCAAAATTAATATTTAAATAAATTTTGGTTAGAAATGATTTTATATTCTTCCTGCTAAAATATAATTAGTTTTCGAATAACTTGATATCGTTTTGTAATTATAATAACAATAATTGCACACACACATATAGATATTAATCTATTACTTAAACGTTATTATAATGGTAACCGTATTTGACTAGATGCTCTGTTTATTTTTAAACAGCATATTTATTTGTCTATATTTTCGAGATGAAGTGTTGTAATTATTTACACTATTTACACTGATCAAGCAGTTGTTTGTTTATCGCCATATGCCGGACTGAATATTCGATAAATCCTATTAGAGAAATTGGCGTTCTTCGGCAGGATTCAAACATGTCTTCCTCTAGGGAAGACCGTCATGGTATCCACTGGGCTTTTGTCCTCTTAACCACGAAAAACCTACTGAGCAAACAAAAGTCCGACACACACACACACACACACAAATATATATATATATACATATATATATATATATATATATATATATATATATATATATATATATATATATATATATATATATATATATATATATATATATAATATAATAAAAACCTCAATTTCATGTTCTTGGTTCTTTCTTCTTTTATTCCTCATTTTTCCTTGGTCATTGGTTTGTTCAATCACAAGACGAAATACCTAAGGTTTCTCCAAACGAGTACCACTATATATATATATATATATATATATATATATATATATATATATATGTTTTTTTTCTTTATTTTCTTTTTTTTTTTGCTGCGCGAATTTGCGTTTTTTTTTGTTTTTTTTTATAATTTTTTTTGTCTTCCCTTACACAAATTAATCATTTCATTTTTAATGTTTTAATTGTATGTAGGGTGTTTGTGTGAGTAAAAGTAATTTGGAATAAATTATTATTATGTTCCCAGTCGACCCTGATGAACTTGGGAACGAAACCGGTTGGTCTGTCCTGTTTGTGTTTTCATCTCTTATTTTTTATTTTTCATAATGCCTATAAGAAATAAATTTTTGCAACATATATATATATATATATATATATATATATATATATATATATATATATATATATATATATATATATATATATATATATATATATACAACTCATCCAAGTGTCGCTGCTGTTTATAGTCGCGCTGTTGAGACAGGATCCAAGGCGAAGAGCCAAATTCCCTCATACAGCTGACCGCGAAGAAGACATCCTACCTGCTGTCAGAGACGATCCAGTTATCAGAAACATGTCAAGTGTGTCTAGCAACTCATAGTATCGCATGGTGACTACTTCAAGAGCATCTCCCGTACCCGTATCATTTGCAACGTGTGCAGGGTCTTTCGCCCTCTGTCTACTCACCACGGGAGAACTTTAGCCGATGGTTTATTGCGCCAGCTGCCGATCCGTTATTTGTCTCTTCAGTCTTGTTTTACGGATGAGGCAACATTTAGAAGAGATGGAATAACAAATTTAGCCAAGCAATATTTGTGGCCGGATCAGGATCTCCATGGTACAATACAGCCTAGACACCAGAATCAGTTTACGATTAATGTGTGGTCTGGAATTGTAGGTGACTGTCCGGTAGGTCCATACATTCTCCCAGCAGCTCTCTCAGAAGCTCTCTACAGGGACTTTATTTCGAACACACTTCCATACCTGCTAGAGGATGCACCACATTTTATTCATGTTGTTCGCTGGCTGACATTTACCATGAAAGATGGATAGGAAGGGGAGGATCGGTTCCATGGCCTGAAAGATTTCCCGATCTCAATCCTTTGGATTTTTATCTGTGGGGTCAGCTAAAACAAGTAGGTCATGCAGCAAACATTAATAATGCAGAAACACTTCCTGAACGTGTCATGACGGCTGCGAAGGATTTCTGGACATATGCTTATATAGATTATATAATAATTATTATATATATCTTTGTTTTGGATTCAAAACCCGTCTCAAATGTTTATAAATATATATTTGATACATTCTGCACGCACGCACACACACACACACACACACACACACACACACACAGAGGGAGTGAGAGAGAGAGAGAGAGAGAGAGAGAGAGAGAGAATATCTGCTTTGATTTAGTTTTGGGGACAATTTCTCATGTGATCTAATATTTTTTTTCGGTAGATAAATTATATAAAAATTATGAAATTTTTCTTTTTTTTCCAAGCGCTTTCGGCTATACCTTTAGCCATTTTCAAGGTTGAAATTTATTAACTGTTAACAAGAAATACATTGTTGTATATATTTATTTATATAATGTTTTAATTAAAAAAAAAACACTAAACTCACATATTCGGATTTTGCTTTGTCTTTTCCACATTTTCATCATATATATATATATATATATATATATATATATATATATATATATATATATATATATATATATATATATACTCGCTATTCACCACATTTGGACATAAATATAGCATAACTTCATATATATATATATATATATATATATATATATATATATAATTTAAAATTTTCAGTATTTAAGCTCATTTGTACATATAAACAGGGGCCACATCGTTTTCAACCCGGTGGTTATCAATTCAGCCCTTAATAATCAAATACTGTTTCAATAGTCTTGTTCATGGTCGATATATAAGCGTTAAGGAAAGTGGCGCGGAGAAGGAAACCGGGACTCCCCAAGTCTGTTGCATTTATTTAAAGCCTTTGGCAGGGTCTGGCATTCATGTCTTCTCCACGAGTAGAACATCTACGGTATATCTTTGCACGTTTATGAGCTGATCCAGTCTTTCCTATGAAATCGTGAAATGAAAGACATCCTGAACGGCTACTCATCTACATCCTTTCGTAGTAACGCAGGTGTCTCCGCAAGGCTCCATCCTTGGCCATATGCTGTTTTTAATTTTCATTAACGATCTTTTCGTGTTCGCTGAATTAATACAAGGTCTGGATGAAAGAAGTTTGTCTTTAATAATGCGAGAAGCCAAGGACAATGGACGCCGAGCGCTACAGATATTGCGTGAACACTACTTACCAAAAGGTAAGCCTAAAATTATTGATTTATATACTGAACTAACCGCGTTAAGGAGACGAGAGAATGAATCCATAACAGATATATTATACGAGCTGAGAATGTCACAAATGCCTTAAAAATGGCCAGTGAGACTATTTCAGATGGGCTACTAATAGCCATGGTTTTAAAGGGATTACCACTGACATTTAAACCATTAACGACTCTCATAACTCAAAAAGATAAAAGTCTAACTTTCACTGAGTTTAAAGTCGGATTACATAGTTATGAAAAAACTGAAAAAATATGCAACCCCCTAAATCAAGGAAAAAAACGTAATGCAACTAAGGACGTCATTTAAAAAAATCAGAAAAGTAATCCCTCCAACCTACCAGACCAGGAATCATGATATTAAAAATAAGGGGCCTAACAACAACAACAACAACAGCAGGAATAATAATAATAATAATAATAATAATAATAATAATAGAAAATCAAATATCATCTGCTTTCGTTGTGGTAAAGTCGGGCATAATCGTGCGAAATGTCAATTTTATAAAAGGAGTGATTTTTGTAAAAATGTAAAAGCTTTTTCGAATGAGCGAACATATGCCTTTTCGGTTGAGTTGGATACTATACCCAATAATAATAATTCATACCTAGTCGATACGGATGTGACAAATCATGTAATTACAGATAAAATAAAATATATTAATTTTTACCCTGTTTCGAAACTGATACACATTTTATAGAGTTGGCTGACAGAACTAGAGCTAACAATTTAGTTTTAAAAAGAGGCGATGTCTGTATTTATTTATGAGATACTAATGGAAATATTTGTAAATTTTTATTAAAAAGGGATTTATATATCCCTAAATTTAAACAAAATATTTTCTCGGTTCAGTCAGCTGTTAAAACTCGAGTTAAAGTTAATTTTCACCGAGACTATTCAAAGTTAATACACCCAGACGGAACTGAATTGAATATACAACAAAATGGACGTTTATATTATTTGAAAAGTATTAAATTTGTGAAAACAGCCACCCACGACTTAGCGACTTGGCATAAAATATTAGGTCACTGTAATAGTTCGGATGTTAAAAATTTACAAGAACACGTTACTGTAATGAAAATTGCATCTTCAAAGGGTTTAAATATTGATAAGGTATATTTAGCCTTCGGAATTGAATATCATTTTTCGAAAGACTAACATCCTTTTTAACGTGTAGTTTGTCTAAATTCTGAGCGATATTAAATTTTCTAACTAATTTGAAGTAACAAGAGGTAGATGGCGGCATGCATAGAGAGATGCTTTGCTAGTAACATAGTAGGCCCACTATGTTTATTTTTGCTTTGTTTTGATATTTAGTTTGTTTTGAGGTTCAACCCTCCCCTTTCATAATCATTCATCCGATTTATATATATATATATATATATATATATATATATATATATATATATATATATATATATATATATATATATTGTAAATAATATTTATCATCTCATTGGGATGTTTTTTTTTCCTGAGTAACCCTCCCCACCTGAGAAGATGTCGTATTATGGTGTATTATGGTGTATGTATTTCGTTTTGGTGGTAAGATTTGAGCTTTGGTGCCCAATAAGGACGAATGAATACACGTGGGCTGGTTTGATTGGTCGATGCAGTGCGGCGTATCAGTTCAAATGACTGTCGAATGGAACATATCGTTTCGCAATCGTTGAAGAAGCCTTTTATCTTTAAAAACTGAATAGATTCCTGGATTGACGACGGATGAGTTTTTATGGTGAATGAGGAAATTGTAACGAGTGAATGGGTCTTGAATCCGATTAGACTAGGTAGAAGATAGTTAGTGAAGAGCATCCTCAAACCATTCCCCCCTTTTCGGCCTTGTGCCATAATTGTATTAATTTACAATCAATCTCAACATAGTAGGCCGACTTTCGGGGAAAATCATTGCTGTTTGTAAAACATTATTAATGCTGTATTAACTTGCAAAAATTAGAATTATTCTTACAATCCAAGCCGTGTTTCATCTTTGAAGACGTACAAAATGAACAAATAAACGAATCTATCCGCCATCAAGTTTTTAAAGATAAAAGGCTTCTTCAACGATTGCGAAACGATATGTTCCATTCGACAGTCATTTGAACTGATACGCCGCACTGCATCGACCAATCAAATCAGCCCACGTGTATCCATTCGTCCTTATTGGGCACCAAAGCTCAAATTTTACCACCAAAACGAAATAATAAAAGGAAACTAATGAAATAAACCAGAATCTGGTCATTTACTGCAGCAGAATGAGTTCTCTACTATTGGAGGGCAAGCGCTTTAGGATAAGGAAAACTGTAAATGCGAGAAGAAGACATGATAGTCGAAAGAGAAGATGTTGCAAAAAAAAAACACTCCATTATTTTTTTAAGATGTTATGGCAATTCAGAGATGATAACGAAAAATAGTATTTTAATTATATAAAAGTGTCTCGATGTAAAAACAAGCGATCATAACGTTCTCTTTTACTTCTAATCCTCTGAATTCATTTTTACTCTTTCTTCTCCAATATCAAACCATCCTCTGGGTGTTATAAAAATCATTCGCTTGGAATAAATAAATAATAATAAAAAACCGAAAAACAATCAAATTTGAAAGTGATTTTTGCTTCGTGTCTGCTTTGTGGCGCGAAAAAAAACAAACAAATCAAATTATTCAGACACTATGTCTGATATTTATGATATTTATTTAAAGAATAACTTTTATTTCGGGGAAGACAACCGTATGCGTGTTTGCAATGCGAACCTTGTAATATAAGTAAGCAATAAAGTATACCTTGTAATATAAGTAAGCAATAAAGTATACCTTGTAATATAAGTAAGCAATAAAGTATACCTTGTAATATATGTAAGCAATAAAGTATACACTATTTACATAATTCGGACTATTGTCCTCATCTTTGTTGCCATATTTATCACAACGTTTCGGCGGTTGTACGCTCCGGCCTTCTTCAGGTGGTTGGAATGTCGAACTGAATACTTTATTTCACTCATATCCACTCTGCCATGTGTCCTTGAGGACACATGGCAGAGTGGATAAAAGCGTGAGTTACATCCAGTGACAGTACCAAAAGAGTGCGATTTCAATACCTGGTGGAGAATTTGGAGAGGGGAATTAACAGGAGATTACTGATAACTGACATCCATCAGACATGGCACGTGGAACTAGAACAGTTTACCCCAGCGAGCGAAATAAAGGGTTCAGTTCGACGGCCGAAGTCGTACAACGACCGAAACGTTGTGATAAATATGGCAACCAAGATGAGATCAATAGTCCGGATAATGTAAATAGTGAATATAATACCTCATCTCAGAAATATGGACATATAATAAAATATACTTTGTAATATAGGTAAACAATGACGTATATCTTGTAATATATATAAGCAATAAAGTATACCTTTATTTAATTTCTTGTACTTTAGATTTCATTGTTCTTTAATTTTCAAAACACAACATATACATGCCTCGAATGCGTGTCAAGGTAGTGTAAGTATGGAAATTACGAATAAGATATGCGATATGCATGAAAAGGGAAAATTATAGAGAGAATATTATGGGGATAAGGAGGGTAGGTAAAAACTGACCCCTGATTGGAAGAGATTGAAGTTCAGTTCCCTTCCAAACATAAGAAAGTTATTATTATTATTATTATTATTTTTATTTTTATTTCCTTTGATATCTGGCATTTACACATTTCTTTCCGGGTCCCGCCTAGGGACCTAAGGTTAGAAATGGCATCATGACACTTTCCACTGCAAAAATATAATAAAATAAATTAAAAAAATAATTACATAGATAAAGCCCTTCGTAAAGTGTGGGCTGTACTTGTCAGAACAATTTTTTGTATCTCTTTGAGGCATGGACTTCCAGGGATCCATTCAATCAGTCTACTGGAATCTTTTCCAACCAGTCCAAGGGCTCCAACTACAACAGGAATTGTTGATGTTCCCATGTGCCATATTTTTGAGATTATTATTATTATTATTATTATTATTATTATTATTATTATTATTATTATTATTATTATTATTTCCTTTGATTTGTGTTGTATAAACATTTCCTTCCTGGTCCGAACCAGTAAACCTAAAGTCAGAAATGACTTCCGTAAGAGGGACAGTCGAAGATGCAAATTACAAATTTAAATATCTGGAGACATTTCATCAGAAGGCGGAACTTGTATCCTAAAAATGAAGTGAAAGATGTCTTGATTATTTTATCGCAGTTACAATAAGTTTGTCTTTGTAATTTGCTCCTGAAGATGACCGTGGAAAAGATCAAAAGTACTTGGGCTAAGAAAAAAGAACAAGAACAAAAAAATTACGCTTCCTGTCTTAACTCATTTCATCTCAACATCAAGTAACTGATTAGACAACTGGAAAGTATCAGTATAAAATAAGTACATACTGTGTAATATATATATATATATATATATATATATATATATATATATATATATATATAACAAGAAAGAACAATATATAATCCGGTGTTCTTATTGATATTTTTATTTTTACAAAACAGTGCTCAATGTAAATTTACAGAGCATAAATATTATAAATTAACTGATTACAAATATGGATTTTCGCTACACAGTAATAACATTTTTAAAAATGGAAGCTAAAAACTTCAAAATTAATTTTGTAATTAAATTAAAAGCATTAGTTCCATTTCATCTTCCAGCGAAGAAACGCACATATAAATTCATAATTCCCTGTCTCCAATGATACAGAGAAATCCAATCATTCAGACCGGGGAGGTAGCGTGTTCATTTTTATTAACTATTGTTGTATCAATTATGAGTTACATTAAAAAAAGAGGTTAAGTTTAGGGAGGGTAGTGGTGTATTTTTTAACGAATTCTGACATCCGTTACATGAATGTCGTCTGGGTTTTTTTTTTTTTTTGTTTATTAACGGCAAAATGTATTTCGGCATTTTTCCTACTTGTATATTTAAAAAGATTTTTAGGGGATGTTTAGGTTAGAATACGATATATTTAACAAGAATTTTAAAATATTTTCACTCTTAATTACTAATAGACTATATTTCTTTTTAAAACTAGTAAATGTAATAGAATTACTTAAATTATATAAAATTATTTTTCGTTATCAAATATAAGTATGTATACTACCAGCTCGCATTTTTTAAATTTTATTTTTAAATACTATTTAAGGAACATTTTTGACAATGTCGGCAAAAATAGCTATTTCGTTTCTCTGATTCAGTAATATTTTTATTTTTTATGAACTTAGTAATATATAGTTTCTCATGTATGCACAAATGACATGGGTCATCTAATAACCTACATATTCTAGCTTTTCTTATTAATTTCCATTTTATTGTAGGTGTTTTATTGTATTCTTTTAAGTGCCAGAAGTTTTTTGAAAGAGATGTCCAATTTCTGTGTTTATTTATCCTAAATGAACTTTGATGTTGATTGTACCGATTTTGAACTCATGGCTTGTTCAACCTATATAGATTCTTATGTTTTCGGGATTCTCAATAGATGAGATATTGCATTGGTATACTAATGATTCCGTGCGACATTTATTTTGTAGAGGCCAGTTATGAGGATTTCTACAGTTACATAATTTTTATTTATCTTCATCTATTTTTATTTTTCTATTGTCTAAAATTTTTTGGTTTTGGTCTAAGTGTTTATTTAAGATATTAGCATTATGTTTCTTAATAATTTTTTCTAAGTTTTCAGAACACTTGTAACTTAATTTTAGTGTATTTTTATTGAAAATTAACGATTAATGCAAGGATTGTTGTCCTATTTTGTTCTTTTACCATTTGGTTGTATGGGGTTGTATACCAAATTATTTTTCCATTTCTGTTTTTTCTATGTTTTCCATTTTCATTTTTTATATAAGTTAATGTTGGGTTTTTGTAGCCACTATATTTTAGAGCTTTATTATAGAAATTAATATGTTCATCAAAAATCTTCTCAGTTGGTGAATTTGTACTTATTCTTTTTCGGATCGATAAAGATATATGCTTACTTATAGATTGGGGATAATTTGATTTAGGGTGTATATATAAAAGATTGGTATTGGGTTTTTTATAAGGTGTGTATATATTTTTCCTTAAATCTAATGTTATATCAAGGAAATTAACTTTTTTTAAATTTAGTGCTTACCATAATTTTTAAGTTCAGAGCTTTAAATTCTTTATATAATATCTTTCTAATTTAATCGGTTTTAAAGTTAGTAGAGTTCTTTATAACCATAAGTCCATCGTCTCTGTATAAACCAATGTCAGTTATATTAATTTCACGGTGCGCTGTAAGATTGTATAATATAAAAAGACCTATGAGATCAGAAGACTCAGCTGAGTTTAGTGATCCCAATGTGATGGCAAAGTGGTCAAATGAATTTTTATCCATTGCTCACCTTTATGTATCAGTACAAATTTTTTCGCATTTATAATAATGTTCTTTTCTTCTATAATATCCGTGTACTGGATAGCAAAGTCCAATGCATTCATGAACAGTTCTTTAGATATTGATTGATAATAATTTTCAATATCAAACTGCATTAGTGTACAGTTGGTTTTTTCCTTTATATAAGCAAACCAGTTTGTCACGACTTTGGTATTAATCGAAAGTTTCAGGCCTATGTTTTTCTTTAATTTGTTGATTTGCCCTTTCAAGGATTATTTTACTAATTTTTCCGATATCAGGTCTTGTAGGGTTTATTATCATTGTAGTCGGAGTAGCCTCGAAATACACACGCACACATTTGAATGTGTCTATAAAATTCCAATGCCTGAAACTTGTTTATTGAATGAGCCGTCAGCTATGGACCGGTTCGTACTTGATAGATGGAAATGAGAGGTTAAGAAAAAGAGTGAATATTGAGAAATAGTCAATTGCAGGCAGTTTTACCTTTGATCAACAGAAAAGATTCTAATAACGAACGGATATTGATCTACACAAGAGTTTTTGGAAAAGGAAAGCAAAAAAAAAAAGAATTAATCCAACGGAATTTTGTAAATCATTAAAAAAAATTTCAAAAGAGAAAGACAATTTCTCAGAAAGTAAATGTACTTATCATTAGCGATTATCTATCTACGATCGTGTTATGTAATTGAAACAAGTAAATCCGACGCAGTTAATCTGCACACACACACACACACACACACACACACACACACACACACACACACACACACACATATATATATATATATATATATGTGTGTGTGTGTGTGTGTGTGTGTGTAAGCGTCCTAGGTATGACGATAAACTACATCCAGCAGAAAGGCCTCTGGTGGAGATATAGGTTGCGTTGAGGGACGTGGAACCACCACTTAATCGGTGGTAGTACCTGTTACTGTCCCAGCTATGGGCAAATAGTGAATTCCCAAACAAACGTCAACAGTAGGTTTTTATAACAAAATGACCAAGAATATATTTTTATAGCAAATTACAATCAATGCGACACTAAAAAATATACAATATTTTTATAGTAAAATCAACAACAATACATTTAATGATTTATAAAATAAATGTCAATAAACGTGCTTTCACTCTTAAAGAATAAAATTATGTACAAAATCTGTAGCTGAAAGCATGAAATTACCTAAATATATTTAAATTTTAGAATCAAATACTCCATAGAGGTTGATATGCCTCTAAATAAAATCAACCAACCAACTATATATATATATATATATATATATATATATATATATATATATATATATAAAATGTGTGTGTGCGTGTGTGTATATATATATATATATATATATATATGTGTGTGTGTGTGTGTCGGTATATATATATATATATATATATATATATATATATATATATATATATATATATATATATATATATATATATATTGTGTGTATTTAGGCAGCATTTTTTCATTAATACATGTTTCATTAAATAATATAGATAAGTGTTGTCTATATATTTTATGTAAGTTTTTTTCATATAGTCTGATAATCTTAATAACATTATCATTAAACAATGAAAGAAAATAACAATATTGATACATACTTTTTTTAATCCAATCTAAGCTTTCGGCTTACATAAGCCATTATCAAAGATGACAATTACACAATATATTTAAGCAATACACGAAGAAGAAATTGATGATAGTCTTATTTGTTTACATGGATGATTTCCAAGCAACGATAAATACGTGCATATAAAACGCTGAAAGCGAAAATCGCACAAACAGCTCATGACGTCACAAATGACCACGCGAGAGTGAATCCGATGAGTATTGAGTATGGAAAGCCGTTGGTATGAACCAATGACTTCTGTTACTAATTATAGGCATTTAAGGATATTTTGGGAGATTTCATAGTTTATTTTGTTCAGGTTAGGTTTCAACTGTTTTAGGTATATAGCTTCAAGAATTTTTAGTTTTTGTTTATTGTTTTCATGTTTAAGTATAGTTGTGTTTTCGACGAGGATTTTCCGGAATTGTGTATGCGGCCAGACATACATTATACATTATATATATATAATATGGATAAAACAACTGAAAAGTTGCAAATTAAAAGAAAAAAATTGGGTGTTATTTTGTGAAAGTATTTATTTATATGTTTTTATATATTTGATATTTCAGACCACCTCGGTCCTTCCTCAGAAATTAAATTGAATAACTGTATTTGGGAGTTTGTTTTTACAAGTAGCGTCCGTCGTGGGACGCGGACGTCACGTGATGTGGAATGCAACTGTGTTTGAATTTTTTAACGTAAATCTAACGATAGTATTTTAGATGTTGTTGAAAAAGTTTTTTTAATTATATCTAAAGAAATTTGTTAACTATTGAAATATTTATGTACTTTAAATCTGTATAAATATTTCAATAGTTAAAAAAATTCTTTAGATATAGTTAAAATCCTTTTTAAACAACATCTAACATACTATCGTTAGATTTACGTTAAAAAATTCAAACACAGTTGCATTCCACATCACGTGACGTTGCGTATTAGTTGGATTTATGTGAGTTTATGATCCTGTGTTTCACGCTTTTTGCGATCGTCACATAAACTGATTATGTTAGTGGGAGGGAAAATTGTCGTCGGAACGCAACTCATACGCAGACATATATACGAGTATGTTATATATATATATATATATATATATATATATATATATATATATATATATATATATATATATATATATATGTATGTATATAAACCCATAAAAAACCGATATACTCAACCATGTATAAATTAAAAATTTTAAAATTAATCAGTTTGTCTGACGATCGCAAATAACGTGAAACCCAGGGTCACAAACACACATCAATACAACTAAATATATTAGCTCTATCACTGATATTGAGCGCTTTCCAATAAGTAGAGCGCATATATAATATATAAATAATATATATAAATATGGCATATATATATATATATATATATATATATATATATATATATATATATATATATATATATATATATATTCGAGTGTATCTGCATGAGTGCGTTAAAATAATTATGTTAATTTAAATACGTAATTTGTCCTTTGCTTTGTATTAGCAAAAACAAATTAAAACTAAGTCAACGTAATACTATTGATTTTCTAAGCCCGGCTTAGATGTGGCACATGGCCGAAAGTATGGGGGCACCCAGTGAGGATCGAACTCACTACTCAGTCGTAATTGTTCTAGCGAGACAAACTTGCTAACCATTACACCACCTGGAGGTGCCCAAGTCAACGTAATACTAATTATCATTCGGAATCTCCCGACCTGACTGTATAATACCGACTGCTTAACTATTTCAATAACAGAGCCAATGTTTCAGCGACTTTATCTCTTCTTTCCCTATTGTTAATCACATAGTCGAACTGGAGTTCATTTTTCTATCTGCTTGACGGTGGCTATAATTCACGGTCTGATCCGGCCTTGCCCTGCCTTTACGTCGCCCACAGCTGTCAAGTTCTCGTTGAAGTGGGACCAAGAAGGCATCCAGGGTGGGATTACTCGGTCGTGGGTCGCGTGTCAAGGTGTGGCGGAGACAGAGGACCCTCTTACTTCAATGTTTTTGTTGAGGGGAGAAACGTAGAAAGAAAAAAAAATGTATTAGTCACTTTCATAGGAATCCAATTTTTAGCGAGAGTATCGAAAGCATAAACAAAGATATTGTTTGTTCCAAAGATTTCCATTAATCACAGGAACTTCTCCTGGCACCAAATTCCTGTCAATCTCAAACCAGAAACGGCTAGCTTGAGGCAATATCTAAATTTTACAAATACTCGAAGCGTTTGTTTAGAAAGCAGAGTATTAAGTGGCAAAAGTATTTGTGTCGTTTGCACGCGATTTAAACACAGTCGCCACCCACAATCATCTGGGGAACTGTTGCCGTATTTAACCGATTTCTATTATACATTAGGTCAGCGTTAATTACTTTTTATATTATTAATTGTTAAATTACTAAGTGAAATTATTATCACGTAAATAATTTCACACCCACACACAGACTTATTATCCGCATTGATTGTAAGACTAGCAACCATCTTGTGCTGTTGATTTCCATACCAATAGTGTGTATATCTTTATTCCCGGTATCATGCACACTTCTAAAAAAACGAGCAAAGTTTTTTCAACATATATATATATATATATATATATATATATATATATATATATATATATATATATATATATATATATATATATATATATATATAGTGGGGAAACAGATATTCGTACACATGCAAATTTTCAGTTTATTGTATTTTCAACTAATGAATGAACATAATTTTCATATAATTTAATTTACTAAGATGCATAATAACTAAATATGCATAAAAACAGAAACAAGTTGATTTAATAGAAATAAATCCCATTTATTCATTTTAATGGATGAAAAACTTATTCGTCAATGCAAATTTCAGATTTTAAGACTTTTAAGTTGCTTTAAATCTCTAGATTATTCAAG
>OZ038505.1:1027500-1050000 GCA_964036315.1 Acanthosepion esculentum
TGTTTATTTGAGTGGGTACTTGCGTTAAGTGAACTTAAAAAGCCGGAATAGAAACGCGACTGTAAGCGCTGTTCCGTTTCGTTGGTCGCGGACAATGAGGATCGTTCGTTGGTGTGTGTGCTGGGTTTTCGGTCAATGTTTCGCCGGACTTTGGGAAAGAACGGCTAAAATAAAAGATAAATAAATGAAATTAACCAGCAAGGCGTGTGATACCCGGCCTTTTGCCAGCTGTGGATGGGTAGGTTGGGTGATTAGCTGCGTCCGTGTTGTATGGGGAAAGGAACGATAGAGGAATTACGCATTCAGCTGAGATTTAGGACTCCATGTCGAAAATATTTTAAACGAAACAGATACGGAGATGGAAGAGATTTATTGCTATTTCGATTATTTTGTTGACTTCGCCTGTTTTAACTTCCCACCATTTCTTCTTACTTCTTTATTGACTTTCCTTCATTTGTTTCTTTCTTTCAAAAATCCGTCGTTTTGACTTTCGTCATCGGCTTTTAAATCATTTCTTATCAATGTCTTTCTGTCTTTTTCATAAGAATTAATCGTAATTCACTTAATCAACCGTCCATTCGATATTATTATTTTCTTTTAGTTCTGAGATATATCTCCTCCATTTTTTTTTGCTTTAAACTTGCCTACTCAAATATAAACGCCCAATATGAACCATTTAATTGCTTACACATTCAAATATAAAAATCCATATTCTTGAACCAAGTAAATATTTAGACTCAAATATCAATAACCGATATCTACTTTTGCATCGAAACAAGTAAATGGAGATTGAAATATAAATGACCAATATTTGCCTTTTCCTGCGCAAATAAATACTTCTTGACTCAATTATAAAAATCCATATTCTTGAACCAAGTAAATACTTACAGCGGTTTACAAAGAGTAGCTTAGATGTGGTACAAGGTCGGAAGCACGGAGCAACCAGTGCGGATCGGACTCACTAATCAGTCGTAATTGATTTAGCATGACAACCAAGTAAATGCTTATATACTCAAATATAATCGACCAGTAATTGCCTTTTCTGGATCAGATAAATACTTACAGACTCAAATATCAAAACCCATATTTATGAACCAAGTGAATCACTATAGGCTCAAATACAGACGATCAATATTCGCTTTAAACATTTTTAATTTTTTTCCGTTCATTCAATCTCGTAAAATTTGATTCAATATATATTTCATTTTTTCATTCATATTTTTGTGATTGACAACTTTTCTTCTTTCTTTCTTAATTGATTCTTTTTCCTTCCTTTTCTTATTCCCTTTTTTCATTCATATTTTTGTGATTGACAACTTTTTCTTCTTTCCTTCTTAATTGATTCTTTTTCCTTCCTTTTCATATTCCCTTTTTTCTTTCATATTTTTGTGATTGACAAATTTTTCTTCTTTCTTTCTTAATTGATTCTTTTTCCTTCCTTTTCTTATTCCCTTTTTTCTTTCATATTTTTGTGATTGACAAATTTTTCTTCTTTCCTTCTTAATTGATTCTTTTTCGTTCCTTTCCTTATTCCCTTTTTTATTTCATATTTTTGTGATTGACAACTTTTTCTTCTTTCTTTCTTAATTGATTCTTTTTCCTTCCTTTTCTTATTCCATTTTTTCTTTCATATTTTTGTGATTGACAAATTTTTCTTCTTTCTTTCTTAATTGATTCTTTTCCCTTCCTTTTCTTATTCCCTTTTTTCTTTCATATTTTTGTGATTGACAAATTTTTCTTCTTTCCTTCTTAATTGATTCTTTTTCCTTCCTTTCCTTATTCCCTTTTTTATTTCATATTTTTGTGATTGGCAACTTTTTCTTCTTTCTTTCTTAATTCATTCTTTTTCATTCCTTTTCTTATTCCCTTTTTTCTTTCATATTTTTGTGAGTGACAAATTTTTCTTCTTTCTTTCTTAATTGATTCTTTTTCCTTCCTTTTCTTATTCCCTTTTTTCTTTCATATTTTTGTGATTGACAAATTTTTCTTCTTTCCTTCTTAATTGAATCTTTTTCCTTCCTTTTCTTATTCCCTTTTTTCTTTCATATTTTTGTGATTGACACCTTTTTTTTCTTTCTTTCTTAATTGATTCTTTTTCCTTCCTTTTCTTATTCCCTTTTTTCTTCATATTTTTGTGATTGACAACTTTTTCTTCTTTCCTTCTTAATTGATTCTTTTTCCTTCCTTTTCTTATTCCCTTTTTTCATTCATATTTTTGTGATTGACAACTTTTTCTTCTTTCCTTCTTAATTGATTCTTTTTCCTTCCTTTCCTTATTCCCTTTTTTCATTCATATTTTTGTGATTGACAACTTTTTCTTCTTTCCTTCTTAATTGATTTTTTTTTCTTTCCTTTCCTTATTCCCTTTTTTCATTCATATTTTTGTGATTGACAACTTTTTCTTCTTTCTTTCTTAATTGATTCTTTTTCCTTCCTTTTCTTATTCCCTTTTTTCTTCATATTTTTGTGATTGACAACTTTTTCTTCTTTCCTTCTTAATTGATTCTTTTTCCTTCCTTTTCTTATTCCCTTTTTTCATTCATATTTTTGTGATTGACAACTTTTTCTTCTTTCCTTTTTAATTGATTCTTTTTCCTTCCTTTCCTTATTCCCTTTTTTCACTCATATTTTAGTGATTGACAACTTTTTCTTCTTTCCTTCTTAATTGATTCTTTTTCCTTCCTTTTCATATTCCCTTTTTTCTTTCATATTTTTGTGATTGACAACTTTTTCTTCTTTCCTTCTTAATTGATTCTTTTTCCTTCCTTTCTTTATTCCCTTTTTTCTTTCATATTTTTGTGATTGACAACTTTTTCTTCTTTCCTTCTTAATTGATTCTTTTTCCTTCCTTTTCTTATTCCCTTTTTTCATTCATATTTTTGTGATTGACAACTTTTTCTTCTTTCCTTCTTAATTGATTCTTTTTCCTTCCTTTCCTTATTCCCTTTTTTCATTCATATTTTTGTGATTGACAACTTTTTCTTCTTTCCTTCTTAATTGATTCTTTTTCTTTCCTTTTCTTATTCCCTTTTTTCATTCATATTTTTGTGATTGCCAACTTTTTCTTCTTTCCTTCTTAATTGATTCTTTTTCCTTCCTTTCCTTATTCCCTTTTTTCTTTCATATTTTTGTGATTGACAACTTTTTCTTCTTTCCTTCTTAATTGATTCTTTTTCTTTCCTTTTCATATTCCCTTTTTTCTTTCATATTTTTGAGATTGACAACTTTTTCTTCTTTCCTTCTTAATTGATTCTTTTTCCTTCCTTTCCTTATTCCCTTTTTTCTTTCATATTTTTGTGATTGACAACTTTTTCTTCTTTCTTTCTTAATTGATTCTTTTTCCTTCCTTTTCTTATTCCCTTTTTTCTTTCATATTTTTGTGATTGACAACTTTTTCTTCTTTCTTTCTTAATTGATTCTTTTTCCTTCCTTTTCTTATTCCCTTCTTTCTTCATATTTTTGTGATTGACAACTTTTTCTTCTTTCCTTCTTAATTGATTCTTTTTCCTTCCTTTTCTTATTCCCTTTTTTCATTCATATTTTTGTGATTGACAACTTTTTCTTCTTTCCTTCTTAATTGATTCTTTTTCCTTCCTTTTCTTATTCCCTTTTTTATTTCATATTTTTGTGATTGACAACTTTTTCTTCTTTCCTTCTTAATTGATTCTTTTTCCTTCCTTTTCTTATTCCCTTTTTTCATTCATATTTCTGTGATTGACAACTTTTTCTTCTTTCCTTCTTAATTGATTCTTTTTCCTTCCTTTTCTTATTCCCTTTTTTATTTCATATTTTTGTGATTGACAACTTTTTTTTCTTTCTTTCTTAATTGATTCTTTTTCCTTCCTTTTCTTATTCCCTTTTTTCATTCATATTTTTGTGATTGACAACTTTTTCTTCTTTCCTTCTTAATTGATTCTTTTTCCTTCCTTTTCTTATTCCCTTTTTTCATTCATATTTTTGTGATTGACAACTTTTTCTTCTTTCCTTCTTAATTGATTCTTTTTCCTTCCTTTTCTTATTCCCTTTTTTCTTCATAATTTTGTGATTGACAACTTTTTCTTCTTTCCTTCTTAATTGATTCTTTTTCCTTCCTTTTCTTATTCCCTTTTTTCTTCATATTTTTGTGATTGACAACTTTTTCTTCTTTCCTTCTTAATTGATTCTTTTTCCTTCCTTTTCTTATTCCCTTTTTTCTTTCATATTTTTGTGATTGACAACTTTTTCTTCTTTCTTTCTTAATTGATTCTTTTTCTTCCTTTTCTTATTCCCTTTTTTCTTCATATTTTTGTGATTGACAACTTTTTCTTCTTTCTTTCTTAATTGATTCTTTTTCCTTCCTTTTCTTATTCCCTTCTTTCTTCATATTTTTGTGATTGACAACTTTTTCTTCTTTCCTTCTTAATTGATTCTTTTTCCTTCCTTTTCTTATTCCCTTTTTTCATTCATATTTTTGTGATTGACAACTTTTTCTTCTTTCCTTCTTAATTGATTCTTTTTCCTTCCTTTTCTTATTCCCTTTTTTATTTCATATTTTTGTGATTGACAACTTTTTCTTCTTTCCTTCTTAATTGATTCTTTTTCCTTCCTTTTCTTATTCCCTTTTTTCATTCATATTTCTGTGATTGACAACTTTTTCTTCTTTCCTTCTTAATTGATTCTTTTTCCTTCCTTTTCTTATTCCCTTTTTTATTTCATATTTTTGTGATTGACAACTTTTTTTTCTTTCTTTCTTAATTGATTCTTTTTCCTTCCTTTTCTTATTCCCTTTTTTCATTCATATTTTTGTGATTGACAACTTTTTCTTCTTTCCTTCTTAATTGATTCTTTTTCCTTCCTTTTCTTATTCCCTTTTTTCATTCATATTTTTGTGATTGACAACTTTTTCTTCTTTCCTTCTTAATTGATTCTTTTTCCTTCCTTTTCTTATTCCCTTTTTTCTTCATAATTTTGTGATTGACAACTTTTTCTTCTTTCCTTCTTAATTGATTCTTTTTCCTTCCTTTTCTTATTCCCTTTTTTCTTCATATTTTTGTGATTGACAACTTTTTCTTCTTTCCTTCTTAATTGATTCTTTTTCCTTCCTTTTCTTATTCCCTTTTTTCTTTCATATTTTTGTGATTGACAACTTTTTCTTCTTTCCTTCTTAATTGATTCTTTTTTCTTCCTTTTCTTATTCCCTTTTTTCTTCATATTTTTGTGATTGACAACTTTTTCTTCTTTCCTTCTTAATTGATTCTTTTTCCTTCCTTTTCTTATTCCCTTTTTTCATTCATATTTTTGTGATTGAAAACTTTTTCTTCTTTCCTTCTTAATTGATTCTTTTTCCTTCCTTTCCTTATTCCCTTTTTTCATTCATATTTTTGTGATTGACAACTTTTTCTTCTTTCCTTCTTAATTGATTCTTTTTCCTTCCTTTTCATATTCCCTTTTTTCTTTCATATTTTTGTGATTGACAACTTTTTCTTCTTTCCTTCTTAATTGATTCTTTTTCCTTCCTTTCCTTATTCCCTTTTTTCATTCATATTTTTGTGATTGACAACTTTTTCTTCTTTCCTTCTTAATTGATTTTTTTCCTTCCTTTTCTTATTCCCTTTTTTCATTCATATTTTTGTGATTGACAACTTTTTCTTCTTTCCTTCTTAATTGATTCTTTTTCCTTCCTTTTCTTATTCCCTTTTTTCATTCATATTTTTGTGATTGACAACTTTTTCTTCTTTCCTTCTTAATTGATTCTTTTTCCTTCCTTTTCTTATTCCCTTTTTTCTTCATATTTTTGTGATTGACAACTTTTTCTTCTTTCCTTCTTAATTGATTCTTTTTCCTTCCTTTTCTTATTCCCTATTTTCATTCATATTTTTGTGATTGAAAACTTTTTCTTCTTTCCTTCTTAATTGATTCTTTTTCCTTCCTTTCCTTATTCCCTTTTTTCATTCATATTTTTGTGATTGACAACTTTTTCTTCTTTCCTTCTTAATTGATTCTTTTTCCTTCCTTTTCATATTCCCTTTTTTCTTTCATATTTTTGTGATTGACAACTTTTTCTTATTTCCTTCTTAATTGATTCTTTTTCCTTCCTTTCCTTATTCCCTTTTTTCATTCATATTTTTGTGATTGACAACTTTTTCTTCTTTCTTTCTTAATTGATTCTTTTTCCTTCCTTTTCTTATTCCCTTTTTTCTTCATATTTTTGTGATTGACAACTTTTTCTTCTTTCCTTCGTAATTGATTCTTTTTCCTTCCTTTTCTTATTCCCTTTTTTCTTTCATATTTTTGTGATTGACAACTTTTTCTTCTTTCCTTCTTAATTGATTCTTTTTCCTTCCTTTCCTTATTCCCTTTTTTCATTCATATTTTTGTGATTGACAACTTTTTCTTCTTTCCTTCTTAATTGATTCTTTTTCCTTCCTTTTCATATTCCCTTTTTTCTTTCATATTTTTGTGATTGACAACTTTTTCTTCTTTCCTTCTTAATTGATTCTTTTTCCTTCCTTTCCTTATTCCCTTTTTTCTTTCATATTTTTGTGATTGACAACTTTTTCTTCTTTCCTTCTTAATTGATTCTTTTTCCTTCCTTTTCTTATTCCCTTTTGTCATTCATATTTTTGTGATTGACAACTTTTTCTTCTTTCCTTCTTAATTGATTCTTTTTCCTTCCTTTTCTTATTCCCTTTTTATTTCATATTTTTGTGATTGACAACTTTTTCTTCTTTCCTTCTTAATTGATTCTTTTTCCTTCCTTTCCTTATTCCCTTTTTTATTTCATATTTTTGTGATTGACAACTTTTTCTTCTTTCCTTCTTAATTGATTCTTTTTCCTTCCTTTTCTTATTCCCTTTTTTCTTCATATTTTTGTGATTGACAACTTTTTCTTCTTTCCTTCTTAATTGATTCTTTTTCCTTCCTTTTCTTATTCCCTTTTTTCTTCATATTTTTGTGATTGACAACTTTTTCTTCTTTCCTTCTTAATTGATTCTTTTTCCTTCCTTTTCTTATTCCCTTTTTTCTTTCATATTTTTGTGATTGACAACTTTTTCTTCTTTCCTTCTTAATTGATTCTTTTTCCTTCCTTTCCTTATTCCCTTTTTTCTTTCATATTTTTGTGATTGACAACTTTTTCTTCTTTCTTTCTTAATTGATTCTTTTTCCTTCCTTTTCTTATTCCCTTTTTTCTTCATATTTTTGTGATTGACAACTTTTTCTTCTTTCCTTCTTAATTGATTCTTTTTCCTTCCTTTTCTTATTCCCTTTTTTCATTCATATTTTTGTGATTGACAACTTTTTCTTCTTTCCTTCTTAATTGATTCTTTTTCCTTCCTTTCCTTATTCCCTTTTTTCATTCATATTTTTGTGATTGACAACTTTTTCTTCTTTCCTTCTTAATTGATTCTTTTTCCTTCCTTTTCTTATTCCCTTTTTTCATTCATATTTTTGTGATTGACACCTTTTTCTTCTTTCCTTCTTAATTGATTCTTTTTCCTTCCTTTTCTTATTCCCTTTTTTATTTCATATTTTTGTGATTGACAACTTTTTCTTCCTTCCTTCTTCATTGATTCTTTTTCCTTCCTTTTCTTATTCCCTTTTTTATTTCATATTTTTGTGATTGACAACTTTTTCTTCTTTCCTTCTTAATTGATTCTTTTTCCTTCCTTTTCTTATTCCCTTTTTTCATTCATATTTTTGTGATTGACAACTTTTTCTTCTTTCCTTCTTAATTGATTCTTTTTCCTTCCTTTTCTTATTCCCTTTTTTCTTCATATTTTTGTGATTGACAACTTTTTCTTCTTTCCTTCTTAATTGATTCTTTTTCCTTCCTTTTCTTATTCCCTTTTTTCTTCATATTTTTGTGATTGACAACTTTTTCTTCTTTCTTTCTTAATTGATTCTTTTTCCTTCCTTTTCTTATTCCCTTTTTTCTTTCATATTTATGCAATTCTTAGTCGTTTTTCATTACTTTTTTCTTCGTTCATTATTCAGTATCTTGTATTTGCTTCTTTCATTATTTAATTGACAATTTCATTCATTCTTTCTTCTTAGTCTTTTTCGATTCATTTCTTTGCGTTTTTCATAAACGACTGACCGCAATTTATTCCTACCATGAATTTTACTCACATTTTTGTTTGTTTTAATCGACTTCTTCCCATTATAAACTTATTAATTTTATATTTCATCATTTTTCTCATATTTTGGTGATTGAAATATTTTTTCCTTTATCTGTTTTTTTTTCTTTTTCTTATTTTTTCTATTAATTTAGTCTTTTTTTTCTTATTTTCATTTTTTTTATCTTTAATTAATTACTATTTATCTTTTCTACACTTTTATTGTCCATTCCTTTTTAATATTCGTTCATTCAATATAAATATATTTAGTTCTTATTTATTTATTTGCTTTTTAATACAATATTTTATCTATATTTATATATTCTTGATAAAAATCATGCAAGAAACTGCAATGTTATAGACCCTAAGTTATCATCTAGGCTTCACTATCTAACAGTCGTTATATAACTTCCCTGTTCCTTTTAATTTCATGGTGATTATTCGAATGAACTTTATTTTCTAAGGTATCTAGACTTTATGAATTTAAGTGCAGTACTAGATGGCGGCAAGTACTCATAATTTAAATTTTCATTTATAGAATTCTCTTCCGGCTTCTTGCTTCCCAGTCCTCAAAAATTTAAATGCAACGCCAATCGTCATATTCTGCCGTCTTAATTCTTGCTCTTTTATTGTCTTATCTCCTTAATAGTATATTTTTACTGTATTCTATAACACTCAATAACACTTTACATCTTAGTTTATTGAAACAAAAACCAAAGAAATAGTGAGCAAGAAATAAGGATAAACAATAGTAAAGAAAAATGATCTCATCTATTGAGAATCCTAATGTTGTGAAATTCTATATAGGATGTACTAAGAATGAATTTAAATTGAGATGGAGCCAACATCTGACTAATTTCAGTAATATTAAGTATCGCAACCAAACATCTCCATCCAAATATTTTTGGCATTTAAAAGAAACAAATAAAACACCTGCAGTAAAATGGAAACTAATAAAATAGGAGAACATGCAGATCTTTAAATGAAACGTATCCTTTTCAATTTAACGTGGTGAAATGATTAGCAAGTCTTTCTCGCTAGATCAATTACAATTGAGTAATGAGTTTGATCCTCACTGGGTGTCCCAATACTTTCGGCCTTCTGCCACGTATAAGCTGCGCTTATAAAATCACCCTAACCCTTTCATACACACTGGCGGCCACTCTTTTCAAAACGTTTAAGGATATTTTGGAAACAACAGTTTAAACGTGTTTTAGGCGACCGTATAATTTTAACATTTTGCTTCAATTGGTGGCATCAGTATGTATTTATGAAAAATAGGTTTCACGCCAAGCGAGGCAAAGAAGCCAATAAGATGGAATGGGTTACTGGGTGTGGAAGAATTAGAAACAGAAAGATTAATGAGCTAGAACAAAAGAAGAGTAATCAGGAGGACATTAGATAGCAATTGACATTGCGTTTAAAATTTTTGCAGATTAATGTTGGCTGGGAAGCCTGGAGCCAGAAGGGTGTTCCACAAGCGAGAAATGCGACAAAAAAAAACTGTTAGCATAGAATATATTGTTACATCTAGCCAGCTCAACAGTAAATTGATAAGGTCTCGAGGTAGTAAAGCCACTAAGACACAAAGGGTGTGGACGAATTAGCAAATAGTAACATTACTAATGAGCGAGAACAAAAAAGAGGAATCAGGAGGACAGTAGATAGCAATTGACATTGCGTTTCAATTTTTGCAGGTTAAAGTTGGCTGGGAAACATGGAGCCATAAGGGAGAACTGCGGGAATAGAAATTCTTAGCATAGAATTTATGGCCACATAATTCCAGCTCAACTTCAAATTGATAAAATCTCGACGTCAGTCTATTACAGCGCTTAAATTGAAAAGGTCTAACATAGCGTACAGCTCATCCGAACAATTACTATGAAAGTATTTATAGAGAGGACACAGGAAGGAAATCTTACAGATGTGGGGAAGTGACTGAAGCCCAACCGCCAGATTTGCTTAGTTTTCTTATGAATCTCTTTCATTTTGATTTGATCTGACAATCTGTTGTCTGTCATGAAACTCGTGATACAAGGTAAGCAAAAAAGTTCTGTCCGTTTTTAAAGGAAAAAAAAAAAAGAAAACGCTTCACAGTTTGTGTAACTTATATTTAGTGTTCGAAGTAATCGCCATCGGCATCCAGCACCTTCTGCCAACGTGTCTCCAGCTGTTGGATGCCCTTTCGTAAGAACTCGGGTGGTTTTGACGCAAATAAGTCCGTGAGGGCTTTGCGCAAGTCTGCTTTATTGGTGAAGGATTTCCCACGAAGATGATTATCCAGGGAGTGGATGAGGTGGTAATCGGATGGCGCAAGGTCAGGTGAATAAGGTGGATGGCACAAAGTCTCCCACCCAAGTTGCTGTATGGTATCCCTGACCACTCGCGCGACATGCGGCCTGACGTTGTCATGGAGGAAAAGCACACCTTTGCAATTCACCAGTGCTGCCTCCTTCTTGCGCAATGCCTGTTGCACACGTTTCAATTGCTGCGAGTATCGGTCTCCAGTGACCGTTTGGCCCGTTGGTAGCAGTTAATAATGAACCACTTGACGACCTGTCCACCAGACACAAAGCATAATCTTGCGTGGGTGCATAGGCGTTCTCTTGCGGTGTGAGGGACAGCATCCTGAGGAGACAACCAATGTCTGGAACGCTTGGGAGTTTCGTACAGAACCTACTTTCCATCACTGGTAAGCACTCTATTGAATAAGGGTGCGGTACGGTGGCGAGAAAGCAGCGATACGCAGGCTGCCACTCATTGTCCCTTGTGGACCTCCAACAGCATTTGCAGAACACACTTGCTCAGTTTGTACGTCTTACCTAGACGGTGCAGGTGAAGTTTAACTCTTTCATCGGAAATGTTGAACTGTCTTGCAAGTTCAACACACGTTAGACTACTGTCCTCTTCAATGTGCCGCCTTCAGGACTCCGTCATTCAAGACCTGTGGTCGTCCACTGCGAGGCTTATCATGGAGAGACAAATCTCCCGACTTGAATTTTCGAAACCAACGCCTTGCAGTACGTTTATCCACAGCTTTATCTCCAAATGCTTGACATATGCGGCGAATTAATGCAGCTGCTGAAAAGCCCACTTTGAAGTCGTAAAGCAAACAGCTCCGAACGAGATCTCTAGAAACTTCCATCCTTCTCACAGCTGTCCGGCTTATAAATGATGGCCGGGCACGGTGCGCGTGTTTTTTTATAACGTCTGATGTTCCTACTTCCGGCTGTCCGAATTTGAAAACAATTGCGTCGACCCCCCCCCCGAGTTCTACCGCAAGGACATTCAACAGCTGGAGACACGTTGGTAGAAGTTACTGGATGCCGATGGCGATTACTTCGAAGACTAAATATAAGTTGCAAAAACTGTGAAGCGTTTTCTTTTTTTCCTTTAAAAACGGACAGGACTTTTTTGGTTACCTTGTATTATAGATCCTACAAACACACAACATAATTTGACACATTGTCTAATCAAAGCATAAATTCTTGAAGCGTTATGCAACCCAACGCCCTGGGGCTAAGTGTAAGTTCAAGCAGTGCAAATTTTGTAAAAGTTCAATTGCAGTGTTTTTTGTTTGAAAGATTTAAAAAATTTATTTTTCACATCGTATTTAGTAGTCAATCTTTGTCGTGAAAATATCAAATGGTTGCAAATGTTAATCACCCATAAGGTAACTGCAAGACAGCTGCAAAAAGAAACAGAATAAATGCAGAAAAAGAGAAAAATAAAAAGAAAGAACAGGAATGATGCCGAAAGAGAAAAAGAGAGAAAAAGAAGGACGAGAAACAGAAGAAAAAAGAGAGGTCAAGAAAAAGAAGAAAAGGAAGAAGAGAGCCGAAAAAGAGGACGAATAAATAATAAAGAAAAGAAAAGAAAAGAAAAGTAAAGACGAAATAATGGAGGACATTTATTAAAGTAAGGGGACAGCTGTTGCTTTTTTACGCCTGTTGTGGTGGGATCCACCTAATCTGCATAGGTGACTACCAACTATATAAATAATGGTTGATACCGGAAGACGAAGGAGAGAAATCACGAGATCCAACTAGAGACTCTGATCGACTGCGACTAGTCAACACATTCTCCAGGAACGTCTTCCCAGAAATATACAGAAATACTATATGTACTTATTGTGTACACTTTCTTGTTATAATACATTCTTGTTCTAAGTACATTTTGTGTTGCATTATTATTCCATGCAATAGGCGAGATTCAACATTGAGTCAAGACTCAACAACGCCATTCATTTTTCACATTTTGCCCTTTGTTAATAGGGTAAGATAAAAAATTAGCAGTTAAACGTGGCGTAGGAAAAAATTGGTAAAAAAAGCAGAAGAAAAAAAAAGAAAGCGATGAAAGGCGATATAAGAAAAAGAGGACATATCAGAAAGATAGAAAATAAAAAGAGAAGACGAAATGAAAAAGAAAGGGAGTTAAGAAGAGAGTTAAAAAAGAAGCGGAGAGATAAATGCAAGAAGAGAGAAAAATCAAAAGAAAGAATGGGAATGAGGGGAAAAGTATGGAAGGAAGAGAAAAGAAAAAAAACTGATGAGTCACAGAAGAAAAAAGAGAGGTCAAGAAAAAGAAGAAAGTGAAAATAGAGACGAATATATGAAAAGGACGACAATAAGTAAAAAATAAAACTAACAGTCAAGACGAAATGACGGAGGGCCAATATTGAAGTAAGCCAACAGCCGTTGCTTTTCTTATGTTGTTTCATTTTCCACATTTCGCTTTTAGTTAATATGTCATGCTGTGTGTTGGCAGGATGTATAATAGACGCGTTTCGCCGGAGAAAATCTTAAGTTTTCTTTGGCGTCATCAGTTTGAATAAAAGAAAGAATCAATATGATTTATGACAAACAACTTACCCTCCGTGATCACAAGACATTCTCCTAAGTTTTGTCTTTCCTTTATTCAAACTGATGACGCCATTGTTAACATAAGTTTTTTTTCGGCGAAACAAGTCTATGATTAAAAATTGTCAACTTTATCTAAACATCTTCACTTGTGTTTCAGATACTATAATGAATCCTACGCACACACACACACACACACACACACACACACACACACACACACACACACACACACATATATATATATTACTTGAATTATTTACATTCTTCGCAATGATATCCTCAGCGTCATTGCCATATTCACAACGTTTCAGCTATTGTACGCTCCGGCCTTCTTCAGGTAATTGGAATTTCGAACCGAACCCTTTATTTCGTCCACTGGGGTAGATTGTTCTAGTTCCACGTGTCATGCCTCCGCCGGGTATCTCAGTTTAAATCAACTCTCCAAGATTCCAATCACCGGAAGGAGGTCGGAGCGTACAACGGCCGAAAAGTTGTCAATATGGCAATGAAGATGAGGATAATTATCCCAGTAATGTAAATAATGCAAGTGATCATGATACCTCATCTCATATATATATATATATATATATATATATATATATATATATATATATATATATATATGTATATATATATATATATATGTATATAGATATATATATAGATATATATATAGAGAGAGAGAGAGTGAGACAGAGAGAGAGAGACAGACAGACAGACAGACAGACAGATAGATAATAGATAGATAAGAACAGAACTTATACCCAGATTTAAAAACGCAGGAAAGCATTCTTCTTTCTTGGAGGATCCCTTTTGATCAACACATCGTCAGAAGAATACGTTGGTAAATATTTATTGGCCAAGAAAAGACAACAATTCCCCCTGCGAAAAAATATAAGGAGAAAAATGGAACTACGTATTTATTATTAAAACAACACAAATGAAAGAAAAAAAAACGGTGATATATACGAGCAAAAAGGTTAATGTAAATGTTTCCAGGTGAGTATAAAATGGAAAACTTTACTCACATACCTCGTAAAAGACAGAGAGGTCGAAAAAAGTGCTTTTCTCTCTGTACAGAGACGGTTGGTGTAACTTAATATGAACCGCTTCAAGTAGACGCAAACGCAGTGCGGACCGAGCACTGCACAAAAGAAAGAACGGATCGTTATCGCATTCTGCTGCATACACTGGAGTATCTAATAAATATTGGCCAATACCAGACTCGTGAAGATAATGTTTATAATGCATCCTACGTTTAAAAGTACCTTTTGTCTTATATTCGCAGTAAACTGTTGTTCAATCAGGATTTCTTCTGACGATCTGTTGTCCAAAAGGTATCCTTTAAGAAAAAAGAACGCTTTCCAGCTTTTACATATATATATATATATATATATATATATATATATATATATATATATATATATATACTTCACTGTAGTTTCTCCGATGAGCTGCTCTCGCTGGTTCCCAGACTTTATGAATTCAAACGTCCTACGAGGCTCGAATCCCACTCCCACCCTTTCACTGTTGAAACAGTTGAATGTAGCCTTCTCTTCTATTCCAATAGCTTCATATCTCGCACCTCTCGCCTGTGGAACTCCCTTCCTTATTCCTGCTTCCCTGACAACTATAATCTCCAACTATTCAAATGTAATGTCAATCGACATCTCCAGTTGCCTTGATCTATCCACTATCCTTCTCCTCATCATTTCCTCTATCACTCCTATCTGCTCTCGCTCCAAATCTTCTGGAACCCCTTGCGTGCTAGTGGCTTCCTGCCTTGCTTGTGGTGAAATGCTTAAAGATCACTGCGATATAAAAATAGATATTACATAGCATTTCAACACTTTATTTCTTTGTTTCTAAAGAGATTTCCTCTTTTTAATATTTCGTTTAGCTTTTGGAAAACATCGTTTGTTAATCGTTAATCGACTTGTAAAATCCGAAAATATTAATATCAATGTGCAGTTTCTTACATAAAAAAAATTATCGATAAAAAAGTGAAAAGGATTTTTTTTTTAAATAGTTATCCTTGTCTGGAGTATTCTATGTTTCGCAAATCCTTCTTAGCCGTTCAGACAAATATATAAAAATAATCTAGACAATTCCTTTATGGACGGTAAGAAAAAGTGGATAAAATGTTTGTAAAAGTGTAACATTACACGGTGCGGTGACAATGTAATTTTAAAGAAAAATCAATTGGATTCATTTTTATACCGATTCGCTTTTTCTGTCTGGCTTAAAACTTGTTTATAGTAATTTTGGTTGCCATATTTATCATCCAAGTATAATGATTTTGATGATAAATAAATTGATTTTATTTTAAGATTTACTTACATTCTTTAATCTCGTTGAAATATTTTTATTTCATTTTCATTACTTATCGATCAACCCTCGCTATTTTGAAGAAAACTAAAATTACCTCATCTTAATGCATATTCATTTTTCTGTCTCGTCAAAATCGTGTATTATAGGATCCAAGACCTTTTCAATAAGTCCGGAAACCTGGAAGTATGTAAACGTATTTTATCAGACCTAAAACATTATGTCGGATTTGAAATCTTGCATACAATAAAACCGTGTCATTTTGAAGAGAAATGAATTCAATTCATTTTCATGCCTATTTATTACTCTCCCTGATTCAAAGCTTCTTTCATGAGATGTGAAATTTTTCTTCAGAATTAATCGATTAATTTCCCAATTAATCAATTAATTCTGAAGACAAATAAACTAAAACCATTATTATACCCGATTCACTATTTTACCTTGGATATCATGCATTACTTATGAATCAAACTGCGTAACCTTGATGATTCTTGATATATTCAGTTAATTTTAATGTTCTTTTCATTATTATCTCTGATCTTAAAGTTTTGTCTTAGGATTGACGACCGAATCAATCAATACGCGTAATTACGGAGAGAAAAATTAATCAGTTTTGATACTAAATTCATTATTCGATCTGATCTAAATTTTGTTTCATCGCATTTGAGGTCTTAATTTGTCGTATTTGAGTCCTTACTTATCAATCAAAGTTTGGAGAGACATCGATTATGTCCATTTTGAATCCAGGTTTATCTTTCTGTATGATCTAAAACTTGTTTCATGACCATTTAGACATTACTTCGGAAATCAAACTTCGTTATTCAGTGTCATTATACTATAAAATATGGAATTATTCTGATGTAAGACATTTTTTTTTTTAAGATTGTAGGCTTTCCTTATCAAAAAATCCGCGTAAGTTTGGAGAAAAATAAATTCATTTTGATACAAATTTCATTATTCTATCTGATGAAGAAGTTGTTTTCTAGCATTCAAAACAATCAACCCGCGCAATTCTGATACCAAATTCAATATTCTATCTGATGAAAAAGTTGTTTTCTAGAATTGGAGACATTACTTAACAATAAAGCCGCGCAATTTAGGAGAGAAATGCATTCATTTTGATACCAATGTCATTATTCTATCTGACGTAAAACTTGTTTTCTTGATTTGAGGCGTTGGTTAACAATCAACTCGCGTATGTTTGGAGATAAATAAATGCATTTTGATACCAGTTTCATTATTTTTTTCGGAGGTAAAACCTGTTTTCTAGAATTTGAGACCTTCTTTATCAATCAAACCGCGTAATTCTGATATCCTTGATACCTGGTAGATTAGTTCATCGGTTCTATAAATTACTTCATATGATTTGACGTTTTAATTTATCAATTAAACCACGTCATTCTTATGATGAGAAATTCATTCAGGTTTATTCTTTTGTCGTGCTGTATTTGCCTTGTGTCATTGGTTCTATTTTAACGAACAAAGTTGCATCAGCATAACGTACAGTTAACTGGCTTTACTGTGATTAGACCTCATCTTGTTAAACATTCAATATACGTAGCAGGTCATCATGTATGCTTGTTCGATACCTGAGGTTAATGGACAGCCGTGGATATGAAAGGAGATGATCCCGAAATCATAAAGACAGGTTACACCATCCGGTTGACGTCTATCTGACCGATCCCAGGGCTTAGACGAGACCCTTATTATTCGTTTGTGCTTCGTCTAGTTACGCAAGTTCAAGAAATGTGCATTTTATGACAAAAAGAGGTGGACAGGACCACCTGGGGCGTCAATCAAAGCTACGGTAATTGGCATCATTGACATATCATTCGTAAAGTGACCTCTTCTTGTTCATTATTTGGATTATCATTATTATTATTATTATTATTATTATTATTATTATTATTATTATTATTATTTCTATAGGGATTTATTTTTTGACTGAGAATAATGTGAAGACATTTGGGCTGTGAGAAAAAAACTCCACTTTTGTGTTTCCGCCCAATAAAAACATGAACGATACTGCTACTACTACTACTACTACTGATGCTGTTGCTGCTTCTGCTACTGCTATTACTACTACTAATAATATTTCCATTTGTGATTGGAGACCTCGGTTTGGTTGCAAACAGTTTCTGATAGATTCATTGAAATTATCCATGGTAGTCCATTCTTAAAGAAATACAAAAAAAGTACATCTTACACCATAAAAAAGGGTTTTATCTATGTAAAATGTGTCTGATCTTGTTTCGTTTTTATTACAATATGTTCTATGGAAAATGTAATGACGCCATTTTTGACCTTAGGTCTAGTTGGGACCCGGACTCAAATGAGTATACAACGAAGATCAAAAAGAATAATAATAACAATAATAATGATAATAATATAATAAACAGAATGTGCTTTCTTATTGACACGGCAGTCCCTGCAGATTGTAATATATCTTTGAAGATCTTCAAGAAACTATCAAAATACAAGGATCTTGAAGTAGAAATCTAACAAATGTGGCACATGAAGACATCAGTAATTCCTGATGTAGATGGAGCCATCGGATTGATTCGAAGAGGCATCTGATAGACTCATTGAAGGGATTCCTTGGTAGCCCATGTCTTAAAGAAATGCAAAAAATTGTACTCACACATTAGGAAGTGTTTATCTATGTAAAATGCGTATTAACTTGGTTTATTTTTGTTTTCTTTTACTACAATGATACATGAAAAATGTCATAATGCACTTTCTGACCGTAGGTCTCTTCTTGGGACCCGGAAGGAAATGTGTATAGAAAAGAAACCAAAGGAAATAATAATAATAATAATAATAATAATAATAGCTTAACAGATGCCGCGCCGCCACCAGCAGCTAGGTATAACCCTTTGGGTGCAGATCCATGATCTCACGAGACCGAAGGAGGCCACACATCATATATAACTAAAGAATTAATTATGTAGTAGTAGTAGTAGTAGTAGTAGTAGTAGTAGTAGTAGTAGTAGTAGTAGTAGTAATAATAATAATAATAATAATAATAATAATAATAATGATAATAAGTTCTGACAAGTACAGCCCACACTTTACGAAGGGCTTTATCTATGTAATTATTATTTTTTTTTATTTTATTTTTTTTTTTTTGCAGTGGAAAGTGTCATGATGCCATTACTAACCTTAGGTCACTGGGCGGGACCCGGAAAGAAATGTGTAAACGCCAGATATCAAAGGAAATAAAAATAATAATAATAATTTGGTGAAGATTGATTTTTAGGAGTATCTTTAATTGCTTCTATTTTTATTATTGTTTGTTTTTATTCGTTTGGATATTCGAATTATTTTTGAGATTTTATTTTTCGATTGCTCGCGTTCTTTCACTTTATTTTTTTTTTCTAGCTAATACCTTATTAAACTGTTTTAATATAATTGACTATCTTCCACGAACCATGATTTATACTTTTTTTAAAAAATATTTAGCTCGTTTGGAATTCCATAAATTCATTCAGTCATCGTTATACTTCGTCATACTGAATTTAGTCTTTCTTTCGATTTTCGCATATCTGCCTCAATATTTCAATTTTCACAATGACTTTTGTTCTTCTCATATCTCAAACTGAAAACCAAGTCGTCTTCTTACCAATTACTTATGTCAATGATTTACGTTCTTTTTCACTTTTGTCTTCTTCCCGTTTATATCTGCATATTTATCATACTGTAATTCTTTTGCAACACGCTGACACGTGCTGAACACCTCACAGTGTTTAGTATTGTTGAAGATATCACTAACATTTTTGTAGAGATTTACAAACTCTAAGTTTCGTTCAATTTCCCGAGCCAATCGATGAAATTTGAATAAGCTGATATATTTGGAAAAATACTTTGACAAAAACCCTACTTCACGGACTAATATTTTCTTTAATTTTATAGGACTTTATTGTAAACAATATATTTTAAGAAAATTTCTTTTTTTTCAGTATCTGTCTATATATCTGAGATGAGGTATTATTTACACTATTTACATTATTCGGACTATTGTCCTTATCTTTGTTGCCATATTTATCACAAAGTTTCGGCCCCTCAGTATCTGTCTATATTACTGAGATGAGGTATTATGTACACTATTTACATTATTCGGACTATTGAGCTCATCTTTGTCGCCATATTTATTACAACGTTTCGGCATTTCATTATCTGTCTATATTTCTGAGATGAGGTATTATGTACACTATTTACATTATTCGGACTATTGTCCTCATCTTTGTTGCCATATTTATCACGAAGTTTCGGCCCCTCAGTATCTGTCTATATTACTGAGATGAGGTATTATGTACACTATTTACATTATTCGGACTATTGTCCTCATCTTTGTCGCCATATTTATTACAAAGTTTCGGCATTTCATTATCTGTCTATATTTCTGAGATGAGGTATTATGTACACTATTTACATTATTCGGACTATTGTCCTCATCTTTGTTGCCATATTTATCACAAAGTTTCGGCCCCTCAGTATCTG
This sequence comes from Acanthosepion esculentum, assembly GCA_964036315.1. Taxonomy (NCBI): domain Eukaryota; kingdom Metazoa; phylum Mollusca; class Cephalopoda; order Sepiida; family Sepiidae; genus Acanthosepion; species Acanthosepion esculentum. The sequence goes on from OZ038505.1 coordinate 1,047,287, forward strand.
TCTATATTACTGAGATGAGGTATTATGTACACTATTTACATTATTCGGACTATTGTCCTCTTCTTTGTGGCCATATTTATCACAACGTTTCGGCCTTTCAGTATCTGTCTATATTTCTGAGATGAGGTATTATGTACACTATTTACATTATTCGGACTATTGTCCTCATCTTTGTCGCCATATTTATCACAGCGTTTCGGCCATTGTACCCTCCGGCCTTGTGCCATGTCTAATGGATGCCAGTTATCAGTTATCTCCTGTTAATTCCCCTCTCCAAATTCTCCACCGCCTTAACCAGGTATTGAACTCACATTCTTTGGGTCATGTCACTGTATCTAGCTAACGCCTTTATCCACTGTGCCATGTGTCCTTGAGGCACGTGGAACTAGAACAGTCTACCCTAGTGAGCGAAATAAAGGGTTCAGTTCGACATTCCAACCAACTTAAGAAGGCCGGAGCGCACAACGGCCGAAACGTTGTGATAAATATGGCGAAAAAGATGAGGATAGTAGTCCGAATAATGTAAATAATGTTCTTTTTTTCCTTTTTAAGGGGAAGATTGAAGCTTTCGGATTTCTTGCTCTTGAGCATGCCATTGAGCATGCCATTGAAGACTAATACTTCTAGCCACACGTAAATATTTATTTAGGGAACCAAATTTCAATTTTTGAAGCGCCTAGACTTGTTATTTGTTTATTGTTTTCGCTTACGTAGGGCGAACAGATTCTTTTATATAAAAACTTAAAGAAAATATATGCAAATAAACAATACTGCATTTTTATTAAATTTAAGTTTGTAATTTAATCATGAAATTGTTTTTTTATATAAAAAAAAAAAAAAGTATTTCGTATGTTAAACAATATAACATTTAATTTTTCCAAAAACTATTACTGAAAAGTTATGGTACTAAGCTATGCATTAAAACTAACTGTACTTTCTACAGTCATATAAGAAAACGGATTTTACGTAATAGTTCAGTACTCTTTTCTTTGTTTTGCTTCTAGTAACTTCATCGTCGATAAAGAGTTTATCTATCATTCCTTGACTAATATTAGGTAACAGTTCAGGACTCTTTTCTTTGTTACTAACGAAGTTAATTGTTTTGCGTTACATTGCGTAATTTTTCAGATGAATCTTTGTTTGTACGAATATGTCACTTAAAATAAACAAAAACATTATATAAATTAAGAATTCATAGATTTTTTTCTATCTCGAATTGACATTCATCAGAAAATGAATCGTTGTTAAGCTCTTGTAAATAATTAGTGTGAACTATTTTTTCGTAAAAAGCTAATAATAAACCCCCGCATTATACACGGGTATAGACGACAAACCGTAAAAAAACAATTGAATCCCTCTTAATTCATTCTTCAATGTTTTTCTTATTCTTTCTACTTTTTCATTATTTCTAGTTTTACCCGTACATAATTGCTCGTTCGAATTCTTCCTCGTTTTCCTTCTTGCTTAATTTCGTCTTCTTTTTTTCTCGTTCTTCATTTCTTGCTGTTTTTACGTGTTTTTTAAAAATCATTTCACTCTAAGCAAGGTAGTTGTGTCTCTATGACACAAGGGGTTACTGATTGTGAAAGAATAAGAAAAAGAAAATCTTTATTAAGGATGGAGACCAATAGAAGAAGAGGAAGCAAGAAGACAGTAGATAACGATTGACATTGCATTTAGTATTTTTGAAGACTGGAATGCAGTATTTTTGATTGCAGGAATGCAAAAAAAAAAAAGGCCAGATTTTCTTATTTTTCTTGTTAATCCTCGTTTCTGTATTACTTATTCTGCTTATTCTAATTTCTTCTTTTTTACCTTCCTTTATTCTTTTCGTTTTCCTTGCTGTTCATTACCTTTTCGAAATCTTTCTATTTTTCATTATTCCACGTTTTCCTTGCCCTGAATGGCCTCTGTTCTCACTCTTCTTTTTTTCTTCACTACTTCCTCTTCTATTTAATCAATTGCTCTCATTCTTTATCTTTCTCTATTTCTTCTTCTCGTTTTATTCTTACTTAATCTTTTCTTCGTATGCTTTCACCTTCTTCATTGATTCTCATTTTTTTCATCCGTAACATCTTGGCCGTTTTCTTTCTCAATCTTTTTGGCTAATTTTTTTTTCAAAGTTTTTATTATCTTTCCTCATTTATTTCTTTTGTTTTGAATTAATTTTTTCTTATTTTCTTCGTTCTAAATTTCTTTCTTTCTTTCTTTCTTTGCCCATTTCAACATGCCTATATATTGCATCACCGCTTCACTTCTTTCTTTCTTTCTTTCTTTCTTTCTTTCTTTCTTTCTTTCTTTCTTTCTTTCTTTGCCCATTTCAACATGCCTATATATTGCATCACCGCTTCACTTCTTTCTTTCTTTCTTTCTTTCTTTCTTTCTTTCTTTCTTTCTTTCTTTCTTTCTTTCTTTGCCCATTTCAACATGCCTATATATTGCCTCACCGCTTCACTTCTTTCTTTCTTTCTTTCTTTCTTTCTTTCTTTCTTTCTTTGCCCATTTCAACATGCCTATATATTGCATCACCGCTTCACTTCTTTCTTTCTTTCTTTCTTTCTTTCTTTCTTTGCCCATTTCAACATGCCTATATATTGCATCACCGCTTCACTTCTTTCTTTCTTTCTTTCTTTCTTTCTTTCTTTCTTTCTTTGCCCATTTCAACATGCCTATATATTGCATCACCGCTTCACTTCTTTCTTTCTTTCTTTCTT
>OZ038505.1:1055000-1065000 GCA_964036315.1 Acanthosepion esculentum
AATGCACACCTGCATATATATATATATATATATATATATATATATATATATATATATATATATATATATATATATATATATATGTCTCTGTGTGTGTGGGTATGTATATGACTCTTCTGATCTATCTATATTTCACAATTTCTTCATATCTATCTATCTATCTATCTATCTATCTGTCTCAGACTCTTCATATCTATCTATCTATCTATCTATCTATCTATCTATCTATCTATCTATCTAACTATCTATCTGTTTCTTCATATATATATATATATATGTCTGTGTGTGTGTGTATATATCACTCTTCTGATCTATCTATATCTATATTTCACAATTTCTTCATATCTATCTATCTATCTATCTATCTATCTGTTTCTTCATATATATATATATATATATATATATATATATATATATATATATATATATATATATATAGACATATATATATATATATATATATATATAGACATATATATATATATATATGTCTCTGTGTGTGTCTGTGTGCGTGTGTATATGTATATGACTCTTCTGATCTATCTATATCTATATTTCAAAATTTCTTCATATCTATCTATCTATCTATCTATCTATCTATCTATCTATCTATCTATGTACAGAAATATGAACATATAGACTTATATTTATATATAGACCGAGTGTAGTTGTTTGCTGAAATTCCCGCTTGCTTAATTCCCACTCGTTCACGTAAGGTCTGCTTCAAAGTCGCTATAATGCGATGATTTCCACAGCCATACAGGCAGAACCGCCCATTCGGAAGGAAGGATAATATAATCTATGACCCCACCTTTAATATATGGGCGTGAGTCCCACAATGTTCGGATTCGTAAATATTAACAAAAGGAGATCAAGCAAATATTATTTGTCAATAACATTTTTAACACTTCAAACGGTTGGCAGAAACCTATTTGTGAAAACTTCGTTTCAACCCATAATTAAATTAATCTGAATTCATGATTGAGGAATGAGTGTTTGTTTACATAACTAAACCACAATATATGTACACACACACACAGACACACACACACACAGACACACACACACACACACACACACACACACACACACACACACACACACATATATATATATATATATATATATATATATATATATATATATATATATATGTATGTATGTTTGAGTGTCATAGTTTTTCGCAAATACTCAGTCCAGAATCTAGTGGCCTCTATTGGCAATGAAATACAGGATTTAGACAAAATAATGTGAACAGCTTGCAAAAATAGCATTTTTTTTAAAGATCCCGGCATTTCCGTGTATTTGTAAACATCAAACCGGCATAAAAGTTAACTACTCATTACTTTAACCCTTTACCTTGCTTTTCCTCTTAATTAAGTCAGTATCTATCTTCAGGTAAAAGAATTGCTCACTAAAATGCGCGACTTGTCGGATTTTCAAAGAGGACAAATGGTTGGTGCTCGATTAGCAGGAACATCTGTGACCAAAACGATTGAATTATTGAATGTGTCACAAACTGTTTGGTTTTGTTTTGTTTATTTTGTTTAACGGCATATCAACCTCAATGGGTTATTTAATGCCGACAACATTTTTAGGATAGATTCGTATGAATAGAATATGTATTCTTTGGTTTAGATTGGTTTGGTTTATTTTGTTTTAAGGTATATCAACCTCAATGGGTTATTTAATGCCGACAGCATTTTTTATTGCTGGTAATATTTTGTTTTGTCAGAAATCTGTTTCTGGTAATATATTTCCTTCAAAATTGTATTGCTGGGAATAAATTCTTTTCAGAAAAAGTATTGCTGTTAATAGTTAACTATTTGCCATTGCTAGGACCCTAACAGGTGCTACCACCCCGTGTCAGGGTGGACCTGGGAACACCAGCAATTAAGAGGTGGTTCCACGCTCCTTAAAACCTCCTGATCAGTGGCCTTGCTGCTGGACGTAGTTTAACGTCTTATCCAGGACGCGGATGTAGTTTAACGTCTTACCCAGGACAGTGTCACAAACTGTCCAAGGTTATGACAGTTTACACAAAACAAGGCAAGGAAAGAGTAATAGTGGACGGAAACCAAACTTGACCGAAAGAAACCGACGGGATTTAAAACGAATTCTGGCAAAAACTCATCAGACTACTGCAGCAAAAGTAACATCAGAACGCATCAATCAACTGACCAATACAATTTCTACATACACAGTTCTTCGCAAGCTCCACAAAGCTGGTATCGACAGAAGAGCTGCAATTTCTAAACCTCTGATCACAAATTCGAACGCCATGTTGCGAAAGAATTGTGTGATAATCACAAAAATTAGACACTCGAGGAATAGAAAAACGTTATTTGATCTGATGAGTCTTCTTTCATTTTATTTCCTATAAACGGGCGTGTGTATGTCTGGAGAACACTGCGTGAAGCCTATGAACTGGATTGCATAATTCTGACAGTCAAATATGGACGTGGCTATGTGATGATTTGGGTGTCAATTTCCTAGTATTCTTCTGGTCCTATCATCATTCTTAATGCTAGAATTACTTCAGATAAATATCTCGACTTACTCGATGTCAATATCATTACAATGGCTACCATATTGTTTCCTGAAAGTGTCATATTCCAAGATGATAATGCACCCATACTCACTGCAAAGAAATTGAAGTCATGGTTTGATAATTAAACATCTACCATGACCAGGACAGTCGCCTGATCTCAACACAATTGAACCATCATGTGGGGTACTAGAGCAGGGAGTAAGGGACAGATTTACTCCCCCATCGTCGCTGAAGCAACTTTCTGAGAATTTGATTAAAAAAGGGGATACAATTCCAAGGGAAACATTTTAAAACTTATTCGATTCCATTCCACGTAGAATCAAAGAAGTTTTAGAAGCTAATGGATCTCCAACACCTTATTAGTCAGTAAATAAATGTTTAAACCAGGTGTTAAAATTATTTTGTCTTACCCCTGTATAAATTACACCAGTTTACATGTTGAATATTGTTACATAAGTAGAGTTACCAAAGTTCATATGCGTCTGAATGTGGACAAGATCTCACTACATGGTTACGTATTAGCAAGATTCCACTATGTTTCAATGTCGTCGAAAGAGTCCACTACATGTCTTCTTTGTCACAAGATTTAATTCGTGTGTAACAATAGTTCATTACATGATTACGTATCACAAGATTCCACTATTTCAATGTCATCGTAAGAGTCCACTACGTGTCTTCTTTGTCGCAAGAGTTCATTCGTGTGTGCGCATTAACGAAACCTCGCTTCGTGTTTACGTATCGCAAGCTTCCACAATGTTGCAGTGAAGTATTGTTGAAACTTGACTAATGCATGGAATAATAATGCAACACAAAATGTACTTAGAACAAAATGTATTAAAACAAGAAAGTGTACACAATATTTACATATAGTCTTTTGTATATTCCTGGGAAGACCGTTCCTGGAGAATGTGTTGACTATGTCGCAGTCGGGCAGAGTCTTTAGTGAATCTCTTGATTCGCCTCCCTGTCTTCCCGGTACCAACCATATTTATATAGTCAGTACTCCACTATGAAAATTAGGTGGATCCTACCACAACAAGTACAAAGAGCTCAATAAATGTCTTGTTTGTCGCAAGAGTTCATCAGTGTCTGCGTGTTAACTAAAGCTCACTTCATGGTCACGTATAGCGAATCTCAACTGTTTCAATGTCGTTGAAAAAATCTGATACACGTCTTCTTCTTCGCTAAAGTTCATTCGTGTGTATGTGTTAATAAATTCCCAATTTGTGGTTGCATAATCGCAAGATTCCACTATCTTTCAATATTGTTTCAGTGTTCTTGAAAAGTCCAGTATATGACTTCGCAAAAATCTACTACAATTCCACATCGTTTCAAGAAGCTACAACATTGCTAAGTAATCGTAAGCGTTTACTTTATTGCTGTCATTCCAAGTGTCTGCTATGTCACTTCGTCTTAAGATTAGTGTAAAACGTTCCTACATCATCGAACTAATTTACTACATTGCTAAGAGTTCACGACAATCCTCCGTCAGCAGAAGTGTCTGTGAAGTTTCTTTGTTGTAGCAAGGATCCATTAAGCTTATATAAAACCGCAGATACCCACTTTCGACGTTTTAGAAATTGTTTATCGTCATAACACATTGCGACGTTGTAGTAAGCGGCCATTATGAAATTTTACCGCCTGTCCATCGCTAAGTCCGATGTCACGAAATTCCACTTTACTTTGTTCGTTATGGTTCGCTACTTGTGGGATTCGTTGCCCATTCTCTAATTACATCGATCAAATTCTCAAACGTCACGATCAATGGCGGTTCTTTGCGCTGAGCGTGGATTGGGACTGAAGTTTATCCGCAAACTCAAGTGGAAATCAAACATGTAATAGAAATATTATATTGAATCCCTTGCTCGGTCTGCTGCTAAGAAAATTGGTTCACTGTGTTGTGCTAGATAATTTTACTCTTCATAATCTATCTTACATATTTATGTCTACCATCCCTCCATGCTTTGAATAATACTGTCACATATTGTCCGGTGTCGTTGCTATATCTGTAGAGATTCTTGATAAAATCCAAAGAATCAGCAATTTTGTTGGTCCTGACCTGGCATCTCAACTTCAGTCACTTTCATTCCGCTGTAATGTAACTCTCCTGTGTCTTGCCTATAAATATTTCCTAGTAATTGTTCAGATTAACTCTTCGCTAGACTTTATGAATTTAAGTGCAATATTATTGAGTTGGTGCATAATTATCAGGCGTTTTAAACAATATTTATTATGAAAAAAGGAACATAATAATTCAACAATAACAGATAAAATTATGATAAAATATTGGGTTGATGCATAATTATTAGGCGTTTTAAACAAAATATATTATGAAAAAGAAACAATAATTCAACAATAACACATCAAATTATGATAATATAGTGGGTTGGTGCATAATTATCAGGCGTTTTAAACAATATTTATTATGAAAAAAGAAACATAATAATTCAACAATAACAGATCAAATTATGATAAAATATTGGGTTGATGCATAATTATTAGGCGTTTTAAACAATATATATTATGAAAAAGAAACAATAATTCAACAATAACAGATCAAATTATGATAAAATAGTGGGTTGGTGCATAATTATCAGGCGTTTTAAACAATATATATTATGAAAAAAGAAACATAATAATTCAACAATAACAGATCAAATTATGATAAAATAGTGGGTTGATGCATAATTATTAGGCGTTTTAAACAATATATATTATGAAAAAGAAACAATAATTCAACAATAACAGATCAAATTATGATAATATAGTGGGTTGGTGCATAATTATCAGGCGTTTTAAACAATATTTATTATGAAAAAAGAAACATAATAATTCAACAATAACAGATCAAATTATGATAAAATATTGGGTTGATGCATAATTATTAGGCGTTTTAAACAATATATATTATGAAAAAGAAACAATAATTCAACAATAACAGATAAAATTATGATAATATAGTGGGTTGGTGCATAATTATCAGGCGTTTTAAACAATATTTATTATGAAAAAGAAACATAATAATTCAACAATAACAGATCAAATGATGGTAAAATAGTGGGTTGGTGCATAATTATTAGGCGTTTTAAACAATATATATTATGAAACAAGAAACATAATAATTCAACAATAACAGATCAAATTATGATAAAATAGTGGGCTGGTGCATAATTATCAGGCGTTTTAAACAATATATATTATGAAAAAGAAACAATAATTCAACAATAACAGATCAAATTATGATAAAATAGTGGGTTGATGCATAATTATTAGGCGTTTTAAACAATATATATTATGAAAAAAGAAACATAATAATTCAACAATAACAGATCAAATTATAATAATATAGTGGGCTGGTGCATAATTATCAGGCGTTTTAAACAATATTTATTATGAAAAAAGAAACATAATAATTCAACAATAACAGATCAAATTATGATAAAATATTGGGTTGATGCATAATTGTTAGGCGTTTTAAACAATATATATTATGAAACAAGAAACATAATAATTCAACAATAACAGATCAAATTATGATAAAATAGTGGGCTGGTGCATAATTATCAGGCGTTTTAAACAATATATATTATGAAAAAGAAACAATAATTCAACAATAACAGATCAAATTATGATAAAATAGTGGGTTGATGCATAATTATTAGGCGTTTTAAACAATATATATTATGAAAAAAGAAACATAATAATTCAACAATAACAGATCAAATTATAATAATATAGTGGGCTGGTGCATAATTATCAGGCGTTTTAAACAATATTTATTATGAAAAAAGAAACATAATAATTCAACAATAACAGATCAAATTATGATAAAATATTGGGTTGATGCATAATTGTTAGGCGTTTTAAACAATATATATTATGAAAAAGAAACAATAATTCAACAATAACAGATCAAATTATGATAATATAGTGGGTTGGTGCATAATTATCAGGCGTTTTAAACAATATTTATTATGAAAAAAGAAACATAATAATTCAACAATAACAGATCAAATGATGGTAAAATAGTGGGTTCATGCATAATTATTAGGCGTTTTAAACAATATATATTATGAAAAAAGAAACATAATAATTCAACAATAACAGATCAAATTATAATAAAATAGTGGGCTGGTACATAATTATCAGGCGTTTTAAACAATATATATTATGAAAAAAAAACAACAATTCAACAACGTTTTTAAATGATTATTCCAGAGCGTATGATTATCGACACTCATTTTTATAACCTGAAAATAAAATAATATTTTTATTAAAAAAATTAAACTAAACAGCAATTCTTATTAACAAATAACTCGCCTACCGAAACGCCTGATAATTATGCACCAACCCAATAATAACTTTAATAAAATTGCTCGATCATTCAGGCCGGTAGGATGAACATAAATAAATATATTGTTTAGCTAGTCCAATGCGTGTTCGAAATATTCTGATAAGCTTTCCTAGTTTGTACCCTGACTTCAGAAAGTTAAGTTCAGTACTATATTGACAGCTAGATGTCATAATTGAAAATACTAGTTATAATCATTATCTATGCTAATAATGGGTTGGTGCATAATTATCAAGCATTTTTAAATAATATTTCTTATGAAAAAAGATACATAATAATTCAACAATAACATTTTTAAATGATTATTCCAGAGCGTATGATTATCGACGGTCATTTTTATAACCTGCAAATAAAATAATATTTTTATTACAAAAAGTAAACAAAACAGCAATTTTTATTAACAAAAAACTCGCCTTCAAAAACGCCTGATAATTATGCACCAACCCAATAGTTTGACGGCGAGTTCCCATTAATTCATACTTGAATTGACTAGATGTAACCGTAAGTTCTATGCTAACAGTTTCGTTTCTCGCATTTCTTGTTTGTGGAACTCTCCACGCTTTCCATTCAACTTTGATCTTCAAAAGTTTAAATCTAATGTCAATCGTTATCTAATGTCTTCTTGATTACTCTTCTATTGTTCTCGCTCTTTAATAAATTTTCGCCTTTTTCTTATTCCTTCACACTCAGTAATACCTTGTGGCTTAGTAGCTTTATCGCCTTGCATGGGGTGAAATCATTTAGAAAAAAGAAAACAAAGCTTTTATCGTTGAAGACGATTGAAAAATTGTCGGTTCCTTCGACCAAGCCAGAAAGTATCTGACATCACCCGTCATGCTCTATTTTACAAGAAAATGGATTATCCCTGCCGTATCTGAGCGGCAGCAGAACCACCCGTTCGCCCCAGCCTCAGTCGAGTTCAGAAAAGTTTTGGTTAATGAAATAATTGTCCACTCTGCAATCCACAGAGGCAACGTCGCATGTCAATATCTACACTTATTTCCCGGGAAAATAGTCTGATGGGCTGCATTCCCTATTTTCAACAGTTTAGAATTTGAAACACCTTTACAACTAAGACCAGCTCTGTGATCCATCCTCGTTATCATTTTATTCCGTTAATAAGGAAGAAGTTCCTTTCGATGAGTTCCTTCCGAAGAGCCGCTGATTTGCGAACCAGACTCGCGAGAGGATACTTCCCCGACCACGACAAGCATTCTAGCGCCAACTGTTATATATTCTACACATCCTCATAATCTACAATCCTTACGTTCATAAAACAATCCCATTCAACAATTCTCTAACTTCTACGGTTCTGAATAATAGGGCTGCAAAAGCATCGGGACCCTTGTATTTTCTCAATCGTCGTAAGAGTGGTTTAACTTTCTAAGTTTTCACAGTTATCCACTACATTGAACGGGGTGGATTAATAATTATTACCTGATACGTAGCTATTAGATAAATGTTGACCTGAGACTTGCACTTAATGATATTTTATGTAAATGTGTTATATAATTCACCTCTAAATAAAATTTATTTACAAAGAAGGATATTATGTTTTCTTATGGGTCCTTACCTATAACTACAGAATGAACTCTTCCTAACACTATGTATACTACGCCTCTCAAGAGAGAGGGACGAATCGAGTCGAGCCGATAGTAGTTCACTCCAAACCAGACTGACAGTCATACTAACACCTTTCACATATTGTATTATTATTCTGTGTAATATATCTTCGTTATTTCTACTCTTGTGTTCGTGTTGTTCTTCCTTGGTCTTAACCTGGACCATGACATGTTGATAAATACATATTGCGTAAGATTTAATTTTTTTAAAAAATTAGCTACCGAGTTAACAGGTGTAGGTAGTTTTACCTAACGCCCGGTTCATACTCGCCCGGGGTCTTTTGAGATGGAGTAGAGGTTTTATCCCTTGTTTCCTGTTTAAGATTATGTTTCTCGTTCTTTCTAATGTCTACTTCAACTCTATAATACTAACGTCTCCGCTTGAAATGTTAAATTTTATTAACAATCTATTTTTCTCTAATAGGTGTATATAGGTTCGCCTAAGGGCTGGTTCATACTCCCCATTCCCGGTCTTTTGAACAGGAGTAGAGGTTTATCTCTTGTTTCCTGATTGGGTTTCCGTCTCCTTCTAAAGTCTTCTCAAGCTCATGCACTCCCAGTAGTCTCTTTAAGTCTTAGTGGCATAATACTTGAACGAGTACATTGGAGAACTCATCCAATGGAGAATTCTGAAAACCGCGGTAAAAAGCCGCACTGGTCAAATTGAACAGAAAAAGGAAGCTGGTCCAGGCAGAATTGTAACGGAAATGTTGACAGCCTTAGATAATTTTGGCATAGACAAGGTCACCGAAATAACAAATGAAATCTACAACAGTGGAGACAAACCGGAAGACCTCAGCAGGTCTATCTTCGTAGCTATGCCTAAGAAAACAGGCGCAAACGAATGCGAACTCAACTGAACAATAAGCAAAAGGAGCCACGTGACAAAACTCATCATCCGTATTCTAATGAACAGAGCGCGCAGTAGAATCAGGCCAGAGATAGGACAAGAACAGTGCGGGTTCGTTAAAGACACTGGAACAAGAAAAGCGATATTCATTCTCAGAATGTTATCAGAAAGAGCGATACAGATGCAGAAGGACGTTTCATAGACTACGCAAAGACCTTCGACAAAGTACGCCACAAGGATTTGATGGAACTGCTCAGCAACCTTGATATATTCGGCAAAGATATCAGAATAATCAAGAACCTTTACTGGCAGCAAACAGCATGCATGCGCATAGGGAACGTGTTCAGTGAATATAGGAAAATAGAAAGGGGCGAAAGGCAAGGATTCACCCGAACTGTTCAACCTATACAGCGAGGCAATTCTGTTAGAATTGGAAACCCTACCGGGATTTAGCATTGGTGGCCACAGTCCTAACAACATAAGCTATGCAGATGACACAGTACTGATAGCAGACAGGGAAAATAAATTACAAAATCTTCTACAGAAGGTAGCGACGGAGAGTGAGAAGAAGGGCTAAGCATAAGCTACAAGAAGACGGAGTGGATGGTCGTCAGTCAGAGGTGAGC
>OZ038505.1:1070000-1097500 GCA_964036315.1 Acanthosepion esculentum
CGGAAACACGACCTCTCTTTTTCTCTCCATCATCATTTATGATTTCCTCTCCTTTTCTCGGTCGTCGTCTTTCTCTGTATTTCTTTCTCTTTCCCACTTTTTCTCTTCCCCCTTTATTTCTATCTCTTTCTCTCCTTCTCTTTCTTCTCTTATTTCTCTCTCTCGCTGTATATTTCTATCTCTATTTTTCTCTCTCCACGTTCTCTTTCTCTATTCCTGTTTCTTTCTCCCTGTTTTTTCTCTGTCGCTCCTTTTCTTTCTTTCTCCCCCTCCGCTTCTCTCTCTATTCTCTTATTTCTCTCTCTCCCTATTTCGGTCTCACGTTCTTTCTCTCTTATGGAGTGACTTGACAGTAAAATTCGATAGTACACCGTACAATATAACACACACGCACACATTTGTATAAGCGTAGCTCAGGTGTGGCACAAGGTCGAAAGTAGAGGGCAAACAATGAGGATCGAACTCACTATTCTTTTGTAATTGTTCTAGCGAGAAAACCATTACACCTCCTCGAGGTGCTCATGCAGACATATATATATATGTCTGATCTCGATGGCAGTTGACCCAACGAGAAATTTAATTCTGTAAGATGCGACAGGGAAAAAACTACCCCGACTGGTTCAAATGGACAGAGCTTAGGAAATTGATTTTTTGAGAAGTATAGTCTGAGACTAGAGAGTTATAAGAAGATCTGGAATTTTGACTTTTAATCAAAGCAAGCAAAACTTGTCTAATTGACGAGAACAAAGCAAAATATAGATCCGACAGGGAAGCCTTTCAAAAAGTAGGGAATTATTAGGGCATATCGAAGGTATAAATAATGAGATATAAGTTTGTACCCCACAATAAGAGCGGCGCAGCTGGGACTCTGCCAGAAACACAAGAATTGACATTGGAGTCATTTTAAATTCAATGAATTATTGAGACTGTCCGAATCACGTTACTTCTAATGTCTGCAATAATATTGATAAATTTTCTGGTGATTTCAGGAGATTTGACGTTACTCAGTCTCCATGATATATACCAGACATCTGGTGGAAGCATTAAATTAATAACAATAATGATGATGATGATGATGATGATAATGATAATAATAATGATGATGATGATGATGATGATAATAATGATGATGATGATAATAATAATGATGATGATAATAATAATGATGATGATGACGATGATGATAATAATGATGATGATGATAATAATAATGATGATGATAATAATAATAAAAATGATGATGATTGTGATGATGATGATGATGATGATAATAATAATAATGATGATGATGATGACGATGGTGATAATAATGATGATGATGATGATAATAATAATGATGATGATAATAATAATAAAAATGATGATGATGATGATGATGATGATGATGATGACGATGGTGATAATAATGATGATGATGATGATGATGATGATGATAATAATAATGATGATGATAATAATAATAAAAATGATGATGATTGTGATGATGATGATGATGATGATGGTAATAATATCGGGTAAAAGCTGAAGCCATAGGTTTTATTCTTGCTGCACAGGACCAATGCTTGTTAAGTAGAAATTACCAAGCGCGGGTACTGGCAAATAGTGTTAAGTCGAAATCCGGGTATTGCGGGTAAATATCGAGAAACAATTGATGGTTTTTGTATCAGCTCGAACGGCATTAGCACCCACTGAATATACAATTTGGCACGACAGTGTGGGCCAATACCTGCACTGGAATATCTGCAACATTAACCTGAAATTACATGAACATCACCCGGACACGGTTATAGACTTAGGGCCTGTAGTAATTTTATGGTACTTTACATTACATACAGGCAGAATAATTGAAGTAGACGAAAAGGGTAAACATCAAAATTAAAGAAATAATAATAATAATAATAATAATAATAATAATAATAATAATAATAATAATAATAAACAATCCCTGTTGTAGTTGGAGCCCTAGGATTGGTTGGAAAAGATTCCAGTAGACTAATTGAAAGGATTCCTGGAAGCCCATGCCTCAAAGAAATACAAAAAAAAATGTTCTCAAAAGTACAGCCCACACTTTACGAAGGGCTTTAATCTATGTAAATTTTTTTTCTTTTTTATCAGTGGAAAGTGTCATGATGTTATTTCTAACCTTCGGTCTCTGGGCGCGACCGGGAAAGAAATGTGTACACGCCAGAAATCAAAGGAAATAAAAACAACCACAATCATCATCATCATAATAATCAATTAATCAAAGAATCAATGGAGTCCTCAGATCGATTGGAAAAGATTTCAACAGACTCATTGAAGGAATCCCTGCTAGCCCATGCTTTAAAGAAATACAAAAAATGTACTCACAATTACAGCCTACACCTTACGAAAAGCTTAATCTATGTAAAATATGTGAGATTTTTTTCAAAACTGCTCAGTGGAAAATGCCATGATGCCATTTCTGACATTAGGAAAGAAATCAGTATTTCACCATAAATCAAAGGATTTAAACCAAAACTAATAATAATAATAATCACCTTGGGAATAAGGAATGACCTATCAGTGTTCACGTTTTTTTTTTAAGCTTATCACCCCAAGCAAGGCTGGAAGCCACTAGCACGCAAAGGGATTACAGTTAGATACGTTCGCCAATCAACGTGTTCAACGGCCTCCGCGGTCTTTTGAAAAGAAGTAGATATTTATCCCTTGTTTCTTGTTTAGGATTGGGTTACTAAAGTCTATTTTAAATCTATACTTTTTTTTAAAGCGTATCACCCAAAGCAAGGCTGGAGGCAACTATCACGCATGTGGTTATAGAAGGGTTGGAGGAAGAGCAGATAGGAGTGGTAAAGGAGAGGATGTGGAGAAAGAGAAAGACAGTGGATCGATCAAGGCAAGGGGGTTACAGAAGATTAGGAGCGATAGCAGATAGGAATGAAAGGTGAAAGGATGTGGAGAAGGGAAGTGGATAGATCAAGGCAACTGGAGATGTCGATTGACGTTACACTTAAATAGTTGGAGATTGTATTTGTCAGGGAAACAGGAATAAGGAAGGGAGTTCCACAGGCGAGATGTGCGAGACATGAAGCTATTGGAGTAGAGGAGACGTCTACATCTAACAGTTTCAACGGGGAAGGGTTGGGAACGTGATGCCAGCCTCGTAGGACGTTTAAATTCATGAGGCCTAGGACCAGCGAAAGCAGCACCTCGGAGCAATTACCGTGAAAGTATTTGTAAAAAAGACAGAGCGAGGCAACGTCGCGTCTGTGTGAGAGCGATTGCAGACGAGATGACAAATGTATATCGATAGTGAGTCGGTCTACGTTAGATAGCAAAAACAATCAACGAAGAAAAAAAATTGGATTAAAATGTTATCAATGTGATATAATTTGTTCCCTATCTCCTCATAGGCTTCCCAGACCGAATCCTTTGAGGAATCCTCCGCTAAAAGAGCAGTTTCCAGGATGATGGACGCAGTTTTGTGTCTCATCAGAAAATATATCTTCATCCTTGCTTCGACCAACTGTAGTTGGTATTCCACCTAGAAAGTCACAAGATGGCGTTAAAGGAAAGACTGGCCAAGTATCAATAAAGAAATTTCCTCAAAATAAAACGGCAGGCACATATAATTCATGGTTATTAGCAAAAGAGGCAGTTCCAGATGTGACCTACCAATTTCGAACGTAAACATCAAGCGAGTACATCAAGCTGGATGTGTAGTGTCAGACGATAGAAAGCGTGACACATAAATCAAACATAAGAATAAAGAAAGATGCCTTCCAGAAACAAAGCGAATTATTAAGAAACTATCGTGAGAAATATAAAAAGGAATAAACTGATCTTCGATATCTAATTTCCTCTACGGCAGTGAATGTTGGATAATTTCCTCACGTTAAATCTCGGACTTGAAGCGACAGTGATGTGGTTCTCCCAATGAAGACACGGGACGAAACGAGTATAGTTTTAGAAAAAATAGGAAACAACAGTAAATTAAGACTGAGTTAGATGAAATATATGTGGTATTTGATAAGGAAAGAGGGGCCAGAGAATTTAACACTCACAGTGCACACTTAAGGCAAGAAAAGATATGCCAAAAGGCTGGTACTGTGATTAATATGTTATGGGTTGCAGAAAAAGAAGTGCGAGGGTAAAGGGTCAGTATTATTTAGTGCGACAGAGGACAGGAATTTGCGGAGAGACATGACTGAGTAAGTATTTAAAAGAAATGGTACAGAGAAAAGGAATTCCTCAGAAATAAAATTCATAATTTTCTTTTTATCGTCTTAAATCTTGGAATTTAATTCGTACTTTTTTCATTGTGTCTTTTTTTCCTTTCACTCTTTCCTATTTCTCTTTCTTTCTTTCTTTGTTTTTTCTTTCATTCGTTTTACTTTCTCTTTCGTTTTTTCCATTTTTCTTTCTTTCTTTATTCCTTCCTTTTTTGTTGCAGTTTTCATCCTTCCTGTGATTTCACAATTTTCTCCTTTTTCATTTGTTTCTTTTACCGATCTTCCCTTTCATTTCAATTTCACTTTTTCTACTTTCGTTTCCTGTCTTATTCTACTTTATTTCCCCCTTTTTTTATCCGTTACTTTTTCATTCTCTCCTTTCATTACTTATCGCTCTTTCCTTTTTTCTTTCAACCATTTCTTAACTTTCATTCTTTTCCTTTTTTCTTTATCCTTTTTCCTCTATATTATTTCGCTTGTCCTTTTCTCTTATTCCTCGTTTTATTATTTCCTTCATTCCCTGTTCTATTATTTTTTCTTTTCTTTTCTTTCATTCACTTTTTCTCTTATTCTTTGATTTCTCTTTTCTTTCATTCCCTTTTCTCTTATTCTTTGTTTTCTTTCTTTCTTCTTTCTTTCTTTCTTTCTTGCTTTCTTTCTTATCCCATGCAATTCCTAGTTTCTTTTTGTTTTTTTTTCTTTCTTTTTCGCGGAGTCCTTGATTCTTTCATTCTTTCTTTATTCTTTCTTTCTTTTCCCATACAGTTCCTAGTTTATTTTTCTTTTCTTTCTTTCTTTTTAGCGTTATCTTTGATTCTTTCTTTCTTTCTTTATTTCTTTCTTTCTTTCTTATCCCATCCAATTCCTATTTTCTTTTTCTATTCTTTCTTTCTTTTTCGCGGTGTCCTTGATTATTTCTTTCTTTCTTTCTTTCTTTCTTTCTTTCTTTCTTTCTTTCTTTCTTTCTTTTCCCATGCAATTCCCAGTTTCTTTTTCTTTTCTTTCTTTCTTTTTAGAGGTGTCTTTCTTTCTTTCTTTCTTTTTCGCGGTGTCGTTGATTATTTCTTTCTTTCTTTCATTCTTTCTTTCTTTACTTTTTTAATTCTTTTTTCTTTTCCCTTCTCTTTTTTATATCGCTTTTGTTTCCGTTACTTTATTTATTTTAATAGATCCCATTGCTTGTTCTTTCTTTCTTTCTTTCTTTCTTTCTTTCTTTCTTTCTTTCTTTCTTTCTTTCTTTCTTTCTTTCCTTCTATTCCGATACCTTTTCTTTATAATTTTTTCTTGTACAGATCATCGTCCACTTCTTTCTTTCTTTCTTTCTTTCTTTCTTTCTTTCTTTCTTTCTTTCTTTCTTTCTTTCTTTCTTTTCGCATGCAATTCCTTTCTCCTTTTTCTTTCTTTTTCTTTCTTTTTCTTTCTTTCTTTTTCTCGGAGTCCTTAGTTTCTTTCTTCTTACTACATTTTTTGCTTCCATTTCATTTCATTTTTATAGTATTTTTAATTTCCCTACACTTTTATATTTCGGGGTGTTTTTGTCCTATGTCCCTTACTTTTCCTTCTGCTTTCCATTTTCCTTTTCACCAAGTCTCTTTCAATGTCTT
Organism: Acanthosepion esculentum; assembly: GCA_964036315.1. NCBI lineage: Eukaryota > Metazoa > Mollusca > Cephalopoda > Sepiida > Sepiidae > Acanthosepion > Acanthosepion esculentum. The sequence continues at coordinate 1,075,816 of OZ038505.1, forward strand.
GCCTTTATATCTCATACCTTTTGGTGCATTCTTTCCTTGCTTTCTTCTTTTCCTCCTTCCATTCTTTTTCCTAAAACGTCAAACCACGCTAAACACTGTCTACGGGGACACCCACATCTGTCTGCATTTAGAACCATATTCCCCAGGGTCCTCATTAACCCCTTCCTTACCCACGTCTTCCACCCGACACACTCTCATCACTCACCTACACAAGCACAGTCCACAGCTGAATTCAAATATTGCCACCCCTTTTCCCCACCCCAGTTTCATTTCACAGTCACTCATGAAGCCCTACTCCGACCTGCTATCCGCTCACCCCGACCATCTATTCTAATTAAGAGAATCCCGGCTTGTGTCATCAGCTGAGTGTTTCGACTGGACGACAGGCTTAGGGGCACTCCCCTGGTACGGGCCGCTGTCTCGAGTCGGTATTTGCTACCTCCTACCCTATAGCCTATTCTCGATCGGGCCATCGCTATAAACTGCCTTCTTTGCCCACATAGGAGAACCACAAGCTTTCACGCCATCTTCTTTTGTAAACCATTGCGTGTTGAATAGAGTCATTGAATCGAATGTTGAATTTGCAAGTAGAGATAGTTACACGTGTCACTGACGAGTTTTTTTTTTCGTGTGTTTGTTTGTCGGAAAAATTACAGAAGATTGCTAACAGCAAAACGGGGCCAACAATAAATGCTAAAATATTTTAAGAAAAAAAACAATACACAATATATGCTAGACACCAGTTAATTGGTACACGACAGGAATAGAGTAATTTGTCCTAATTAACCGGCAGAATATTGAAACAGTTTTCACTCTCAATTTATCAGAATAGGAATAGATAAACTCTCCTACCACCCGGTTCACACTCCTCCCCAGACTTTTGAACAGGTGTAAGGGTTTATCCCTTGTTTCCGTTTCTTTCTAAAGTCTACTTCAGGTATTTAACTACCTAATTATCTGAACATTTATTTACTATTGAATTACTTTTTCGTTTCCCAATAGATGTAGATAATTTCGCCTATCGTTCGGTTCACACACCTCCCCAGGCTTTTGAACAGGAATAGAGGTTTATCCTTTTTTTTTCCTGGTTAGAATTGTGTTTCAAGTTCCGTCTAAAGCCGGCATGGCTAACTTTTTTCGAACAGTGGGCCACATAATCTATGGCTCACCCCAAGGTGGGCCACACTATTGAAAACATTCAAATTAATTTTTCGTAGTACGCACCTCAGCTATTTTCACTACAGAAAACCACATGCGTAAGCATATACCTTAGAAATGGGAGGAAATTTGTATTTTTTATAAAGTTTTTTTTATAAAGTTTTTTTTTATAATTAAAAAAATTGAAGTCTTTTTATAATCTTATCACAGATGATAGTGTGATTATCAAATGTCGCTGCGTGGGATTTATTTCTAATTTATTCGTTTGAAGATGAAAACAATTCTCATTTAGAGAAAAAAATATTCTGATGGACTTATTTAGAACCACAAGGAAATATGTTTCAGAAATAAAAGTTATTTCCCTTAGTGAAAATTGCCAATGGTTTAAAATACTGACAATGTCAGTTTTCCGAAAGTTTACAAAATTCAAGAAACATTGTACTTAATCATTGTTTATTTCTGTGATTACGCATGAGAAAGTGTGTGAGTAAACAAATGAGAATGAAAACAAAATAAAATTAGAATAAATGTTAATTTGCATAAGAAATTAGCCGTTCCATTAACAAATGGTAAACAGGCCGCAGTTTGACCATGAGTTTTCTCAGGTCTGTTTCAACTCTATACCACTAACGTAGAAGTCATGTCAGCCTATCACCCTATTCACAGGCTACACAATTCTTTTGAACAGGAGTAGACATCTAACCTCTGTTTCTTGTTTAGGATTGGGTTTCTAAAGTCTATTTAAAATTTATACTTCTAATGTAGTAGACATGATCGCCTATCGCCCAGTTCACCGCCCTCCCTGGTCTTTTGAACAGGAGTAGATGTTTATCACTTGTTTCTTGTTTAGGACTGTGTTTCTAAAGTCTATTTCAAATCTATACCTCTAATGTAGGAGATATGTTCGCGTACTGCTCTGTTCACCGTCTCCCTGGTCTTTTGAACAGGAGTAGATATTTATCACTTGTTTCTTGTTTAGGATTGGGTTTCTAAAGTCTATTTCAAATCTATACCTCTAATATAGTAGATATCTTTTCCTATCGCCCTGTTCACCGTCCTCCATGGTCTTTGGAACAGGAGATATATGATTATCCCTTGTTTCTTGTTTAGGATTGGTTTTCTAAAGTGTGTTGGTAAAGAAAAGAAAAAGCAAAAAGAAAACAAAACAAGAAGTATCACCTGTTGCATACGCGCTGCTTACCTCGCAGAGACTACCCTGTGCTTCGTTGATGGTGATCATCCTTGCACTTTGGGTTGAGAGTTCGCTGTCACTCCCGCTCTCCGAGGCACTCGAGGCCATAACGGGACGCATATCCCTCACATGGCGGTGCATCCCGTCGACAAGGACGTTTTGTGGACTTATCACACCAGTAACGCGTCGACGTGTATAAGGGGACGTGCACCATCCAGTTGAGGTCTTCATCCAGACACGATCGCCCACGTTGTATCTACTCTGCTGCTCGGGCCTATCTATGTGCATCGATACCCTTCAGTCGGAAGTGATAGCGATGAATAAGGTTAGCAGGGGCAGTCAGCGGTGACACATTACCCTTAGCACAACGAAAACGCAATCGGACTACCCACTCACTTAGAAAGTCTTCGAGGCTCTTGCTGCGAAATGCCGTATCATTGTCAACGAGCATTTCAGCCGGCGCTCCACGCTCGCAGGACGATGGCTGATAATGCTTGCTGCATCTTGTTGCCTCAAAAGACGCCAAATTGAAAATCGCGAGGCCCCGCAGTCAACGAGGGAGAGATAGTGTCGGCCTTGGTAGTGCGTTACAGCCGTTCCCACTCGAAACCAAGTATCACTCATGTCCAATCTCCCCTTCGGCCAACGCGTGGGTGGAGGGTCAATCGACTGACACTTCTCGCACTTTTTCACCACAGCCCTAACCGACGCTTTAGAAACTGTGGGGTCAACCTGTCTAACGAAGTACAAAGTTCGCCTTATTCCGGGGTGGCCGCTTCGATGATGGATGGACCTTATCCAGTTAGATACGTTCGCCAATCAACGTGTTCAACGGCCTCCGCGGTCTTTTGAAAAGAAGTAGATATTTATCCCTTGTTTCTTGTTTAAAATTGGGTTACTAAAGTCTATTTTAAATCTATACTATTTTTTAAAGCGTATTACCCAAAGCAAGGCTGGAGGCCACTATCACGCATATGGTTATAGAAGGGTTGAAGGAAGAGCAGATAGGAGTGGTAAAGGAGAGGATGTGAAGAAAGAGAAAGACAGTGGGTCGATCAAGGCAAGGGGGTTACAGAAAATTTGGAGCGAGAGCAGATATGAATGAAAGGTGAAAGGATGTGGAGAAGCGAAGTGGATAGATCAAGGCAATTGGAGATGTCGAGGGGTGGGAACGCGATGCCAGTCTCGTAGGACGTTTAAATTCATGAGGCCTAGAGACAAGCGAAAGCAGCTCCTCGGAGCAATTACCGTGAAAGTATTTGTAAAAAAGACAGAGCGAGGCAACATCGCGTCTGTGAGAGAGCGACTGCAGATGAGATGACAGATCAGGGCCAATCACATTGTATATCCGTCTCTGGATCTTATCAAGAACCCTGAGGCAAACAGCAGGGGCCCCAGACCATATATGGCAGCGATACTCCATGCAAGGGCGAATGGTCGATTTATACATCTAAAAAAGGAGATTTGTAAGCCTATCACCCTGTTCAACGCCTTCCCTGGTTTTTTGAACAGGAGTAGATGTTTATCCCTGGTTTCTTGTTTAGGACTGATTTTCTAAAGTCTATTTCAAATCTACACCTCTAATGTAGTAGATATGTTCGCCTATCGCCCTGTTCACTGCCCTCCCTGTTTTTTGAAAAGGAGTAGAGGTTTATCACTTGTTTCTTGTTTAGAATTGGGTTTCTAAAGTCTATTTCAAATCTATACCTCTAATGTAGGAGGTATGTTCGCCTATCGTCCTGTTCACCACCCTCACTGGTCTTTTGAACAGGTGTAGATGTTTATCCCCTGTTTTCTTGATTAGGATTTGGTTTCTAAAGTCTATAAAATCTACACCTCTAATGTAGTAGATATGTTCGCCTATCGCCTTGTTCACCGCCCTCCCTGTTCTTTTCAACAGGAGTAGATGATTATCCCTTGTTTCTTGTTTAGGATTTGGTTTCTAATGTCTATTTCAAATCTATACCTATAATGTAGGAGGTATGTTCGCCTATCGCCCTGTTCACCGCCCTCCCTGTTCTTTTCAACAGGAGTAGATGATTATCCCTTGTTTCTTGTTTAGGATTTGGTTTCTAATGTCTATTTCAAATCTATACCTCTAATGTAGGAGGTATGTTCGCCTATCGCCCTGTTCGCCTATCGCCCTGTTCACCACCCTCCCTGTTCTTTTCAACAGGAGTAGATGATTATCCCTTGTTTCTTGTTTAGGATTTGGTTTCTAATGTCTATTTCAAATCTATACCTCTAATGTAGTAGATATGTTCGCCTATCGCCCATCCCGGTCTTTTGAGCAGAATTTGATGTTTATCCCTTGTTTTCTTGTTCAGGATTGAATTTCTAAAGTTTATTTCAAAGCTATACCTCTAATGTAGTAGATATGTTCGTCTATCGTCTTGTTCACCGCCCTATCCGGGACTTTGAACAGCAGTAGATGTTTATCCCTTGTTTTCTTCATTAGGATTGGGTTTCTAAATTCTATTTCAAATCTATACCTCTAATGTAGTAGATATGTTCGTCTATCGTCTTGTTCACCGCCCTATCCGGGACTTTGAACAGCAGTAGATGTTTATCCCTTGTTTTCTTCATTAGGATTGGGTTTCTAAATTCTATTTCAAATCTATACCTCTAATGTAGTAGATATGTTCGTCTATCGTCTTGTTCACCGCCCTATCCGGGACTTTGAACAGCAGTAGATGTTTATCCCTTGTTTTCTTCATTAGGATTAGGTTTCTAAATTCTATTTCAAATCTATACCTCTAATGTAGTAGATATGTTCGTCTATCGTCTTGTTCACCGCCCTATCCGGGACTTTGAACAGCAGTAGATGTTTATCCCTTGTTTTCTTCATTAGGATTAGGTTTCTAAATTCTATTTCAAATCTATACCTCTAATGTAGTAGATATGTTCGCCTATCGCCCTGTTCACCGGCCTCCCTTGTCTTTTGAACAGCATTAGATGTTTATCTCTTTTTTTCATGATTAGGATTGGGTTTCTAATGTCTAATTTTTCCTTTGTTTCTTGTTTAGGATTGATAGTAGGTTGTCCTTTCTTTCTGCGGTAGAGAAGGTGCCATCCAAGTCTATAGAATCCGGTCTGTCTTGCTATTTAACCGTAGCTTGGTGGTAGCATAAAAGAGGATTCATATCTTTCCCCAGTCTATAAGCACATAAGTGAATGTTATTAACTCAACTGTAATTCGAACTCGGCTCTCCGATTTCTCAATCAGAGCCGCTATCTCTTACTCCACTGCAAAAGGAGGTGAGAATTTTATTTAATGTTTTTCATTTTTTACGTTCTAAAGATATTTTCCCAAATAGCTGACGCGAACTTCTTTTTTTTTACAGTATGTTTCACTCTGTACAACGCCTGTGAGTATCACATTTTCAAATCCCTCTTTCCTCATCATTTGCCCCAGAAATTTCAACTCCTTCTTCTTGATATCTTCGTTGTATCTCACATGTTCAATCCATGGCATTCTCAGCATCCTTCTGTAGAACAAGATTTATTTTGCTTCAGCTCTCTTTGTCTATGATGAGAATGTCCAGCATCCACTGTCATATACAAGGACTGGTATTACATAACAGTTAAGTATGTTTCTGTTTCTTAATACTTCGCTTAGTTTTTGGAATGCATCTTCCGCCGTCTCAATGTGCTTCCGGATTTCCGTTTCGGACTTTCCGTCCACTTTTAATAAACTTCTTGTTCTTCCTCTTTATGTCGTGTCCGTACAGGATGTTGGCGTTCATGCCTCTCCCATCTTTCGCAACTCTGTTCGAAAATCCCACTAAATCGAATCATCCGCATCTCACCCGTATTCCATATATAAGGAGAGCGTTCCAGTCTTGTAGCTTCAAGTTCAGATTAATTCGCTATCATCCTCATCATCATAATCTTCAATTCCTACGACGGCCTTTTTTCATTCATATCACTTACCTCATCCTTCATAAGCATTTTCACAATAACTTTTTACACTTCTTCATGTCGTGGTCCTACAGGATGTTGGCGATTATGGCTCTCCACAATTTACCAGCTCTTGGTAAAGTTCGTTTTCTGCCCATTCGTTCCACTTGACTCCGACTGTCAAATTCTCTTTCCCCTCTTTCTTCATGTGTTCTAGGAATTTCAATTCTTTCTTCCTGGAATTAAGTATGTGTGCTCTTTTGTTTAATTTTGTTCTAAAAAAATGTTAGCTTCATGATATTTGCGACATAGAAGCATATTTCTGTTGCTTTTGACTCTTTGCCCGTGAAGAAATCATCCAACATTCACTGGCATATAGGAGCATAGTTATTAAATGACAGTTCGCTTCTCGTATCTTTGTTTCTAATTGATGGATATCATGGGCCGAGCGTGTGAGCAACGATGACGTCTTATAGAGGTTACATACAAAGAGGAGGCTTATATCGGGAAGAGGCAGCTGAAGTTTCTGGGACATATAATGAGGAAGGGGGGCTTGAAGAATCTGATACTTACGGGTCAAATATAGGGAAATAAAGACAAGGGAAAACAACGCGTGACATACCTGGCGATCTTAAGAAAGTCGATGACAGAATGTGGTCTGGGGGAGGAAGCAGAGAGATGGGACTTGTTGAGAGCTGCAAGCGATAGAAGGACGTGGAGAGTCATGATCTTTTACGTTCTGAAAGGATAAACCACATAAATAGAAAAGAACGACTTATATTTTCTTTTTCTTAATACACTGCTTAGCTTTGGGAAGCCTTTTTTCGCTATTCCAATACGACTTTGGATTTCCTTGTCAATTTTTCTGTCGTCTGTCAATACGCTTCTCAGATATCTAAATTGCTATTTACAAGTGCATAAAGTTTTAACAGATAGCGACATTCACTATGAACATTTAGCCTCGGACAAATGTCCAAGTTTCACTCACTCTAAATTAATTACGACCCAATTGATTGTCTTTTTTCTTTTAGGTGTCGCTTTAACATCTTCGAAAATTAAATTGATAGTTTCATTATTGCTTTCATTTCTTTTGCCTAATATTCAGTTATTCATTTTAAACTTTAATTAATTAATTAATTAATTTTCTAACGAAGACATTGTCTGAAATTTCGTTGTTCATTTTTTCTTGTTAACATCTATTTACAGTTGAGAATTAGAATGATAATCTTCAGGACAAGACGAAATAAAATGTGGAAACATTCTCAATTTTATCATGTAACAAAATGATTCATCTAACATATAAGGTTAAATGTATGTTCGTGTGGGTGTCCGCCCTGAAACCGGAAAATTGATTAAATTTATAATATTCAACATTTAATAATTACAAAAACTAACGTCAAAATGACACCCGAAATAGGAACGATATGTTAATTCTTTTTGCAGAAAGTCATCTTATCACATGAGAGCTCTTTTAATCCAAACTTTGATTATTTTCATCATTTTTACCCTAGCCAACGTTCTGCTATGGACCTGTAATTGAGTCTTAAGGCCAGCTTCACTTTTACAAACTCTCTTACACACGTTGCACACATGAAGTTTTGCCGCGTGATCAATATTGTAAACTTACCTGTCTCTGTGTACAATCAAGTGATGTTTAAGTCCCGCCTCAGACTTACAAATCTTGTCACAAAATTCATATAAGTCTTTCTCGATGCATTCACAGGGGTTTTCACCTGACCTCGCTGGATCAATATATATATATATATATATATATATATATATATATATATATATATATATATATATATATATATATATATATATATATGATTGGCTCGGTGATTGCTTCTAGCATGAAACAGACTGTCGCCTCTAAGTTTTGACTTCTATGTTCACTTTTATATTTACACACGCTCTATCTCTGATATTGAGCACTTTATCCCATAAATATAGCACACTCTAAGACTATATATATATATATATATATATATATATATATATATATATATATGTATATAAAGATATTTTTGAAGGTACAAAATTTTATCACAGCAATAAAAGTATGAAGCAACCGGTTTCGCTCCCGCTCTTCAGGCTTCCAACGGGAGATTTAATTTAAATTAAAAAAAAAACAGAAAATGTACAATGAAACAGATATGTGGAGAAGGAGAAAAAATAAATATGAGCAAAAGGAGGCAAATGACAGCGAGCCCCAACAAACACTCACGCTGTTTGCACAAGGAAAGCTTGTCGGACCTGATGTAAAGTGGCTCCAGCACCTTAATGTGAAATAACGAGTGTGACCGGGACAACACGGTGAACCGATCGACACTAAAATTAGCTTCACAAAATCTGCTCTTTAATAAGTGCTCGCATATGGCGGAACCTCAGATGTTTGGGACGAGTCCATTCAACGGCAATGTGTGTTTCCTGATTTTGGTAGGTTCGTGCTGTTTAATTCTCATGTCCAGGCGTTGTGTCGTCCTTCCTATGTAGTCAGCCCCGCAACTACAACCGTATTTATAAATTATAGAGTTAATTTGATGAGGAGGGAGAACGTCTTTACACACTGGACGAATCATGGGCCGGGTTTGAAAACCTATCCGGACCTCAGCAGAGAAAAAACAGCGACGAACACTTGATGACATTTGTATAACCATACTTTCACATTTGGTTCCAAACTGGGCACTTTTTAACAACACAGAGTTTGGCACTTCTGAACTCCTCAATTTTGTTACAGATGACCGAATGAACAGTGTTAGGTGGATAACCTAAACCACATAGGGTATCCTTGACAAAATTAATCTAATCGTCCACGAAGGACTCTGAACAGATCTTTAATGCCCTATGAAGGAGGGTTCTGATAATGTTTATCTTACGTTTTGTGGGGCAAAAGGAGTCCCAACCCGTGTAAAATCCCGCAAAAGTTGGTTTCCTGTAAACAGAGGTAAGAAATGTTGTTGGTGTTCGATGTTCTAATATATCTAAGAAGGCCAATTGACAACGATTGATTCCTTCTCAACGGTGAACCTTAGTGCTGGATGGATACCATTTAGAAAAGAAAGAAACTGATCGGCCTCAAAAACCTTGTTGAATAAACAAAAAGTATCATCAACATACCGACAATATAGTTGAGGACAAAGAGCATTCTTCCGTATTCTTTCTTCGTGAAAGGCCACAAATATGTTGGCTAGAGCTGGACCCAAAGGAGAACCCATAGCGACCCCGAAACATGGTGTTGTTGAAACTAAATTCAACAGAAGACGTGGCAAATCTCATCAACTCAACAAATGCCGACTCCGGAATACTTGGTGGAGACAAAGAACTACGATAAATCATATCACAGCAAATATCAACAGTTTCCATAAGAGGGACACAGGTGTATAGAGAACAGATGTCGGAGAAACAAATAAACTTGCTCGAAGAAGATAAATTTTGAATAGAGTCGACAAAGGAAAATGGATCCTTTATGCGAAATTCACTCAAGCACTGCAACACAGGTTTCAAAAGCGTTGAGAGCCATTGGGCTACCTTTTGCTGGGCTGAACCAACCATTGATAAAATTGGTTTTAATGCTATGCCATCCTTGTGGATTTTGGGGAGCCCATACAGCCATGGACGAATCGACCCGGACGGACGAATTTCATTGGCAGTTTCTTGTGGAAGCTCGCCAGTCTTTACCAATTTCAGAAGAAATTTCTGAAATTTTACTTCAGCTGAAGTAGTTCTATCACATGTATCTGCTGATCCTAGCTTGGTAAATTTAGAAGTATCTTCTAAAATCGAAGACATCTTAGCTACGTAATCAGCTCAGTCTAAAATAACAACTCCAGCACCTTTATCTGGTCTGGAAATTATTAGATCATAATTGTTTCTCAAGGAATTGATCACTCGCTGATATTCAGCTTTCCATTTCGATTCAGAAGTAGCAACAGAGGAACTGGAAAACACATGTGCAGAATTATTTAACTGGGCCTTCAAATCACAAACAGCATCCTCAGAGGTAGGAGACAGTCTTGCCAACTGGGCATAGAAGACCTCGAACTCTGAAAAAATCTTCTCCTTATCAGGCATAGAGGGTGGGTGCAAAATCAAAACCATGAGCAAGAACATATGATTCTATCTCGGTTAATTCATGAGACGACAAATTAACAATATTGTTTAAATTAGGTTCCGCTGTAACTCCATATTTCTTGTGAACCAAACGTTTCAACTTAGCATCAATCTTAATTGACAATTTAACACACTCTCGTTGATGGACACAACCCCAAAACCTACACTACCTTACCCAATGAAAAAAGGAACTTAAGTTCCTATAAGAGCACCATAATCTCTCATAATCCTGCTTTAGTACCAGGCTCCTGGTTGAAAGCTGTTTAATCCTATCTTTAATAAAGATTGATTCAATCTTCCAATCTTGATGTAATTTAGCCTTCCTTATTCTAAACTAAATAAAAGAGGGGCAAACCTGGTAGCGGATACATTGCTTAAGAAATTTAATTTCAAACTTAACAAATTTTAATTTGGCCTTAATTTGTAATATTTTATTTAATTTACTAATTAAACTCTGACTGTACCTAACTTTCAAATATTTAAAGATATTTTTGAAGGTACAAAATTTATCACAGCAATAAAAGTGTGAAGCATGACATTACTAGACATATTAAAAACGGGCGAAGCAACTGGTTTCGTTCCCGCTCTTCAGCCTACCAACGGGAGATTTAATTTAAACTAAAAAACACAGAAAATGTACAATGAATATTTTTTCTCCTCCTCCATATTTCCTTTTCATTGTAGATTTTCTGTGTTTTTTAATTTAAATTAAATGTCCCTTTGGAAGCCTGAAGTGCGCGAGCGAAACCGGTTGCTTCGCCCGTTTTTAATATGTCTAGTAATATCAAGCTTCATACTTTTATTGTTGTGATATATATATATATATATATATATATATATATATATATATATATATATATATATAAACCAACATAGTTTACAAATTCAAGTGCCCTTTGGGAGATTTATCTCCAATGGTTTAAATAATATTTATGTTGGTCGCACCACAAACTCGCTTTCACGGGGCTTGACTCTACATTTGAATGATAACTCTAACATTTTTAGGCATTTAAAACAACATGCCTGCCCGCTTACTCAATTCCGGAAAATCCTTGTTGACAACACAACTATACTTAAACATGAAAACAATAAACACATATTAAAAATCCTTGAAGTTATATACATAAAACAGTTGAAACCTAAACAAAATAAACTATGAAATCTCCACAAATATTCTTAAATGCCTATAATTTAATACAGAAGCTATTGGTTTATACCAACGGCTTCCCATATTCAATACTTCTCGTTTTTCACTCTCGCTTGATCATGTGTGACGTCACGAGCTGTGACGCGATTTACGCTTCCGTGTCTCGTATATACGAGTTTGTCGTTACTTTGAAATTTTTCATGCAGCAAGGGCGGACTATCATTGTTGTTTCGTCTGTGTGTTGTTTGATATATTGAAATTGTCATCTTTGACAATGGCTTATGTAATCCGAAAGCTTAGATTGGATTTAAACATGTATCAGTATGGTGTTTTCCTTTCGTCTTTCAACGCTAATGTGATTAAGCTTATCAGACAATATGAAAGGAACTCACTTAAAATAAATAGACAAAACCTGTCTATATTATTTAATGAAACATGGATTAATATATATATATATATATATATATATATAAATATATATATATATATATATATATATATATATATATATAGCAATTGATTCAATATTATCTCTCCATATGATGTAGGTAGTGAATATTAGCCCCTGAAGGCGCAACGCATCACTCTCCTAGATGTTAGCATCGGCTATGCTGATGGCAGTCAGAAATGGATCGCCTCCCCCCATATATATATATATATATATATATATATATATATATATATATATATATATATATATATATATGTGTGTGTGTGTGCGTGTGTGTGTGTGTGTGTGTGTGTGTGCGTTTATGTATTACTTCAAAGGATATTATAGTGGGAACTTCTTATTTGAAATAGACGCACCTATTTTATTTACTACACAGTGTATATTCCATCTATCGGCATGCAGTTTTAGAAATCTAATTAACCAAAATTTATCTTTCGCAAAAATCGAATCTATGTTGTAGAAACAAGCTTTTCAAGGAATACATGTAGTGAACAAAAAGGAAAAAGTGACGAGAGGCGGTTCAGAAAGTGCAGTGCGCCGTTCGCCGGCAGACCAGCTCTTCTTCCTTCGCCGTCGGTCGCCTTGAAGAATATGGATTGCGAGACTCCTTTTCTCGGCCGTTACAGCGGGCAGTCGTGAAACGGACACCTAAATCCGACGCGCCTACTTCAACTGCTTCTTCGTCCGCCAGTCAATTCAAGTCTGCCGAATGACTCGCTCCTGCTTTGTGCCGCTGGCACCTCGCGCTTATGCCCGTCTGACACTGCTGAAATTTGCATGTGCACAGATATAGTCTCGTTTCGGACGAGATCGGCGAGCATAAATTGTGTCTTCGATAGCGGCCATATTTCTTTTCGCGCATTACCCTGCAAGCAAGACACGTTCGTACTCGTTTTGAACTCCGAGGTAAGTTATGTCTTTCGTCACAATACAAATGTCAGAATAGAAATAAATCCATTAATTCTTTAAAAAAATTGCTTTGAAACTGAGCAGATATGAAGCTTTCGAGAAACAAAATGATCTGATATGCTTTTCCTAAATAGTGTAAAAGCGCATTGTTTACACGGTGAAATCGTTCGTGTCCGAGCCGTAAATCCTTCCGGATCAAACGGTAGTTTTCGCGAGAGAGACGGACGCATACTCGATACTCTGTCAATATGTTGTGCTCCGTCAACTCGAAAATGAAAGCTCGTCTACACATTTAAAAATACAACAACTTTCTTATCCACCCCCAAGACGAATGCGAACCGGCGAGAGATGAAAAGGTTTTCTGACGGCTGAATCGATCTGACAACTTCTCTAAATAAATCGTTTGCCTATTTCTACGGACATTTCAAATAATTGGATTCCTTTTTATTTTTTTATTTTTTTTTAAATAGCAGTTTTGAATTTATAAATTTTATTGAAAGTTTTATCCGGTTTGTGACCACATGTAAAGCAGATTTAGAAAAAAATTATGGATATACTTAGATTTGATTCACAGATGAACATTATGAAATTGGTTCCGTTAAATACCTTATGTTTTTACTTGTCTCGTTCTTTGAACGACCGTTACGCCTTGTCAATGGCTCATAAATAATGGACAATTCCGTTTGGATCATGTGGAGATGAGGAAAAGAGATATCAGTGACTCTACTTGATTCCAGTGAGTACAAGAAAGAAAGAAATATTGAAAAAGGAAAAAAAAGATAGAAGAGTTCAACGTCACCGACTAATACCTCATAAATAATGGGCTCTTCCGTTTTGATCACGTGGAAAAAGGGGAAAGACATATCAAAGAGGCTATTTGGTTTCAGTGAGAAAATGAATGAAAGAAATAAATAAAGAAAGAACGAAAGAAGGTAGAAGATTTTATGGTCTCTTGACAATACCTAAAAAATAATTGATTATTTCATTTTGCTAGCGTTGAACGACGGAAGAGACATATCAGAGAACGCTTCTTGGTTTCAGTGAGAAAATGAAAGAAATAAAGAAGGTAGATGTTTTTAAGGTCTCCTGGCAATACCGATATCGGTCAGGGTACATTATCGTCGTAACGAATCCAATTCTTCGCGCTCCAAACATCGGATCGCTTTCGTCAAACGCCGTCCATCAGATGTCTCAAAACGTTGCAGTAGAACTCTCCATTGATGGTCTGATCCTGGAGGACGAATTCTCGATGCATAATACCGCAGATGTCAAAAGAAATCAGCATGCTCTTGTAGGATAAAATCGCACCCTACAGTATACATGTGATCACAAAAACACAAATTTCCCAAATTACGATATGAACATGGCGTTATGAATATAGTAATGTCACTCGGCACACAGTCGCATGAAGGTCACAGTTAGCTCTCACTGCGCGCACAACCCTGTTATGCCATCGGTTGGCGCGCTACAAGACTTGTGCAGGAATTTTTGATACCAGCTCATGTGCTGGACCATGAGAATTAGCATAAAAATGTTAAAATGATAATGATTTAAATCATTGATTATAATTTTGGTCCAGTGGATTTCTATGTTTGTTTATGACTGATTTATCATATGCTTTTGTCAGCAGATCTTTGACGAAATCAAGATCGGTACAAATTCACGAGAAGCAATACCATGCCAAATTAATTAGCTCGATATGGCTTTGTTGTTTGGCTCGACCACGTGTCTATATGTGAGCAAAATTATGCAACAATGAACCCTTATGAGATTGTCCAGAGCTTCGTATTTATATACACTTTTTTTTCTCTACCTCTCTGTCTTTTTTTCTCCTAGTAGTTCCTCATACATTCCCCCTTTTAGTGACTCTGCTTCGGTGGGTGTACCAATCAGCTTAATTAGCATTTATAATGGCCAGTTATTTGACTGGTGCGAACTTAGAATACTCTATGTCGTAGAAGGCTATATATGCTTGCAGTTAAAGGTCTTTACCTAAGGGACAACACTATTCACGAGACCGGCAGATGGCGCTGAAGTCAAAGCAGATGTTTGACAATCAATTTCCTTTATATTCGTCTTCACTGTCAGTTCTAAATTGTCTCTCATAAAAAGAAATATCGAGGTAGTCTTCATTTTGCACACTCTTCTTTCTCTTTCCTTAAGCAGAGGACTTATTTTCTTCAGCTCTTTTCCTCTTCATAATGAAAAGAAAAACAAAACAGCCGAAATACCAATAATAATAAAAATGATAATAATAAAAGTAATAATGGAGTCATGTTGCCTAAGAAGAAAAGAAAAATGGAATTTAATAACAACTAAATAATTAATCATGTCTTCGAAAGAGATAGTTATAAGAAACGTACGTCAATTAATTTATGTTAGAATTCTTCTAATTCCATGGAAGTTTCTTCATAAATTCTTGCCTCACGCTATGCCCGTATCTTCCCATTCTTTACCTTATCCGTTTCAATCTCCGTCATTGATCTAATATTAGAAACATAGAGTAATTTCAGATAACAAATATATTCTGCTGCACCATCTCTTTTATCTGTAATTTACTTCATGTCTCCATAAAGAACTTTAATATATCGAAAATTTGAAGAATTTTTTTCATCTTTTTTTTACTTTCATTCTTTCCTTTTTTTCTGGTTATCCAGTCATTAATCATCTCTCTGTTTCTTTTTGTTTTCCCTTTTTATCATTTTTCTCCACAAACTATTTAACCCATAGCTGGGGAGAGAAAAATGTAACAATCTCTGCTAGAATTCGAACTTGGTTCGCCTATCTTTCCTTTCGAGTCGTTAACAGTTACACCACCGATCCACACATTAGTATATCTGCACAATACTGATTAAATAATTTTCATCCAGAAAGGTCTTCTGATAACGAACGATTTCATTCTGACGAAGGATCTGGGGAAGTTGTGACGCGTGAAAATGACAGCTGCACCTGTTGTTATCCGACCAGGTGGGAACGGTGTCGAGGATTCTAGATAAAAGACTGAAGGAACTGGGAGTTATATGAAGTGAGATTATCCACACAATAGCATTATATAAAAAACATAGAACATTCTGAGAAAAGGTGTAGAGTATTGAGAAGATTTGCTATCACTTTATCCCGAGTGGATTTTACTAACGGTAGGATCACTTAAGCAGTAAATAATAAAACGCGTTCAATATGGACACCTGCAATTGCGACTAGGGTTTGTGTTCATTATTGCTTCCTAGTGACTTGACCTCTAGTTCACCGATCCCCATTCTTAGCTTGACTTTTCATTCTTACCTATGTAATTTTCTGCTCTTTTTCATCTTCTATGTCTCTTGTACATTCACAATGTGGAAGATCATGGCTCTTCACCACTTCCCACATTCTGCAGCTCTAATAAACTTTTTTTACATCACCCGTTCCCTTCTGTTATGTCTCCAACTACAGAAGCTTTTTCTTTCTGTCATCGCTTCCAAACCCTGCTCCGCCATCCATTCAATCAAGCACACCCGGTAGGTATTATGTTGATTTTCTGTCATTCATGCCTTCAGTATGTCGCGTGAGTGTCAATTTTTCTAAGCCGACTTTCCTCGTTATATGCCCTAGAAATTCCAACTGTTTATTTTTGATGCTAAGTGTCCTTTTTGCTCTCATTTTTTCAAAAAAATGCGTAAGCCCATGTTATTCTCAGCATCCTTCTGTAGAACCACATTTCTCTTGCCACAGGTCTCTAAATTTAGTCTGTGAGGAGATTACCCAGAATTCACTGCCATATGCTCCTAGATATTTAACTTGCCTTCAATATGTTCAGTGAGTGCCGAATTCTCCAAGACCCCCCCATGTCTCAAAGAGATTCAACTGCCTCTTTCTGATTCTAAATATAAGCATTCTTTCATTTTAAAGTAAATATAGAAAATTCACAACAGAACATTGTAAACCCTAAACTTAAATTTTCTTGAGGTGTCAGATTGAATATTTTACATCCAAGCTGTTTCAAAAGTCTGTGCTACATTACAACACTGTATATCTTTCCGTCTATATCTCTGACTAAGGTATTACGGTTACTTAGATTATTCACATTATTCAGACTGTTATCCTCATCTTCATTGCCATATTCCCATGTTCTCAAGGACACATGACCCAGAGTATTGGTTAGATTCAGTGACTAAACCCAAAGAGCTGTGAGTTCAATACCAGGCTACAGCAGAGGTGAAAAAAATCTTAGAGCGTTTATTTAAAGGGAAACATTTGAGATATCCAGAAGAAGCAAGGCACGTGGAACTAGAGCAATCTACTCCAGTGGACGAAATAAATCACCTGAAGAAGTCCGGAGCGTACAGCGGTCGAAACGTTGTGAATATGGCAATGGGGATAACAGTCCGAATAATGCAAATAATGTATGTACCGTATATCTAAACTATTGAGGATATCAAATCACAATTTATATTTCCTGAAAGCTAATATTTCCACGTTTCTATACAGGTTTTTACAGGTTTTCAATGTGAGCGCCGTGGATTACACGATACACACCCAAACATTAATCTAATTCTTGCGAAATGCGACCAAGCATAGCGAGGTCCTCGATTGGCAAGGCTTCAGTTATTCACGTCTTCAGATCATCCACGTCTCTGGGAAAGAGAGGGACGTAAACAAAACCTTTCACATACCCCCCCACCCGAGGAAGAAATCACATGGCGTGAGATATGTACACCTAGGTGGCCACTGCTAGAATATGCGATCAGAATGTTCGGAACCTCGACCACTCTGTCAGGCAGAGGGGCGTTCATATACTGCCTGAATACTAAATTAAATTAACAGAAGAAAACTTGACACTTTTAGATCTTAAATGTTACCAGTTCAATCATGCTACCATTTGTAGTTCATAAGACAATGTGACATAGACTTTTGAAACACCCTGTATATTGAAAATCAGGGAAAAATCTTGGGTCCTGTCACTGGGTCTACCTAACGTCTTTATCCACTGTGCCATGTATACTTGAGGACATCTGTGTATGAGCAACCATTTTTTACCATTTTTGCTGTTATCATTTTTACCAGAGCTCATATTGAATTTTCGTTGTTATTATTGCTTTTCTCTAGCACTCCTTATTACTGGATCCCATATTGTATTCATTTCTATGCTTGATCGGCTCAGAAGCTTTTTGTGGCCTAGCATATGTGCTGATTCCTTAAGTTTACGAATTTTCCAATGGTGTTCTTTGTCTATGATCTCAACCTGATCCCACAGAGTGTGAGTTCAATACCCGGTTAAGGCAGTGCAGAATTTTCAGAGGGAAATTAACAGGAGATAACTGATAACTGATATCCATTAAACATGACAGGTGGAACTAGAACAGTCTACCCCAGTGAGTAGAAATAAAGAGTTTAGTTCGACATTTCAGTCACCTGAAGAAAAGCTGGAGCGTACAACGACCGAAACGTTGTAATAAATATGGCCACAAAGATGAGAAAAATAGTCCGAATAATGTAAATAATGTACATAATACCTCATCTCAGAAATATAGACAGATACTGATCAGGAATTAATTCAAACGATACTCACGAATTAGGCGTATTTTATTTTGCATGGCGAAAAAAATAATATAAGCCCCTGTCGAGTTTCTGTTCTGAGTGAATTTGTTTATTTCCTTATGAATCCTTTTGGAAATATATGACCCTTATTATTCTTGGCTCTGATGAAAACCTTTTGCTACTTGCATGCAAAATTTTGGTAGTAGAAAAGTATTGGTTTTTGACGTACTTAAACAAAGCAATCTCTTTTAACAATTGTTTTTGATACTATATCCTTTCAAAATATACTTAATCATGGCTCTTCACAGCTTCTATTATCGTGCGTAAATTGCTATAACTTACAAAATATAGTGATTTTTTTCCGATTTATATAGATTCTTCCGGTGTACTGTTTGCAATCCAGTGTTCTCATTCTATCATACTGTTGCCCAACAAAACTACATAGCCCTTTCTCCCATACTGTTTAATGGACACTAAATTATACCAACTCACCTAGATTGTTTTTCATGTTGTTTGTTTAAAATATCAATTCAAATTATGATTCTTATGTACTGCAAATTCATTTACGGTGATTTTCTAAGCGTGTCTTAGATGTGTCACAAGGCCGAAAGTATGGGAACACAGTGAGGTTCAAATTCACTATTCAAGTGTAAATGATCTAGCGAGACAAGGTTACCAAACATTATAGCACGTTGAAGTGCACTATTTTTTAAGCTCTCTTTTTGATGTGGCACAAGGCCGAAAGTATGGAAACCCAGAGAAGTTCAAATTCACTATTCAATCGTAAATGATCTAGCCAGACAGCTTTGCCAAACATTATAGCACGTTGAAATACACTATTTTCTAAGCGTATCTTAGATGTGGCACAAAGCTGAAAATATGGGAACCCATTGAGGTTCAACTTCAGTATTCAATCGTAAGTGATCAAGGGAGACAAGCTTGCCAAACATTATAGCACGTTGAAGTGCACTATTTTCTAAGCGTATCTTAGATGTGGCACAAGGTCGAAAGTATGGGAGCACTCAGTTAGCCTCAAACTCATTATTCGGTCGTAATTGATTTAGCGAAACACGATTGCCAACCATTATACCAAATCGATGTGTCCTAATGATTTTCTAAGCATAGCTTAGATGTAGCATAAGGCCGAATATATGGGAGCACCCAGTGAGAATCGAACTCACTATTCAGTCGTAATTGACAAACTTGTCGTAAAAGACAAACTTGCTAACAATTAACCCACGTCGAATGGCAAAATCCATTTGTGTGTTGAATACATTATTTTTTAGATTGTCAGATGTTAAAATTTTCTACCGAGTTCCACGAAGGGGGTCACGGTTATACAAAATGAACAGCAGAATAAAAATTACTCATATATTCTACAATATTCTTTCTCATTATTCAGTGCCTTCTTTGCTAAATAACAGTCAACCAGTGTATATGTAGTCACTCAAACAAAATAGTGTAGCAAATGTAGTCACTCAAACAAAATACAACTTCGAATCAGACAAAGCTGCATGCATCTCCATAGTATACGTGTTCATTATTAAGGCCTTTTAGCACACTCAACCAGAGAGAATGAAACAGGGACGGAACCTACCGGAAATAAACGAAAACAATCGTAGAGAAACGAAAAGCAACGACTTACGAAAAATAGTTGAGACCAAAAAAAGGAAATAAAATATCAAAAACTGAAAAAAAAAGAGTAACGCATGCGCGTAAAGCAACCGAAAATATGAAAACAAAAAGAGATATAATATAAAAGAAAACAAGCCGAAAACACCCCGGAAACACACGAAAACTATTGTTAATTCAAGCGATTTCAGAATGCCCGTTTGAGCAGAAGAAGGAAGCATACCTGAGTACGAGATTTACCAAATCAAACGGTGAACAGATATGGACGCCATATTATAGATGGCCAAGGATTTTATTATTCTAATTTGTTTTCTCACGTTGTAAGTTATATTTTGATGAAAGTGTCGTCTGACGTAGCAAGAGATTTTCTGTTTTCGCTACTGGTGAAAAGAAATTGCTAATGAATTTTAGCATGCATGTTGTATTTCCACTTTAGTGATTAGCTGAATCAGTAATTAAATGTGCAAGGTTTCTTATGGGAACATTTTGTAGTACATGGAATAAAGGTGGCGAAAAAGTGTAGTGATAGAATCGTCCATATTTTCTACTCACTCCTGAGATAAAATACACTCATCCATCAGAATCAGTTTTAACCAACCAACACCTCACATTGCAAATCTCAACTTGTTATTGGTTGAGACAACACCAAAATGTGTAACAATTGTCGAAAACCTATTTTCGCGTCCAGTTCACCGGAGCCTATTTTGGATTCTAAAAACAAATAAAAAGGACCATTTCGACCCAATTCGCCAGTCAGTCACTTAGCTTCAGAGAGATGCCACACGAATCCACGCATGTCACTATTTTGACTTAAGAAACTTTTCGCGCGTCAACTACTGACTCAAACACCAACATCATACTCTCAAAATTCACTTACAATTTTCTAAGAAAAGTGTTCTTACATACTACTAAGATAGAAATTGTATTTAACAAAAGATAAACACAGAACAATCCAAGGTAAACAACTCTAGAAAATTAAGACATTTATACTCTACTTTAATCACGCACACAAACTACACAAATTTCTGTATAAGTAATATTTTCCATTTTACTCTATTTGACCAGTTCTTTAACACATGAACAATTTTGAACTGTAAATCAATAAGACACCCAATTTATACATGGTCAATTCTTGCATTATCAAACCACAAGTTTTCTAATTGTATATTAACTGTACATAAATGTCTGTTGTTTTTTTATTGAAACCTTAATTACCGTTGTTTCTTATTCTATTGCCATGTGATTGATTCGTTTTGAATGCCTATATTTTATATTGTTGTGGGTTAATATGGTGAACATGCCCGTAAACTAACGATCTTAATATTAAAACCTGATAACAAATTCAAACTCAAAGCAATCTCAACAGTAGATACACAAAGTAACAGACCAATTAATTTGCAATACAAGATAACATCTATTAAACAAATTAATACAGAGAAATTTCTTTTGTTAGACATAAATTTATACACAACGAAATGTTCATTGATATGTTGTAGTGGTACTTAATTTCTTAGTGTGTTTTGGATGAAGCGTTCACAGCCCTTTCAGCTTCAGCGTGGGAAGGTTATGATACTATTTCGAAAGAGGAAAAACCCTGAAGTGAGTGTGTTACTTTAGTGTTCACACGTTTTTAACTCCTATTAAAACATTCTTTTTATTTCGGCAA
>OZ038505.1:1105000-1115000 GCA_964036315.1 Acanthosepion esculentum
CTGGTCTAGTGGAACTTAGATGTTACCAATGGAATACAAATGGAATAATGGTTAGAAAGGGAAGAACAAAGGAATGTAGTTCGTCTGAACACTTTTTATGGAAATGTCTATAGAGCAGCGATTGGCTTGCGACATTTTTACTGTGGTGAAGGGGTTGTCCGGTGGAAAATAATTAATCCCTCGCTAGGACGCGGAAATGCTTTTGGACGCTATCAAGACTGGAAAGTGGAGGCTGGGCAGCTCCTGCCCATATATGGCAACAATAAATCATTTTCGTTTGGTGTCATATGTGATTTTCAGCTTAGACCAAGCACAACGGCGTTTACACGGTCTTTTAGATGATGTATTATGTTCCACACTACAATAATTTTCCCACAGACACAACGCCGTAAGTCTATCTCGACTATATCGCTATTTGTATGGGCAATGTGGGGACGGGTTACATTGCTTAGTTCCACCTGTTCAGATCATTCGAATTAAAGCCTGCCATGGCATATACACAGAATCAAAACATCCTTATTCTTTTCGTATTCTATTCGTAATGAGGAAGTTCGATTCTGAGAGCTCTTTCAAAAAGTCCGATTCACTGTGGAACAGATTTCCAAGAGGCTGCTTCCCCAAGGACTACAATTCTAAATATTTCGAGTCTAGAAACAGCCGTTATCGATCCTATAATCGCTTTTGGTTATCTATCTATGTATCTATCTATCTATCTATCTTAGTCTGCACATATCTATCTATCTATCTATCTATCTATCTATCTATCTATCTATCTATCTATCTATCTATCTATCTATCTATCTACCTATCTATCTATCTATCTAATTCAGTTTCTAACTATGTATCTGTTTATATACACATCTTCATTTACATTACATTTTTGTTATACCCAGACACACAAACACACATACTTACGCGCATATATATATATATATATATATATAATGGGCAGGTCGCCGAGTAGTTAGAACGGTCGCATTGAAACTCGAGGTCTCACCATGGTCGATTTGTCAGTAAGGAGACTTTGTGATGTTATAAAAATGTTTTTCAGAAATGTGTTATAATTGAAAGAAATTTTGAAAGCGTGCGGTCGCAATGCTGAGGTTGAATTTTAAAATTTTAAGATTGTGCTTTTTGTACTAACATATGGTAATAGGAGAATTCTTTTGTACAGTTTTTCTTATAATTAACAATAACACATTTCTAAATAACATCTTTCCGATTACATCTATTCTTTCGTTGTCCTGTTATTACCTGGATGTAAAAAACAAATATATTTTCATACCTGATGATGTCTGTATGAACAGATGAAAGCTTGTAAAAAAAAATAAAAAAATAAAAAAAGACCTCATGCAACTAGAATATATAAACTAGGATCACAACATTCATCTACAGGTTCGGGGGTTAATGTCATTTATTAAATTTGTTTGCGTAGATGGATTCTCGCCATTTATATCATTAACTTCAATATCTGTTTTTGTATGAATGATTCATGTAATGTAAATTGAACTGCACCACATATATATATATATATATATATATATATATATATATATATATATATATATATATATATATATATATGAAAACTTCTCAGAGTTAACCTGTAGAAAAGACAATATTTATAAATATAAATGACAATAGGAAAACTGTAATTCTCGCCGAAAGCTTTTCGTCCAATGTAGACTTTTCAAGGCAAAAAACGAAATGAATGTATTTAAACAAAGTAACTAATAATAACAAAAACGAAATGTCCTTAGCAACTGGAAGAATTTAGAGAATTGACGTAATTTTCAGTTAACAGTATGAAAATAGCGTTCTCTAAATTCTTCCAGTTGCTAAGGACATTTTGTTTTTGTGATTATTAGTCACTTTGTTTAAATAAATTCAGCGGACATATATTTTATGTTTAGAGACCTGTTTAAATATGCTGTGTTCGGAAATTAAAACATCCCTAGAATTCTAGAAACGTACACTGAACGCATACACCCAATTAAAAAGCAAAAATAAAATCATCCTTGATAATGGATAAAGGCGCTCAGAATTATAGAACATTTGGACAGTTTCTACATCTCTGTGTGCAAAAAAGAAAACACTTGTTCAAAAACAAGAAAAACTAAATAAAAAGCTTAATAGCAGTACCTTTTCTGCCGTCTTTAACTAAACATGTATAAATGTAGGATTGCTGCCTAAATACACCATGTATATATTAAGACATTTTTATATTTATGCATTCTTTTTATAGAAAAACATAAAAATGTCTTAAAATAATTGTCGGACATTGTCCAATTATATATATATATATATATATATATATATATATATATATATATATATATATATATATATATATATATATATATATATAATACAAAAACGCTCAAACCACTAATATTCCATAGTTATAATTTATTACATTGGAATCGTAACCTTGGAATATTAGTGCCGGAGCCTTTTATATTATATTCTGACTCTGTCATGGACATTGAGTTCTACCTGAATTTTGTCCCCTTAGGAATTTATATATATATATATATATATATATATATATATATATATTTATATATATATATATATATATATACATATATATATATATATATATATATATATATATATATATGTATATATATATATATATATACATATATATATATATATATATATATATATATATATATATATATATATATTCACCATTAATATTATCAATACCTATCTATCTATTTATCTATCTATCTATAAACAATTATAGTCTTAAGGTGTGCTATATTTATGAGATAAAGTGCTCAATATCAGAGATACAGCGTGTGTATATATAAAAGTGAACATTGAAGTCAACACTTAGAGGCGACAGTCTTTTTCATACTAGATGCAATAGTCAGGCTACCGATTGCATCTAGCATGGCGATTGTATCTAGCATGAAACAGACTGTCGCTTCTAAGTGTTTACTTCAAAGTTCACTTTTATATTTTTATATATATATATATATATATATATATATTTATATATATATATATTTATATATATATATTTATATATATATATATATATATATTTATATATATATATATTTATATATATATATATTTATATATATATATATATATTTATATATAGATATTTATATATATATATATATATATTTATATATATATATATATATATATGTATGTATTGACCACTAATATTAATATATATATATATATTTATGAAATAATTATTTATTATTTATTTATTTCTTATATTATTTATGCATTTATTTATTTTAAATATTAGGTTTAACCGTGTTCTTGTCATTTACAACCTAATGTTTTTTATTTGGACCTGGGAAATGAGTACTTTCTTTTAAGAAAGAAAATATTTGTAAAAATCTAGGTTGTAAGTTAACATTTTAGCAAGAATCGATAGTTACACTCTTAAAACCCTTCTGTATGACTAAATTTTGTTTTCTCTTTAAATCAAAGTAGCCTTCTTGAGATTGAAGTTGTGTTGGAATTTATTTGTGTGTATAACTAATGGCTTTGCTAAGTTTTTATGTATGAGATTCTTTTAGAGTTTATAAATACTTTTTTTTATTTAAATTTCAATAAGTTTCCCAAATATATTGTAAGTAACGGTTTGTTTTATATATACATTCTCCAGAATTATCGTTTTTATGAAACACTTTGATTCTGATAATTCACATAACGGTTATACATGTAGCTGTAATTATTTTCATGTTGTTATGATTCCATAAATTGTTTTGAATAGAAGATATTAAGGAATCACTTGTTAAACATATGCCTGTTTTTATCTAGTTTATTGCATTTGTTGTTATTAATGACATTATCTTTTTCGATGTTGTTATTTTGCATGTCCTCTCTCAGCTTTTTGGTTGAAATAGAAAGTATCTTGGAGATTTTGAATGTTTTTTCTATGTTTTTTTCTCATTAATAACAACGACAACAAGAGCCACATATATATTTGCTATGTATTAAATATTTCGTGCGTGTGTGCGGGCCTTATTGCATGATATATATTTGTAATTTCAGATGAAAAACATTTTTTTTTCTCATCCGAGATGACGTAGACAACAGATGCTGTAAAAATGCCTAAATACTTTTTAGAAAAGGTTTGTCATCTAGATTACATCTGTCGGAAGCTGTCTCATAAATGAAAAAGGCAAAGATTGTAACAATATGTCGGCCTGTCAGTTTAAATAAACGTGAAGCTTGCCTGTGTGTTTTGGGCAGATGGTTTTCTTCTGTGATTGGTGTTCTAGTCTCATCCACAATCAAGAATTTTTAAGTGAAGTTGGTCTTCGTAACTTCTAAGATGGCTGCAAAAATATTTAATGCTATCGTCCTCAAAATTAATGAAAACGGGAGGTTTTTATGTTCTTTAATAGTCTCGCCAGATCGAGACTTTCATATAGATGCCATGCAGGGCACGAAACACGTTCTAATATATTTAAAATTGTAGCCGGGTACAACCGCTTTCTAAGATCAATGGTTAAAAATGTACTTTGAGTGAGTAATGCCTGTGTATCTTGGCGCCACAGAATCACAAACAAAGATCTGTACCAAATAACGGAAACCACCTCACTTAAGAACTATCAACAGCAGTAATAACTAAAAAGGTTTGCACATGTAATTCGAAGAAAAAATAATGACATGATCATGGCGTTAACATATTTCAGTACTTCAAATAAAAAGTTAGCAAAGAAAGCCTTTCACTACCGGAAGAAGCGATAACAGTTACTGGCTTGAGAAATTTATGGTTCTGAAAAAATTGTTTCAATCGAAACATTTTATAAATTTCAATTGATAGCAGTATAGGGTGCTACGTCAATGATTGGAAAAAGTTTCCTTGTAAGGAAACAGCTAATATTACCATTATAACTATTACCATATCTGTCATACATACCATCTTTGTTTTGAATAAACAATGATGTTACGTATGACAGATCACACACCCACTCGATGATATTAAATATCGTCGAATAGGTGTGTGATTTGGGGAATTTTCCCCGAACGTGGATTCCACATTCTCGCGAGTAATTAAGAGAAAACCATATTCAAAACTGGAAATAACGATGAGTTTACTCATTTTAAGTTATTCAATGACGAATGTTGTTGTAATAGATACCAGCTCGGAAAATGAAATACCAGTCGAGTTTTGTTTGCATTCGCTTACACGCTGATACACTTGGAAAAGGTAGGAATCCAACTATTATTCTCCCATCTACGGATTAAATATTAGAATCGTCATGTGTAAAAAGAATCGTTATTCTAAAACAGCGCTTCTTAAACTACGGGTCGCAACCCCAAATAGGGTATCGAAGCGAAATGTTGGAGTCACGAAAATTGAATTCAAACCCTTAAATTTCTGTTTCTATGTTATTTCCCAAACGCACAATAGTTAAGGTGATGAACCACCCAATCGCTTTGGTAATAAAACGCGCGTCAGGCGCCATTGCGAATTGTGCAGTGACAACGGATATCCTTTCAGTGACTTTGGTTAATACCTGCGGTCGCAAAAAATCTTGGCATGAATAATGGGCTCATGATGGAAAAAAATTACGAAACGCTACTCTAAATCAATTGTTAACGCAATATTTTTGCAGAAAAATTAAACTCCCTACTTATAAGAGGATATAGTGACTGTCTGGTGTTCCGCCATTAGCGATTCTGGAAACTTACCCGAGCATCACTGCCGAAATTTTTGCAAGCAACTCGATGAAATGCACATTCAGTTAAGCAAAAAGAGGCCAGCCTCGACATGGTCTATTTCTGCTTCATGTCAATGCCCGGCCAACTGCATTCAAAGATGCCTTGTCTTTGGAACTTTCCGAGTTTTATAGCAAAGGCAAAAATTAATTTCTAACTCGACAGCAGGAATGGTCAAGATTCTTATTTTGACTGTTTAAACACTTTTACAATACATTAATTCGAAAAGAAAAGTGATTTTAAAATTGTATTTTATTTTCCGAACAACTTACACAAGCATTAAAATCACTTCGGAGACAGGGAGGTTTCATCATGTTCACGCTTGCCATATTTCGACGGAATTGTCTCTGATATTGAAAGAATATTAACCATGCTGTTAGAAGAATGGCGCAGTTAAAAATAGAATTTTGGAAGCATGAATTAACGGGAGAATAAGACGCTATTAAGATAAGTATAAACATTTCATGGAGGTATTTATGAATATAGGCTACAATGGGTTGTAATATTATATACAAAATCAATAAAAACAAAATAATTTTGAAAATAATGTCTTAATTATCTTTAAATTTCAGTTATACATCTACGTGATATGTTTCGGAAATAAAGCAAATTTCAAGATTTAAAAAATAGCAGACTTTATTTTTGGTGGCGTATTAAACGTGATTGTATAAGCCTTCCGACTAATATGCAAAAGTGACACAAGAAAATGATCAAAAGGACTGATTTCAAGAAATAATATTCAACATAAATTGACAATGTTACTTTAAGATAATCTGAAAATCTGAGTTAGAGAAAAAGATCCAGTTTTAAACGAATTTTAGAAGACGATACCAATTTCATTATGATATGGTCTTTTATTTTGATTATTTAAATTATTCGGACTATTGTCCTCATCATTGTCGCTATATTTATTACAATATTTCGGGCCTTCAGTATTTCTCTGTATTTCTGACATGAGGTATTATGTGCACTATTTATATTATTCGGACTATTGTCCTCATCTTTGTTGCCCTATTTATTGCAATGTCTCGGCCATTCAGTATCTGTCTATATTTCTGAGATGATGTATTATGTACACTATTTACATTATTCGGACTATTGTGCTCATCTTTGTCGACATATTTATTACAACGTTTCGACCCTTCAGTATCTGTCTATATTTCTGAGATGAGCTATTATGTACACTATTTACATTATTCGGACTATTGTCAAAATCTTTGTTGCCATATCTATTACAATGTTTCGGTCCTTCAGTATCTGTCTATATTTCTGTGATGAGGTATTATATACACTATTTACATTATTCGGAATATTGTCCTCATCATTGTTGCGATATTTATGACAACGTTTCGCCTCTTCAGTATCTGTCTAAACTTCTGAGATGAGGTATTTTGTACAGTATTTAAAATTACTCGGGCTATTGTCCTCATCTTTGTTACCATATTTATTACAACGTTTCGCCCCTTCAGTAGCTATCTATATTTCGGAGATGAGGCATTATGTGCACTATCTACATTATTCGGACTATTGTCCTCATCTTTGTCGCCATATTTATTACAACATTTCGACCTTTCAGTATCTGTCTATATTTCTGAGATGAGATATGGAAACTCTTTACATTATTCGGACTATTGTCCTCATCTTTGTTGGCATATTTATTACAATGTTTCTGCTCTTCAGTATCTGTCTATATTTCTGAGATGAGGAATTATGTACGCTATTTACATTACTCGGACTATTATCCTCATCTTTGTTGCCATATTTATTACAATGTTTCGGCCTTTCAGTATCTGTCTATATTTCTGAGATGAGGTATTATGTTCACTATTTACATTATTCGGACTATTGTCCTCATCTTTGTCGCCATATTTATTACAACGTTTCCACCCTTCTGTATCTGTTTATATTTCTCAGATGAGGTATTATGTACACTATTTACATTATTCGGACTATTGTTCTCATCCTTGTTGCCATATTTATTACAACCCTTCGGCCCTTCTGTATCTATCCAAACTTCAGAGATGAGGTATTATGTACCCTATTTACATTACACGGACTATTGTCCTCATCTTTGTTGCCAATAACAACGTTTCGGTCCTTCAGTATCTATCTATATTTCTGAGATGAGGTATTATGTACAGTATTTACATTATTCGGACTATTCTCCTGATCTTTGTTGCCATATTTATTACAACGTTTCGGCCGTTTACGCTCCGGCCTTCTTAAGGTGTTTGCAATGTCTAACTGAACCCTCTATTTCGCCCACTCAATGACACATGGCACAGTGGATAAAGGTGTTAGTTACATCCAGCTCCCAAAGAATTCTATACCCGGTTTAGGCAGTGGAGAACTTTCAGAGGGAAATTAACAGGAGATATCTGATAACTGACATCCATTAAACACGTCACGTAGAACTAGAACAGTCCATCCCAGTGAGTGAAATAAAGGTTTCTGTTCGATCTTCCAACAACCTGAAGAAGTCCGGAGCGTACAAAGGCCGAAACGTTGTAATAATCATGGCGACAAAGATGAGGACAATAGTCCGATTAATGTAAATAATGAACACGATACCTCATCTCAGAAATATCGACAGAGTCTTTTATTTTATAATAGGAAGTAAACATAATTATATAAACTTTTCTATTTTTAGCTACGCTTCAGAAAATGGTTTTTGATTGATCTGTTTCTTGCGGATTATTAACAAGTATTTTGGGTGTATAAAGCCGAAATTTTTCTAGATTATAAGAATATTTTTTGAATCTCGTATTAAAAATTCCTTGAGAAATGCAATTATTTTTTTCCAAATACAGGTCCTACTATTAAGTCCATATCTAGGGAGAAATGGATTCATACCTTTCTTAAAGTTATTTACGTGTAAGTGAATGTAACAAAATCAACTGGAATTCGAACGCAGCTCTCCATTTTCTTATTCCTTGTTGCTATCAATTACACCACCGGCATATCATATCCCAAATGGATCACGTTGAGGAAGTATTCCTAGATTCGCAGAAATGGTATAAGAAATAAAGTACAAACGCCACTTGAATATTATCTAAAATAATTGATTGAGTAAAACGAAAAATCAAGCTTTAGAACGGTTTGGAGAAAACGATTCAAATTTTGAATAAAAACTGCAGTTTAAAATATCTTCAAATATATTACTGAATAATCACCGTGAAGAATGAATGGTTTTCTTCTGGGAATCTCCCGCGCGGGATCATGTTCCAAAAACTAACGATACTTGGAAAGAAACTTTGCCTTGCTATCCAAACTTATACCTCGATAAAGGAGGGTGATTCAACCCTGTGATCGTAGCAAGACTTGGATGGGATGTTATGAGCTAATGACACTAAAAAATGTTGTACTCAAACGATGCGGCGCGACTCATAGGTGCGACCGAAGAAGATAACAGGTGAGGCGGAAAGACAATCAAAGATTTATAAAGACTTGCAAAAAATTCACATGCCCAAAATAAATATGATTTAAAAAATTCAAGATATTATTATGGATTACTAGTAATTGCAAGCATACATCCCAGTATAAATAGTTATAAATAATTATTGCTCGATTTCATCATTGTGATATTTTGCGTTATCCAGAATTCAGAATATAGTAACTAGGCTCCGCAAATTGGGGGAGAGAGTTATCAAGAAATATGATCTGCCTTTGAATCCGCGGTTATCTCTTTTGGACCCTCTCTCTGGAACTTCTTTACCCTAGGAATGTTTGAGCCTTTTAAACAGGATTGTGTCATGTAATTTTTATCACATAACTGTACGATGACACCATTAGCTTGTGTCACCGTACATGTAATTTTTATAACATAAAATTTGGTGATGCGCGAGCAAATTTTCCTTCCAAATATGCGACCCAGAGAAAAATACCTTTGGGAACCAAAGGATGCGGTCATGACAATAGCGATAGAGTATCGATAGCCTTGCAGGTCCGGTGTGTGAATAAGGGATTGTAAAGTTGAAAATAATTCAGTACCCACAAGGCCGGGTAGACGTCTTTGGAAACAGTCAGAACTGAAAAGTGAGGATTGGGCAGGCCCAGCGCATATATGGCCCTAATACTACGTTTTTTCTTTGATTTCTAAATGCTTCTTGATTTTATCTTGAATTCTCAAGACTCAAATATACACCCATAAACAATTTTCATAATCGTCACCTTTAGTCGAGAAAACAGCAATAAAATTGAAGAAGGCCTTTTTTTTAAAAAAAAATTTCATCAATTTAAAAGCAAAACAAATCTAAGAACAATTTGAAACCCTTCTACCTTCGGAAAA
>OZ038505.1:1120000-1145000 GCA_964036315.1 Acanthosepion esculentum
CATACTTCATATATATATATATATATATATATATATATATATATATATATATATATATATATATATATATATATATGAAATATCATAGCATGATGTGTATGATATATTTTGGAGAACATCGTCTTCTGAAGGTCTTTCTAAAGCATGGACTATTTCACTAAGTTATATATAATACTAAACTGGCATTACTAAATACTAATTTGATCCAGTACTAAAGTGGCATTACTAATTTTAGTCGTATGTTATTTCTTGTAATGTATCCTTTTCATTCTCCTTTCATTTGAAATTATTTCTTTTATTATTGTTGCATATTAATCGGAAAGTTTATATAATCACATTTAATATTCCATTATGGTAAAAATCTATATTAATTTTTGGAAATTTAAAGATGTTTGTTCCGTGTAAATGTGACGTATAAGTAATAGAAATTTAATGATTTGGGGGGCATTGTTTTTTAAATTATTTTTCTTTTATTGATTTGAAAATTATCTTAAGAGGTTTCTTTACTCCAGTAAAATGATACCTCCAAAATTCTAATTTAAAATGCGTCATCCATCAAGCAACATGTTTAATATTTTTTCCATTATCAAAGACATTTCAGTCGGAATGGGCAGCACCAATTTCCCATATGGCCTTAGTAAAACGAGACGCCAGGCACTCTATGTTAACTCGCTGGAACCTATTTGTCAAGAGTGTGACGTTAATACACGTAATTTAACGATTAAAAGTAGGTTTCTACTTCCTTTTCCAGTCTTCTCATTCTCGTTCACTGTCAGTAACACCCACTTGTGCCTTAGTGACATTATCACCTTCCTTTGAGTCAATTGATTTTCAAAAAATAGTTTGTTCTGAAAATAAGGTCCGATTTTAGAATCAACATTTATTTCTGAACTAATGTGTTTAAACAGTGTTTAAATCAGACAAAATAGGAACGTTGAACGTCTATATATTTATCTCGAGTTGCTTACATTATCTAACGCGAAAATACGATAAGTTCAGGTATTAATCCATCTTCTCCGTTCTAAATAGTTGGACTTGTATCTGGAAAAATCATTGCTATTCTCAAGGAATTCATAATGCAATATTCACTTGCAAGTAAAGAATTATCCTCATAGTCGACAATATATTTCGGTTTTAAATAACAAACAAAGGGTTGGTAATCCGTAACAAACAAATCAATCAGGTAACTTTTTCTAGTGGTTGCATAAAATTCGAAAAGTTTATATAATCATATTTTTATATTCCATTATAAAATAAAAGGCAATATTATGATGAAAGTGGCATTTGTCTGATGAACGTCGCTTTAAAACAGGAACTACTCATTTTAAGATAATATTAAAGTGACATTAATAATTTACGTTCTAGTTTATTTCTTGAAATCAATCTTTTTATTCTCTTATTTTTATTTTTATTTAAGCAATTCACACCAAGCAAGGCAAGAATGCCACTATCATGAAAGGGTCACGGAGGGTTAAGAACAAGAATAAGGGGTCGTGTTTGAGAAAAGGATACAGAGAAGGAACAAGCTCAGGGTGTCAGATGTCGATTGACATTACACTTGAATATTTGAAGATTATAGTAATCGGGGAAACAAGTAAGGGGAAGGGAGTTTCACAGACGGGAAGTGAGGGAGAAAAAGCTGTTTGAGTAGAAGAGACGGTTACATTTAAACGTTTTGACAGTGAAAGGGTGGGACCGAGATGCCAGCCTGGTAGCTCGTTTAAATTCATGCAGTCTGGGAACCATTTAAAATAGTTCGTCGGAACAGTTGCCGTGAAAATGCTTACAGAAGAGACACAGGGAAGGCAGACATTGTTTCTTTTGTTGCTGTTGCAAGGAAATCATTGACATCCCCATTAACAATTATTAATGTAATATTCACCCAAAAATAAGTTAAATATTCTTACAATATAAAATATATCTCGGTTTTAAATATTTTACAAAGGATTAATAACGCATTCTCTGTTTGTTATGTTTTTAATATCCTGATGATAACCTGTTTTCACTTATTAGATATTCCTTTATTTATATTCAGATTACTGTCCTCATATTTCCTGTTATAACCACATTTCGGTCGTTGCGATGACCGGCGTTCATCAGGTTTATATGGATCTTAGTAAACTACAGGGAGTTTCGAACTGAATCCCTAATACGGGCCTAGACTCTTCGTGTTCTACTGTCTATGACTAGGCATATCTCATCTAGTTCTTATCTTTTAAATACTGCTCACCCTGTTTTCATTGAGTCAACGTACACATTGCCCGGCTCAGGGGTTGAACACACCAATGCTACGTCAGCATATTCCCGAACTAAATCTTTATGCCGCTCGGCTATTGTCTCGTATCTGAGAAGTGCGAAAAATACGAACTAAACGAGATTTCCCTAGGGATGGGTAGTGGGACGTTAGAAGTTTAGCCCCGTAGATTGAATAAAGTGTTCCAATCGGAATTCCTTTTAGTTTACTCGGATCGCTATACAACTGATAAAAGCCGGAGATCGCAGTAACCGAAAAGTGTTTATAACAACAACAAAGATGAGGACAATAGTTAAAATATAAATAATGTAAATAATGACACCTCCTCATCCCAGAAATTCGGACAGAAATAAATTTTAAGGTATTAATGGATTCGAATATTCGTTGAAAGTTCGACTATACTAGAGTTCAGTCGCTCAGTTGTCATAAGTGAAACACGCTTGGGCGATCATGTCCCTTTGGAGCCGTGACTCTGTAAGTAAACTGGGATTGCAAAGGAAACATTTGTCGCAGATAAGTTCCACGTCACAGAAAATAAATCACTAAGTTCCAACTCGAACATCGAGGGCAGAAAGAAATGCCGGAAACTCGATTCGCAAATACTATCTCGCTAATCAAAATGCACGCCACCAGTCAGAAAAAATAACTCATTCTCCACCAAACGCGGTAGCCAAAAATTGCCGAATTCCCCCCAGATTCGAGAACACCAACTGCTTTTATCGGGCGAACATTTTTTCCATTCGTCGACAGCTGAGAGACGATCTCCAGTATTTTGCATATGAAAGTACGTTTAATTGCGACTCCTGCGTCAGACTTGTTATTTTTTTTAATTCAAATATTCCGTCTTCAGCATGTCATGCGGAATACGTGCCCTTTTGTTTGGTAATTAATTTTATTTTTCGCCAGATTTTCCGTCGTAAAATACACGCGACTCGCTGTCGCTTAGTTTGACGAGGTAAATCTCCGTTTTCTCCGCTATAGACTGACTAAGCAGAAGATTTTTCTGCAGTGGGTTGCCATTTGTTTCTGCAGTAGACTGGTTGCCAACCAAGGTTATAGACCCAAGTCTGTCCTGCTATCCAACCCATAGCTTGGGGAGAAGAGATGGATAAATACTTATGTAGCGGACCTGAATGGAATTCGAACTCGGCTTTACGATGTCTCATTGCAAGCCGATACGGATTTCACCGCAACGGACATACACATATCGATATACACCTGAGAAAGGCCCGAGAGCACAATGACCGAAACGTGGTGATAACAACAACAAAGATGAAGACAATTGTCTGAATATAAACAGTTTAAACGATGACAGCTCCTCATACAAGAAATTAAAGCAGAAAGCAATTTTTAAGGTACTAATATATTAAACTATTCGGCGAGGGTTCAACTATACTAAAGTTACGCATATTGATGAAGGTCGGAGGGAACAACGGTCGAAGCGTTGTGGGGATAAAAACAAATACGGGGACTATAGTCCGAATATAAATAGTGTAAATAATGATACCTCCTCTTCCCAGAAATTCACAAAGAAAGAAAATTTTAAGGTATTAATAGATTCAAATATTCAAGGAGAGTTCAACTATACTATAGTTATCCTTATCGATATATATCTGATGAAGGCGGGAGGGCTCAACGGCCGAAGCGTTGTGATAACTCATGACAAATTCAGATAGAAATAACTTGGTTTGGGCACACAGTGAGATTCGTAATCATTTCAGTTTCCAAGATTAACTTACAAACAATTAGAGCACACCAATTGTACAGCGTGTTTGATGTACCTTTTCGTTGCAAATCAACCTAGGGTCTTGATATCTCTTCTCTCCAACTGCTCCCCGCTCTTTTCCCAATTCGCAATCTGTCTTTCCCTCTCGTTCCCCCTTTCTTCTCCTTGTAATCATCTTACTCATCCATTCGACCTTCAGTCGCGCAAATAAACATCCTCCTCTACACACAAACAGGCACTAAATACGTGAATGAGTGATAGTTATAATTGTGTACGATTCTCTCGAATAACAGATTTTGTGATGTCGGGGAAGTTGATGACATGGCGTTGTTCACTTGCAAAGATGGCGAAGGCTTAGTCCACCACCAACCGAAAGTGATATTCTTAGGTCATGACGTTCAACTTTCAAATTCGGGGTCGATTCCCAAGGCCAACGAGTCACGTTGTGCCTTGTCTCATTAAAGCAATCTCATAGGTGTTGTAATATAATCATTTCAAATGAGAAGTACGTATATCGTTCCCTAGTGGTATATCAAAACAATTTCTAGAACGAAGCACGTCATCAGAAAAGTGTTTTAACTTTTATTTAATTAAACCGTGTTTTTTTATCTTCACCTGGCACACATTCACGCCTATCTCGGCTTAGAAGGCGTGACACGAAATTTCGGCAGAAGATCACCAAGAACCAAAGGCGGTAAGGAATGCAGATTTCTATCAATAAAAGGAATTTCAGAAAAACCGTTGGGATCCTTCTCTCTAATGAGACGATCAGTGATCAAATAGAAAATAAATATATCATTTCAGTTTTTCTGCATATGACTCATTCATTCTACTCTCTTTTCTTTCATTCTGGTTTAACTTTCTTTCACTATTTCTTTCTTTTCTTTCATTACTATTTTATTTTACCTTATTTTTATTCACATTTCTTCTTTTATTCGTCTTATTTTGTTTCCTTATTTTTCCTTAACGTTTTCTTTTATTTTTTCTTACGTTTCGTTCACTCTTCTTCATTCTTTTCTTTCACTCTTATTTTTAATATTTTTTATTCTTCCATTCTTTTTCTTTAGATTCTATAACTCTTTTTTTTACTTGTACATTTTCTTTTTTCTTTCACCCTTCTTTACTTTTACCTTTTCTTTTTTCTTTCACTCTTCTATTTTGTTTACATTGGCTCCCCTTTCGATTATTTCAAGATCCTTTGTTTTTACTCTGTTCTTTGTTTTCTTTTTTTCCTCCTTATTTTCTCTCACTGTATTTCATTCTCACTTCTTTCTTACTTTTCACTTTCTTTTTTTCGTTTCATTCTTCTTTTATACTTCCTCAAATCTTTTTTCGATTCTTTCTGTCTTGCTTTTTTCACTTTTCATTTTTTCTTTCAGTCTTCTTCATTTTTTTGGAGTCTTCTTCATTCTTGTCATTCATTCTCTTTCTGCCACTCTTATTATTTTTCCCTCTTTCTTTCTTAGCACTTTACATTTTTCTTTCACTGTCTTTTATTTTTTTTAAGCATTTCACCCCAAGCAAGGCGGGAAGCCACTAGCACGCAAGGGGTTACAGAAGATTTGGAGCGAGAGCAGATAGGAGTGATAGAGGAAAGGATGTGGAGAAGGGTAGTGGATAGATCAAGGCAACTGGAGATAGCGATTGACATTACATTTGAATAGTTGGAGATTATAGTTGTCAGGGAAACAGGAATAAGGAAGGGAGTTCCACAGGTGAGAGGTGAGATATATGAAGCTATTGGTGTAGAAGAGACGTCTACATTTAACAGTTTCAACAGTGAAAGGGTGGGAGCGGGATGCCAGCCCCATAGGACGCTTTAATTCATGAAGTCTGGGAACCAGCGAAAGCAGCTCCTCGGAGCAATTACCGTGAAAGTATTTGTAAAAAAAAGTCATAGAGAGGGGACGGCGCGTCTATGAGAGAGCGACTGCAGGCGAGATGCCAGTTCAGGGCCAATTACGTTGCATATCCGTCTCTGGATCTTATCAAGAACCCCGAGGCAAATAGAAGGGGCTCCAGACCATATATGACAGCAATACTCCATGCAAGAGCGAATGGTTGATTTGTAGATTCGAAGGATCGATTCCGGGGAGGAAAATTTCCTGGCCCGGCACAGGCAGCCAACTTTCCTTGCGGTGGATGAAGCAATAGACTGAATGTATTTGTTCCATCTCAGGTCAGCAGTCAGCGTGAGACCGAGCAGTCTCAGGGAGGAGCTCTCGAGAAGTTGAGCATCAGACATTCTAATGGGATGCAGGGAAGGATCTCTGTGGTGATTAATATAGACCGTTCTTTGTTTTTTTCACTCTCTATTTTTCGATTCTACTCCTTCATTCTTTATTTTTATTTACTCTGCGTCCTGGGTATGGCGATGAGCTACATCCGACAGCAAGGACTCTAATCAAGAGGTGTTAATAGGTGGTGTTCCCAGGTCTATCCTGACCCGGAGTGGTGGCACCTGTTAGGATCGCAGCTAAATAGTTAACCTCAAACTGGTTAGAAACACTATGAAAGCGTAAAAAAGATTTTAATACCAGCAATACATTTTTGAAGAAAAGAAAAATAACAGCAATACTTTTTTAGCCCCTTGCTTAATATCTAATAACAATTTTCCGAATAGTTATATTTAGGTGTAAAGTTATATGAATAATTCGAAAATAACAAAGAAATGTTGATAAAATATACTGTTTTTGGAGTTATCGACAATATATTTCGGACTCATTTCGGCACAGCAGCCATTACTAATGTTGTTTGCATACATTCGCTGCTGATTAGATTTGCGCGGAAGATTACCTTGTCAATCTTAATACTGCCCTGACATTTCACTATTATTTCGCAACTAAGGATTCGCTACGTGCGCAATCATCAACACAAGTGAATGTTAATTGCGCAGCAAATATATGCAAACAATGCTAAACACTCTAAAAAGACGACACAGGTGCTCAGACGGGACCATTGGCGCAGGCGCAACTACTCACACACGCACGCACACATGCAAGGCGAAAAAGAAAAAAAAACATTCCAGAATGAAAAGTGCATATAAAAAAAAAAGAAAAATCGTGAATTATAAACAATCACGGGCTGATAACCATTGACGAGTAGATTGAGTGATTCCCGGATAGGTCCATCTACGAAACTCTGGAGTCGGTATGCTAAAGGTAACATCAATCAAGTAATGAGGTCGAATTATTTTAAATTTTAAAATTGTGCGTTTTGTACTTATATGGCAATGGAGAATGGACGCACGCTCAAAGAAATCTCTTACCAGTAACAATATCACATTTCTAAGAACAAATTTCGGACTATAACTACTCTTTCGATGTCCTGTTATTACCTGGAATTATAAAACAACAAATATTTTCTTACCTGATGATATCTGTAGGAACAGATGAAAGCTCGTAAATATATAAAAAAATACCTTATTCAACAGAAATTTATAAACAGGAATCATAACATTCATTTACAGGTTCGGGGTTAATGTCTCTTAGTAAATTGTTTGCGAAGATGTATTCTCGCAATTTTATCATTAACTTCTATATATGTTTTCTGTATGAATGATTCATTGTAATATATATATATATATATATATATATATATATATATATATATATATATATAGGGTAACTATACTCGTCTAGAAAAACCTTCGAATTCTTGATTTACCAATAGTTAAATCAATCTCGAAGGGAAAAAAAAGTTTTAAAAAAGAAAGAGCCAGGAACATGAAAGTCCCCAGAAAGGCCCCATCCTGAAATGGAAAATATTAAAAAGACGCACCAAATATAAAGTGGGTCATAAATTCTGTCAGCTATGCATAGAAGAAAAATTAGCCATAGCATTATATAACAAACCTAATGATATACTAAATTCTTAAACCGAGATTCTTAACAAATGTAGGCATAGAAAATCTTGCTTATTGAAATAGGCCTTCTCGCCTGATTGTATCGTTATCATCCGTGTTTTCTTAAAATATCCCCACCCCTTCTAGTTATTTGAATAAATTATACCCCCATCCCCCATGGTGTTGTCTTTCTTTTCTTCTCTTCTCTTTTTCTTTTTTCTTTTAACTTTGGTCACGTGGTGTTGTCTTGGTTGTCGCCTATAAATACGCCGTTTTCTTTCGCCTTTTTAGCCAGCTGACCCTGACGATCTGCCTAAGTGAAACCTTGGTAGTTTTGTCTGGCTTATTAGATTTGACTATATATATATATATATATATATATATATATATATATATATATATATATATATGTATGTATGTATGTATGCCTCTGTGTGTAAGTATGTGTGCGCATACGGGTGTGTGTACATTTTTTTTCGAAGGTAGTTAACTTTTGCTTCTTTGCTCCATATGTCATATAAATAAATCCCCCCTAAATTTAAACACCCAATACATCGACGAATTTATCTTCGATGTTATTCGCAATAAATATCGAATTTCAATAAAAAGTCTCTCAATCATAATCTTGCTCCAGAACTTGTTATTTTTTATAGTAATAAAATTGACGGAAAATTATCAGTTTTGAAAGTAAATAACCATATTAACGAACTATTATCGAATGGCCGGCTAATCAGTCGCTCACGCGAGGAATTTCTTTGCAAAAGTATTTCAAACTTAATGGCCGAGTGGAAATCAATGATGATTATGTTTACTTGTAATTTTACAACGCAAACTTCTATCCGACCTATCTGCCTTCGACCATCATTAAGCTCCAAGAGAGTGTCTCATTGCATCTTCCTGGCCTAATCATTTCCGTTGACATGAAGTGGAAAGATTATATAGAATCAATTGCTAGGTTTACTGCTAGGAAAATTAGTTCAATATTTTGTGCTACAAATGTTTCTCTCCCGAATCTATCCTACATATATATATAAGTCTAACATTGTTACATGCTTAGAATATTGATACACCTAAATTCTGCTGCTTCTTCTATATATTTAGAGATCTTTGATAAAATCCAAAGAAGAATCTGAAATGACATTGTTCTTGGCCTGGCATCTCGGCTTTAGTCAGTTTCCCACCGCCGTAAAAATAGCTTATCTTTGCATTTTCTATAAATATTTTCACTGTAATTTTTCTAATGATATTTTCTCTTTGAAAACTAGACTTTATGAATTCAAGCGCAGTACTCGATTGGCGGACATGTCTCATCATTTTATAGTTGAAATGGCTAGATGTAACCGTATGTTCTATGGTAATAAATTCTTCTTTCACACTTTTATCTTGTGGGTGTCTCTTCCCGCTTCCTGCTGTTTTTGGTCTTCAAACTTTTAAAATGCAATGTCAATTGTTTATTTTCTGTCTTGCTATTGCATATTCTTTGTTGTTGTTCTCGCTCCTTTTTAATATATTTCTTTTTCTCATATTCTTCTGCACACATTAATCCCTAGCGTTCTATTGTCTTTATTGCCTTGCATGGGGTGAAATGATTACAAAAACTTAGCACAATAAGGTAAAATTAGTTTTGGCGGTGCGTTTTAACTAACAACAGACAATGTGTTGCAGACATCGTAAGCTAAATAAACTATAAAGAAAAGAGGTAAATTTCGTTAGAAAAAAAAAAGAAATAATTGCTGAAAAAGTGAATAATATTAATACACCTCTATTTTTGTTTTCTTTTTAGTTAACTTCAGCCTGGGTTTAAAAGCCACTGAAGGTAGAGAGATACCGAACGAGATTGCTGTAATTGTGTAAGGAAAATTTGGTTGTTTGGGGTTTTATGGCATATCAACCACTATGGGTTATTTAATGCCAGATCCAGTATTTACTAAATATATCAAAAACGTATAGCTGGCAACATCATTGTTTCAAAAACGTATAGCTGGGAACATCATTGTTTCAAAAAAGTATAGTTGGCAACATCATTGTTTCAATGTGCTGGAAAAGACCTGGAAGTTCACTATTTTCCCATAGCTGGGACCCCAACAGGTGCTACCACCCCGGGTCAGGGTGGACCTGGGAACACCAGCAATTAAGAGGTGGTTCCAGGCTTCCTCAAAACCTCCTGATCAGAGACCTTGCTGTTGGATGCAGTTTAACGTCGTTGTGTAAGGAAAAGGAAGAATAGAATAACGAAATCTGATTAAAAAAATTCTTGGGACTGGTGCTATATAAAATACTACAAGACATATCAATTCTGCATTTAATCTCCTTCGAAGTAGTCCCCCTTCTGAAGCCAAACTCTAGCATCGTTTCCATTGATGGAGGCATTTCTGGAACTTATTTTTGGGGATATCGAGCATCTGTCTCGTACGTAACATTCTCTTGGATTTCATCTTGGATTTCGTCGACGTTCTGGAAACTTCTTCCTTTTAAGTGGGATTTGATTTATGAAAATAGGGAAAAGTCGTAAGCGACGAAATCTGGAGGAATATGATGGCTGATATGGGAAATGTTATGTTTGGTCAAAACACATTTGATTCAGATTCATTGCTCAATTTTCTCTGCCATGATTATTGATGGAACCTCTGTGGTGTGGTGACATGACCACACTCTACACACTTTCATTCCAAGCAATGGATGGGAGCGACAATGTTATAACTTAGTATGCATGCGCGAAACAATACAAGAATTGTCTTTGCTAAGCGGTTTCACTCTGCGTACTTTAGACGCGTTACCATAGCAACCGTCCAGATACGTAATTTTTTTTAATCAAACCTCGTATTATGATATCATATAGGGTAGATATTTATTCACTTGAAGAAGTTCAGATGTGACATTAAATTTATTTTAATCTCCTCATAGATGAAGACAAAACAAATATTGCACGACAGAATACAATGGCCGAAACATGAAAATGGAAAAATAAATCGGATAGAAACAGTTGAAAGTTCTGGAAAACATCGTGAGGAAAAGGAGCTCGGAGAATTTGACACTCACAGATCATATTGATGGCAAGGCAGTGAGTATCCAAATTAACGAGCTTGTGTAAATAAATGTCTGAACAGAGCGTAAGAAGGACATTATTATGACAAACACCAGAGTACAAATGATAGAAACTGTGGAGTTTCATAATCGTCCATGTCCTGAAGGGCCACGGCACCTAAAGAAGGTGTTTTATTTTTCATATCCCGCACAGATCCCTATTTTTGTGTCTATATCTGTATATGCATGCGGTTAATGTTTGCATTCACCCTGACATAGAACAGATGAGGTGTCGTTTTCCTTTGTATCCACGCATTATGGGACCTTACTGTAATTCCAAGGCCTTCCTACTGAAGATGAAAACTCATGAGAACGATTATCATGATAATATACAGAAAAGTTCATCAGAACAATTACCATGAAAGTATTTATAGAAAAAGCAGAGGATACTACGTTACAGCGGAGGAAAGTGACTGAAGTCAAGATGCCAGGTAAGCACCGATAACATTGCAGATTCGTCTTTGGTTTTTATCAAGAATCTTTAAAAGCATAGCAAAAACACCGAACCAGATGTGACAGCAATGTTCAGTAGATGGACGAATTTTTTTATGCAATTAAATAATTACATAATTATTCGTAATTAAATTTGCTATTTACTAAGCGTGGTTTAGTTTGGACACCAGATCAAAATTACGGAGCTCAAAATGGTGAATGTGTTCACTGCTCAGTTGCCATGTTGAAATACATTTGCATTTTAACCAATACACCATACATGAGCATCCCGTTGCCATAGCAACGGTTCTGATCCTGATCAAACCTCGTAGGGTACCGATTCCACTTTCCACATCAATATCTGCTACGAAATTTACCAAATGTTCCAAGAAGTAGAAATTAAAACTTTTCAAAGCAGATCTGGTCTGGTATTGGATTAAGAGTTGTGATGGAGCATACCCTGAATAAAATTTCACAATGTGAATTGAATATATTCTAAAGAATTCAAATACCTGACAATATGGATAATTCATAAAGTATAAGGGATAAGGATGATGAACACAGACTACTTTGCACTAGGGGTAGGGTTTTCCAACATTGTAAGATGCGACAAAGGCCCAAATAATAACCTGAGAATTCGTCGTGTTATTAAATCGCTTCATCAGATGTAGACTCATCTGGATGTCAGACATGACATCCAACCGTTTCAGAAATGTCGAAACTATCAACTAACGCTTTCTCAGATTAATGATTAAAAATGGTTTCAAGTGAATGAATCCTGTAGGTCTTGAAGAAGGTAGCACTTCATCAGATCTTATAGACTGAAGCTACAGAATCAATTACAAACAAAGAGCCTTATACATAACAAAATCATCACTTGAAGACCTCGGACAGTAATAGAAACAAAAATCATTGCACATAGGACGTGGAATAAACATTACCCTGAGCAGTCACTCATCTAGATCCTTCGTACTATTGCAGTTGTCCCGGCTGACATGAGGTGGAAAGACTATATTGAATCGATTGCGAGGTCAACTGCTAAAAAAGTTGTTTCTCTGTGACGTGCGAGACAATTTCTCATTCCAGAATCTATTTTACAAATCTATAAGTCTACCATTCGTTCATCCTTAGAATATTGCTCCCATATCTGTCCCGGTGCAGCGGTTATTTATCCAGAGCTCCTTGATAACATCCAAAGAAGAATCGGCAATATTACTGGACGTGATCTGGCGTCTCGGCTTCAGTCACTTGCCCACTGCCGTAAGGTTGCCTCCCTCTGCCTTTTCTATAAATACTTTCACGGAAATTGTTTAGATGAACCCTTTGCTATGGTATGTAGACTTTATGAATGTCAGTGCAGTACTAGAGTGGCGTCGAGATATTATTAATATACAGATGTCTTGGCTAGAGTAACCGTAAACTCCTTGTTAACCCTTGTTCTCACACTTCCC
Organism: Acanthosepion esculentum; assembly: GCA_964036315.1. Classification (NCBI taxonomy): domain Eukaryota; kingdom Metazoa; phylum Mollusca; class Cephalopoda; order Sepiida; family Sepiidae; genus Acanthosepion; species Acanthosepion esculentum. Next base: position 1,132,792 of record OZ038505.1, read on the forward strand.
CCCTTGTCGAATTCTCTTCCGGTTTCAGGCTTTCGAGCTAACTTTAATCTTCAAAAAATTAAATGCAATGCCAATCGCTATCTTCAGTCCTCCTGATCACTCTTTCTGCTTCTGTTTCTAATTCTTCCAAATACAGTAAGCCCCTTGTGTCGTAGCGGGTTTACTGCCTTGTATGGAATTTAATAGATTAACAAAAAAACAAAACATAGAAGTAAAAATAATGATACAATGAAGATTTTAATTTCCTAGATTAACATAGACTATATTTTTGGAAGGGAACTCTTGTCACTATTAAAACGAATTCTAACGACCTTCCTGATGACATCAGCTCTCAACTTGGAATCTACGCTGAAGACACTATCATTTAATCTTGCAAAGGTGATCAGTTCTACAAGCTCAAAATGTCAGATGATGTTCACGACACCAAAACCGTTGTTAATTGGGGCAAAAGTTGGCGTGTTAATTTTACCACCTCCAAAAATAAACTTATCTCTATTAATCGTCAGAAAGATCTCTATCTGCCTTCATCAGTATGGCTGATGCTATCCTCCAGGAAAGTGACTCTTTGCGCCTTCTCGAGCTAACGTTCTCAGCTGGTATGAAATGGAAAGACTATTCTGAATCCGTCAGCTGCTAAGAATTTCGGTTCACTGTGCCAGGCGAGACAGTTTTTTTTCTCCGGAATCTATCTTGCTTACTATCCATGCTTAGAATATTGCTGCCACATATGCCCTTGCTATTTACATGGATCTCCTTGATAAGAGCCAAAGAAGAATCGGCAATATTATCGGGCTTGTTCTGGCGGATCGGCTTCCGTCACTTGCCTCTCTGTGACTTTTGTTTTATAAATAATTTCACGATAACTGCTCGGGCGATCCCTTCGCTCTGGTATCTAGACTGTACGAATTTAAACGCAATACTAGTCTAGCGGCTAGATTTCTTCAGTTTACAGATGAGCTGACCAAATGTAACCGTAAGTTCTATGCTAACAGTTTCTTCTCTCGCACTTCTCGCCTGTAGAACTCCTTTCTGGTTCCACGCTTTCCAACCAAATTTAATCTGCAAAAATTTAAATGCAATGTCAATCGCTATCTAATGTGTCACTGATTTTTTTTCTCTTTCTAACTATTATTAATGTTTCTGTTCATAATTTCTCCACACACTGTAACCACTGCGCGATAGGGGCTTTATTGCCTTGCCTGGGTGATAGCGTTTAGAAATAAAAGAAATTCTAGCAGTGAACTTTAGAAGCTAATTTCCCGAAACCTGTTTTAAGAAGAAAAGTATTTTATTAATTTCAACCGACAGAAACGCTAAATTCTAGGCCAATGAATATCGAATGTTGTCTGCATGAAAACGGTTGATTCCATTATTATCATTATCTACTTTTTCGTATAATGTATTTAAATTTAATCAAACTTTAATTTTAACCTATTAAATAAAAGTAAAAAAAATGATGTTTTTATAGAGAATTTTAAATAAACAGTTTTAATCAGATTTAGTCCCGTTTTGTTCTTCTTCTGTAAACTTTTTAACCAACAATGATATGAGGAAATAAGCAACCGGCAGGTAATATAGCTTGATCTTTGTTTCTACAAGGATTACAATTCTAATTACTGTATATAGTTATGTATAAGACGAGCAAAAATAGACAAAAAAAAAACGCTTATAAACCTGAGCAGGTAATCATTAATAATTATATATGAAGTATTGTCCTCATCTTTGATGTTGTTATCGCTTCTTTTCGACCATGATGCCATCCCTTTCTCAAGTGTATATCGATCTCGGTAATCTACAAGGGATTCTGAACAGAACACATTATTTAATATACGTGTAAAATTGTTCTCATTCCGCTTCCCATGTATCCTCTAGTTCTTATTTATTTTCCTTATTGCTCACTCGATTCCAATGAGTCTACGTTCACACTAACCGCTCCAGTATGTTGTCTGACACCAAATTCACGAACCAAGACTTTAATCCACTTGCCTGATACACTGATATTAGTCAGATGTCTGAAGGAGCCAGAGCATAAGCTAAGCTATCGAGTATCTCTTTATTAGACGGCCTGTGTGTACTTGGAGTCAATGTAATCGGGTGAGCAATAACAGAGCAGTACTAAAAATAATTAGATATAACTAGATATGGCCAGTGGAAATAAAACCATCTACCCATGTAGATTATATGAAAAAGTTTCAGTTCCGAATTTCCTGTAGGCTCAACATACTTGGAGGGCACAACAACAAAGATGAAGACATTAGGCCAAAGGAAAACAGTTTAAATAAAGATAACTGCACATGCCAGAAATGCTCATCAACACGCTGTTCAAAATGAATGGGCGGTTTTTCCGATTCCCTCAAGTGAATAGATGGATGGATTTGTTGTAATAGCATATCAACATCTGTGGTTTATTTAATGCTGAAACTGGATTTTTATTCAGGAATATTTCAGAACATTTCAAATCGTTGTGAGCTTTTAATATTGTTTTCAAAGTTATACAGTTCAGAAGTATTTTAAAACATAAGATGTATGGTTCAGCATGCTTGCTGTATTTGCTATAGAAGTTGGAAGTATTTCGTTTTCTTCAGATATCCTATTGTTTGGGCAGGAGGGACATTTTTGAAGAGCATCTTAAGATTTTGAGCTTGGTAATAGTTACGTATTTATTTTTGTATTTCTTGCATTCTATCAAGATATGTTTGACTGTAAGGAATTAGTTGCAGTAAGTACCCTGAGATGTAGTTTCTGCTTTGAGAATGTATGTGTGTGTGTATGCGTGAAGTGTGTGTGAAGTGTAAGTGTGCAATTCTTATTCTGTTGTGCACCATGTCTTTTCTTCGATCAGCTTATGGCTCTATATTCTTTCTTATTGTCAATTAATGTTCATATAGTTTATTGTTTAGAAACGTATCCCAAATTGCTTGTCATTTTCTCTTGATGTGTCATGTAATTTTCTTTTTAGAATCTGTATATGGGAATTTAATGTTGGTTATTTCCATTTTTGTTGTGTCTTTTGCCCGAGTGATGGCTTCATGGTTTCCTTTAATGTCCGTATAGCGAGGAATCCAAGTGGAGAACAATTTCATGAAATTTTAAGATTTTGATATCAAAAATGCTTTTATTTATTAATTTAGGTTAAATTTTGTTTAATAAGTTCATTAGAAAATGTTTTGTTTTTTACTCCTTAATTTGCTTTTATTAATTTTCAACAATGTTCTCGAATTTGGGTTGACTTCCTTTTTGCAAAAAGCAATAACCCCATATTCCAAATGTAACAGAAATTTATTTAACATAAAAATCGAATTGACAGATCGCATCTATGAGGGAGATGTGATTAAATATACTTTAATGTTTAAAAAAAATAGTCAGTATTATTATTGTCACCCTTCTGTCAGACTGAATGAGGCCATTGACTGATTCGATCACCTCAGGAGACCTCACTTCTGTAGGCCTCCCAGGCCTGTCTTCATCCTGAACACTGCTCCGTCCTACTTTAAACAATTTAGACCACTTGTAGACATTTTTTGGGCTGAAACATGTGGCACCATACACAGTTGACATTCTCCTATAAATTTCAACTGGTTTGCACTCTTCAGCAACCAAAAACTTGATAAATGACCGTTGTTCAATCCTGGAGCATGCTTCTTGGTCGGCTATCTTTGTTAATCGCCAAAATTCTCAAAGTTTTTTTTTAATCTGCAAAAGAAATTAAATCCATGTGAAAAAGAAGTAAAACAAAAAAAATAAAAAAAGTAATCTTCTATCTGTATTAGAAGTCCTTATACCGAAAAATTCACCTTATTTATTGAATGACCTCGTATATATATATTATTATTAACGGTGCAGACCATCAACGAGCTGGGCTGGGAATTGCTCCCTCATCCCCCTTACAGACCAGACCTTGCGCCTTCAGACTTTCACCTGTTTGGTCCCTTGAAAGCGTTCACGAGAGGCACGAAGTTTAAAAGTGACGATGAAGTCAAAAGTGTTGTGAGCGACTGGCTGAGACATCAGTTCAAAGATTTTTACGCGGAGGGAATACGGAAGCTTGTGCACAGATGGGAAAAGTGTGTGACAGTGCTGGGAGACTACGTTGAAAAATTTTTTAAAAAGTAAGCTTCTATCTGTATCAGAAGTCCTTATACCGAAAAATACAACTGATTTATTGAATGACCCTCGTACGTTTTTTTTTTTACACATTCCTGGTTATTTTGTTAAACTTTTATCAAAAACGACATTATTGTACATGTAGTTATGGATAATATACATTAATTACTATTTTTTTAAATGGCTATTTGTGCCCAGATGTTGATATTAATGGCGGTCTGCTGATGTATTAAAATTTTGGAATAATGCAATAATAAAAATCTAAATAAATTTCTGATAGATGATGCGATCTGTAAACTCATGCATAAAAAGATCCTTTTTTGCTAAGTTATTAATGATTTATATGGGAAACTTAATATAAATATATATAATATAATAAATATATATATAATAAAAAATAAAAAAATATAATATAATATGAATATACAAAATAAAAAATATATATAATATAAATATATATAATAAAAAATATATATATATATAATATAAATATATATAATGAAATATAAATATATATAATATAATATAAATATATATAATATATAAATATATATAATATTATATAAATATATATAATAAAATGTAAATATATATAATATAAATATATATAATAATATATATATATAATATAAATATATACATAATATAAATATATATAATAAAATATAAATATATATAATATAAATATATATAATATAAATATATACATAGTATAAATATATATAATAAAATATAAATATATATAATATAAATATATATAATATAATATAAATATACATAATATAAATATATATAATATAATATAAATATATATATAATATAACTATATATATATAATATAATATAAATATATATAATAATATATATATATATAAATATATACATAATATAAATATATATAATAAAATATAAATATATATAATAAAATGTAAATATATATAATATAAATATATATAATAATATATATATATATAATATAAATATATACATAATATAAATATATATAATAAAATATAAATATATATAATATAAATATATATAATATAAATATATACATAATATAAATATATATAATAAAATATAAATATATATAATATAAATATATATAATATAAATATATACATAATATAAATATATATAATAAAATATAAATATATATAATATAAATATATATAATATAATATAAATATACATAATATAAATATATATAATATAATATAAATATATATATAATATAACTATATATATATATAATATAATATAAATATATATAATATAATATAAATATATATAATAAAATATAAATATAAATAATATAATATTAATGTATATAATATAATATAAATATATTGTACAATAGGAAAGTGAATCAGGTGTGAAAAAATAATTCCGCGAAAAATTTATTTTCGATTTCTTCAAAATCTGCGTAAACAAAGTCTAATGAAAATATGTGTCACCAGTGAGGGTCGAACTAAAATGATTTTCTAAGCTTAGCTTTGGCACTAGTATGTAGCACGCGGTATGGATAGAAGCAAAATTATTTTCTAAGCGTAGATGAGATGTGGAACAATGCCGAAAGTATGGGGTATGCACTGAGGATCGAACTAATTTAATTTTCTAAGCTCGGTTTAGAAGTATCATAAGACCGAAAGTACTGGACACCTTGTGAGGATCGAACTCAATTGATTTTCTAATCTTAGCACAAGGCCGAAATTATTGAGCCTCCAGTAAGGATCAAACTCAACATTCTGTCGTGAGCGATTTAACGAGACAAGCGTGATAAACATTACATAACGTGGAAGTGGCCGTTGATATACGGTATGTTTAATTGATTCGTTTTTCTACGACTTATCGACTTATTTAATGCCAGGCTATTTTTTATTACATGGTACGAATATATTTTTGAGATAATGTGTTACAGATAAAATCCTGATACTAATTAACACACACTTGGGAGAAGTAGATTTGGTTCATGCCTTTCTCAAAGGTATTTGCGTGTAAATAAATATAACGACCCCGATGGGAATTGCTAGTCGGTTCTCCACGATATGTTTTCTCATATAATAAAACAAATTGCATTAATATTTGGATTCACCCTCGTATGATGCCTTTGCCCGACGAAAACAAAGCGATGATTCTTTTTTAAATAAAGAGCATTTCTAAAAGATAAATGATATTGGAATAAATTACACTTTTAATGTGGAATTACAAATTGCATATGAATATAACTGAGACAAATAAAGAAGAAATAAGTATTACATTGTTGACATATGTAATGTGAAGATTTTTATGATTTTATTTCTCTTTCTCTAAGTAGTGGAGTTCTCGATGTGTTAGCCTGTCAAAATGTAGATGAGAACAATTGGAGCGGCGATATAATTTTCGACAGGTGGATAAAGATTTGTAAGTGCAATAAGTGAAGTATGTTTCGAAATCAATACAGGGACATCAGTTTCTTTGCAGTAACAATAATAAAGGACAATTTAAGTGGACATGCAAATTATTGCGTTCATACTTCTTTAAGGATTGGTGATCTATCTATCTATCTATCTATCTATCTAACTCTCTCTCTCTCTCTCTCTCTCTCTATATATATATATATATATATATATATATAGATATATAAATATGTTTAAATACATATGTATATCTGCGATCATATTTGTGTATTTATCTCTGAGTCTCTCTCTGTCTGTATCTCTCTCTCTATCACATTCAGTTTCTATTTACCTCATTCAATTTTTTCTATCTATCTATCTATCTATCTATCTATCTATCTATATATCTATATGTCTGTCTGTCTGTCTGTCTGTCTAGCTAGCTAGCTATAGCAATCCGTTTATATATATATATATACATATATATATATATATATATATATATATATATATATATATATATATGTGATCATATTTATGTATTTATCTCTCAGTATCTGTCTGTCTGTCTGTCTATCTGTCTGTATCTATCTATCTATCTATCTATCTATCTATCTATATGTAATTATATCTATGTATTTCTATCTCTGTCTCGGTCGGTCTCTCTCAATCTATCTATCTATCTATCTATCTATCTATCTATCTATCTATCTATCTATCTATCTATCTATCTATCTATCTCTATCTCCCTCAGTCCTTTTCATATCTATCTATCCGTCTATCTATCTCAGTCCTTTTCATATCTATCTATCTATCTGTCTATCTATCTCAGTCCTTTTCATATCTATCTATCTATCTATCTATCTATCTATCTATCTATCTATCTATCTATCTCAGTCCTTTTCATATCTATCTATCTATCTATCTATCTCTGTATTTCTATCTCTGTCTGTATCGTACTCTCTATTTATTTGTCTGACTATCTATCTATCTCTCTAGCTAGCTCGTTCAATTCGTTTATATCTATATATTTGTGATCATATCTGTGTACTTATCCCTCTGTCTATGTCCGTCCGTCTCTATGCATCTTTCTATTGCAATCCGTTCATATCTATCTATCTATCTATCTATCTATCTATCTATCTCAAACTCTTCATATCTATCTATCTATCTATCTATCTATCTATCTATCTATCTATCTTAGCATGGATGTTACATTAATTAATCAGACATTTAATTTTATTGCTTAAACGTTATTTTTAGTAGATGCCCATATTTGAGTAGATATTTTGTTTAGTTATTAAACAGTATATATATATACACATACACACACACAAACAAACACATACACACACACAAACAAACACACACACACACACACACACACACACACACACACACACACACACACACACACACACACACACATATATATATATATATATATATATATATATATATATGTATAGGGTGACCAAAAAAAACGGAAACTTTTTAACAATCCAATAAAACCAAGAGTGATGGAAGAAAAATATTTAATTCATAGTAATTGAAACCTTAAAACATGCCATTTAAGAAACAATGATGGAATTTTCATTTTTTTTAAAAATTACGACCTGTAGATGGCGTCCTCCTGTACGAATGCATTCTTGAAATCTGCCGTTGAGATTCCTCATTGACTGCTGCAACATCTCAGCTGGGATACTGTGAATTTCATTCTCGTTACTAAAATAGCGAAGTGTTTACTTGCTCAAGGTCACTGTCTCGCAGTGTTGCCACTTGCTCATGTATGGCAATACGTACTTAAAAAATTCCTGTTTTTTGGGGTCACCCTATATATATATATATATATATATATATATATATATATATATATATATATATATATATATATATGGATACTAATTTGCAACCCTGATGAAAGCGTGAAACCCAGGGTCACAAATTAATATCCATACAACTGAACATGTTAGCTCTACCACAGTCATGTAACACTTTCCATTAAGAACTGTGCATATATATATATATATATATATATATATATATATATATATATATATATATATATATATATATATATTGATATATATACATAGATATATAACAATATATATATATATATATAAGGTGTCCATACTTTTCTCTCCATCTATTTTCGCTCTTCTCTCTCTTTCTATTGCACATGCTCATATCTATCTCTCTATCATTTTTCATCTCTCTCTATCTCTCTCTTTCTTCTCTCTTTCTTCTCTCTTTCTTCTATCTCTCTATTTATCTATCTGTCTTTCAGGTTATCTGCGAATATGTTATTAACGAATCCAGGTTTTAATAAACTGAAGAAAAAATTTCAAGTGTCATTATATTTCAAGCATCATAAAACTCAGCGCTGAACCTCGTTGCCTGCCAACCACTTTCGTTGAGTGTGCACTCCCTACCATTCACGCCTGTTTCATTCTAACTCACTGAACTCTCAGTTAATGACATGTATCATTTAAACATGACAACGATAGGGACTCAAAACATTCACCTAAAATTATTTATATTTTCTCTTTCTTTAGCCTCTTTAATTATTTTTATATTTACCTTATTGAATTAATTTTAGAAATATGATTTTATTTCCTGATTTGCTTTGAAATAATAACACATTTCCGTTTCTATATTCATGCTTGCTTCGTTTATTGGATAAATTGAATTTAATTTATGTTTATTGCGTTGTTGAAGCTAATGATTAAAAAATTACATTTAATATCGTGATCAGATATCTTATTATTATTTTTTCAGGGTTGGCGAACGCTACCAAACTGGCACCTGTTCTCTGTAAACTCTTACGACAAACTCTTATTTACGAGCTAAGGAAGCGAAAAATGCTTCGTAGCTCGTGACGTCACACATGACCACGCGAGAGTGAAAACGAGAAGTATTAAGAATGGCAAGCCATTGGTATAAACCAATGGCTTCTGCTATAGATTATAGGCATTTAACGAGTTCATTTAAGAATGTTTCTGGAGATTTCATAGTTTGTTTTGTTCAGGTTAGTTATATATGTATGTATATATATATATATGTATATATATGTATATATATATCATCCTCATCATCATCATCACCGTAACAGATCTACTGCAGGCTGGTTTCAGAGTTCTTCTCCTAGACTGACTGCCAACCAATCTGCCCCCATCTGACTTGATGGAGAAATGAATTTACCCTGACAGAAAAATGGATCTAAGTAGGTGAATGTAATTAATTAAGACTCAATCCGAGCTGCTATCCATTAGTCCACCTTGCCTCCACACACACACAAACACACACACACACACACACACACACACACACACACACACACACACACACACACACACACACAGACACACACACACACACACGCACGCACGCACGCACGCGCGCGATGTTTATGTAATAAAATGCATCACAAGTATAGGCTTAATTTAATTTTCACTCGAATTAACTATCACTCGAATTAATGTATACTGTACGGTTTTATCACGAGCATTATAACGAGTTCCGTAACCCATGAGTACTGAATCCGTAGCAGGCGTGGTGCATTTTAATCAAAATAGTCTGATGGCGACGTATCGTCTACAGGGTGGTTTGAATTCAGAATTTTCTTTCTCTTTCTTCTAGGCTGTTTCGCCAACAAAGTCTACAGGGCCAACCTTGTCCTGCTATTTATCTATAGCTGTGGTTGAGGCAAGAAGAGATGCATTTCATACCACTCACAATTTGTGTGCAATTGAATTTAACGAACTCGCTTTGAAATCGAACTTGAATTCGTATTTTGGATTCCGAAACGCTTTCAATTACACCATGCATAACATTTTTTTACATGCAACGAAATAAAGGGATTATGACCCTAATAAAGGAAAAAGTACATTACGAATATTCATTGTTTTATTTTTCTTTATAACGCTCGAATTAACGTATATTCTGCATATATTTATTTTTTTTACATTGGACAAATTAAACGGAATCTGGCAGAAATAAACGAAACAATAAACTACTAATATACTTATTTTATAGTAAATCGATACAACGCAAGTCTTTTATTGGCGTGTGTACGCCGACAAAATTTAACACTTTGTATCCAAATAAACAAATGTATTATTACATATATACTTGCCTTTGTTTCTTAGAGTAATACATTGCAAATTTACTAGTTATCTTTCCAAGATATGGCTTGAATACACAGATTCTCTGATTTTAATCCCGGGGATGTAATTAGCGCGATATTGACGGAACATCTGCTCAGTGAAATACACTAGTGTGCATGCCATTTTCTTAATTAGACCTCATCAAGACAACAATAAATTTCGTGTAGAGATTGATTCTTATTACTGTAAATTGCGGGGTCCAAGTCGAACCGGCGTGATAGTCGAACTCACGATTTGTAGCTCAAAATTCTGAGTTAGGCCGTTGCTACTTTTATGGTCTCCTAGTGGGGAAATTTTGCCGACAACTTGTCAATAATCGAGAGGGAGAATTGAGTACGAGAGACTACATAATCCTAGCAGTTTCATAACCTACAAATATAGCCTCCTCGCCAATTCTTAATTCGTTGAGTGAAAAGCAACCGATATCACTAACTACTTTGTTCTTTTCCTTTTTTCGGTATCGTCAACTGACGTTAACAAGCTCATCGTATTTTAAGAAATACAATATGTTTTTAATGACACCTTTGGCTGCTTATTAAATGAGACATTTTTCTTTCTTTTCTCAAATCTTTAAACTTTACATGGTCTCCTCTACTTTGAAGCCACAATGTTACAAACCTGATTTCTAATTTAGGCAAAATAATATAAATACGACAGACCCCACCAAAAAAAAAAATAGGCAGAGAGAGAGAGAGAGAGAGAGAGAGAGAGAGAGAGAGAGAGAGAGAGAGAGAGAGAGAGAGAGAGAGAGAGAGAACTATTTGATAAGGTTTAGATTTTCTTTCATTGAATAATGGCGTCTACGCGACGTGGCATATGGTCTTCGAGATGCTGCTGTCATTTCAGAAATATATCAATTCAAACACCTTTCTACGCTGTCTATAATTACGTGTGCCAGATAAGAAGATTTGTAACAAATGGAGCTGTTTGGGAAAATAGAAAATGCAATAAGCGAAAAAGGGGAGTTGACAATGGAGTGAGTAAGATGAAAAGAGAAAATGGAAATAAAATCAGGAGATTGAAAACCTCCAGGAGAAAAAACTCCATGCGCCTTCTCCAGCTAACATACTCGGCTGACATAAATTGGTAAAATTATATTGAATAAATTGCTAGGTTAGATGCTTAGAAAGTTGGTTCACTGTGTCGTGATAGAAAAGTTTTCTCCCCAGAATATATCTTACATTATTAAAATTCTACCATTCTTCCAGGTTTTGAATATTCCTACCATATATGATGCGATGCTCTTGTTATATATCTATCTATTTCCCGCCATCATAAAGTTGCCTTCATTATTGCCTGCTCTGAACCTTTTCTATAAATACTTTCATGGTAATTGTTCGGATGAGTTCTTAGCGATTGTACGAAGACTTTATTTAATTAAGGCTCAGTAATAGACTGCCGTCGAGATATCATCAATTTACAGTTGAGCAGGCTAGGTATAAAGGTAAATTCTATGCTAAGAGTTTCTTTTTACGCACATCTTGCTTGTGGAAGTCTCTTCCGGATCCATGCTTTCCAAATTTAAATGCGATTTCAATCGTTATTTATTGTCTTACTG